>OY992531.1:34310590-34724018 GCA_963921185.1 Dasysyrphus tricinctus
AAAATATTTTGCCATGAGAAAGAAAAACAAATACTATAATGTGTTTTTTTTTTCTTTCAATTTTTCCAACAAAAAACAGTAGTTCATGTACACATATAGCCTTTTCAATTGGGGTTAACCTCATTTCTTTGATGGGGTTGTAATGGGGCATTTTGCATGGATTATATTATTATAAACGAAAGAAGGTGATGATTTTCCCATGAGTACTTTTGAGTCTAGGATAGAACGAAGCTCTTTAATGCACTGCATTGAAAGACACATATAAAAGTTATACTCTATTTATTTATATTTATAAAACAGAAAATTTTGAAATTATGCCAGTGGGTGAGAAATGAACTTTTCGTTTTTTTTTTTCATGAAGTTTAAAAACACTTTCACTGTGCTGCATTTAGAGGAAATGTATCTCTTGTAGGTACATCACAAAGTCCATAATAATTTAAACATAAACCAAACCACCAAATGGGTTGTTTTTGGGGCAGGAAATGTGGTTGTGGTTTGTGTTTGGGATAAACCAAAAATATTTATATTATTTTTCAGTCTGTTTAAAAATTTAATAGATAGTGATTTTCTGCTAAAAAATAAATATTTTAATAAAGGATTCTTCCAATTAAAGTAAATGCAAAGTTAATTTCTTTTTTTTTTTTACATATTGCATGTATGTGTCCCGCGTACTTCTTGTTTTTCTTTGTTGTTTTTCAATAAAGAAAAGAAAGAAATGAAAAATTGTAAACTGCAGTTTTACGATTAAAAATGGTGAAGGAGGTTATAGGGAATGTAAAATATATCTATTTCCAAGCAGCGGAATTAAAAGATGTTTTTGGGAGTGAAAAGAGGGGGAAAATTTTATTCTTGCATTTTGCGACTTAAGTCCACGTCAAATGAAAAAAGGTTCACTTACGTTCCAAAAACGGCACTTTCTAAGGTCAGGAAAACGCTGATTAATTATCAGCTTAAGAAATATCTTGAAGAACGGAAGCTTCTTAATGACAGTACGGCTTTCGTAGCAATAGTTCCACTGGTGATCTGATGGTATATCTCATCGAGCAGTGGAACAAATCTTTACATCGTTTTGGAGAAAGTAAGATTGTTGCATTTGATATTTCAAAAGCGTTTGATAGAGTTTGGCACCAAGCTCTCTTATCGAAAATGCGTGCATTTGGTTTTGATGAATCTCTTCTTCGTTGGGTTAGAAATTACCTTTCGGACCGTCCAAATGCTGGATGATTTCAAGTCTGATATTCATAAATAAATGCTGGTGTGCCCCAGGGCTCCGTTTTGTCTCCGACTCTCTTTCTCATTTTCATCAATGATCTCTTGTCTGAAACTTCTAATCCATTAAACTTTTTTGCTGATGACAGCACCCTCAGCTTTTCATTTTCGTTTCTTGATTCACATTCTGACATCACATCCACAGCAGCGTATGTTCTGGGTGTGTGCATCTCAGATCACCTTCTATGGAATGAACACATATTCAATGTCGCCAAAAGCGCTGCGAAGTGTTTAGTTTTTCTTCGAAGATGCAAGAAATTTGTCTCCCCTTCTGATCTGGCTGTTATCTCCAAAGCCTTCATTCGTTCAAAGCTTGAATATAATTCTCATATTTGTGCAAGTGCTCCAATAACTCATTTATGCCTTTTAGATAAAAGAGCTCTTAAAATGATAGGTGACTGTAATAAAGGGTCCGCCAAATAACTTTTTTTTTTGAAAATGCTATAAAAAAAAAACTACTGAATATTTTCTCAAATTTCATTTTTTATTTGAAAGTTCAATCCTTCCGGTTAATAATAATAAATAATTCCATTCAAATGGCTGCTTCGCTAAGTGGGCCTGCGATCGACTTAGAGAAGATGCCGATTTTGCCAAAAAAATCATCTTTTCAGATTAAGCTCATTTTGATCTTGGCGGGTATGTAAACAAGCAAAATTGTCGCATTTGGGGCACAGAGAACCCGCATTGAAAAGCCGATACACCCAAAACGAGTCACTGTTTAGTGCGGATTTTGGTCCAGAGGCATAATTGGACCATTTTTCTTCGAGTGGCCGTTACAGTCAATGGCGATCGTTATCGGGCCATGTTGAACGAATTTTTGTTCACAAAAATTGAAGAGGAGGATATTGGCAACATTTGGTTTCAACAGGACGGCGCTACGTGCCAAACAGCCGAAGCTACACTCCATGTAGTAGTAGCATTTTCAAAAAAAAAAAAAATTATGTGGCGGACCCTTTATAACGGAAACATTCGCATCTCTTGAACACCGTCGTAATGTTTCATGTCTCTCCTTATTATATCGCTATTTTTATAAACAGTGTTCTAGTGAAATAGCCAGCTGTATTCCTCCCTTAAAACAATTCCACCGTAATACTCGCACTTCCAGGAATGCGCATCAGTTTACTCTTGAGCCCAATTTCGGACGTACTGTAAAGTACAGATATTCTTTTTTCAGCCGAACAACACGAATGTGGAATGCTTTACCCGGCTCTATTTTTCCCTTCCATTTTGATAATCAGAACTTCAAAACTAATGTGCATCGGTATCTCCTTTCAAATCCTTCCCTATTTTCCTAACGCTCGCAATGTGTTCAATCATTTTAAGGGTAGTCACAACCCCTTTAGTGCGCGTATATTATAAAAAAAAAAAATAGAAAAGACCGTCAAAAAACCGTCTTTTTTTTGTTTTAATTTTTATTTTTCACTTCAGCAAAAATCTAGTTTAATTTTAATGAATTGAAAATATACCCTGTGGTGACCTTAACAACCATAATTTTTTCAAGTAAAACCATAGATTAGTTTTTGATACATTCAGATTTCACTTAGGGGTCAGTTCTTTTGTTTTTACATCTTATTTCATATAAAACAAAAAAAACATAACCACGTTCAGAAATGCGAAGAAAACAAAAAATAATTTTTTAATAATTGTTGATATATTTTAAAATTTGTTGATACATATTTCGAGGAAAACTTTTTACGTTGGATCCAATAAGACCAAAACAAATATAGTACAACTACCGAAACAAAAGTTATAATACCCGTAGAACAGGTAAAAAAAAATACAATTTAAACAATTTAATTATCGGACCATAACTTTGTGAGGGGTGCTTGTATCATTAGTCCAGTCAACGAAGGAAAAATAAATGCAATAAATCATAGTCTCTGGGTTATTATTTTATGTGGTAGGGGTGACCCCAGGTATAACATACTAAAAGTCTCCAGCCCAGGGCCGCGAGCTTTAGCCAGGAGGGGGGGTTAAAGGTCCCCTTTTGTAATTTTTCGGGAATATTTTGAAAGCTAAGCGTTTCGATGGAAAAGTGTACACTACAAAATGAAAGAATAATAAATTTCTTACAAAAAAAGTCTTATTAATATTTTTGGTAGGAGCAAGGTTAAGAAAGATACGGGGAGAAGAAAATTCAAAAATTTGGAAAACAATGTTACTGTCCTACAAAATCAATGGTTTTTGATTAATTAACCCTGAAATATCCGGAAAAGTACGTACCTATATATTGATTCATGGTCATTTCAGTAACGCCATAAGAGCAAGTTGAAGTGTACAGAAGGTGGTTGTGTTTAAAATGTCCTTATTTATTTTTTTTGATAAAGTGTTTATTTTTATATTTGAAACCCTGTTTCTTCAAAGAGTAGAAGTACACAGAATTTTTCCAAGTTACCGGCCAATACTTTATGAAAGCATTTTTGGACATATCCTAGGAAATAAATTCTATAGAATGGGAGGTCCTTTCTATAAGGGGGACAAATTCCCTAAACATTGACTTAAAATAGAAAAAATAGCTATTTAAAAACAACGGAAATACTAAAAATATTGTGCTACATCTTCTTTAAAAGCTTAAAACAGATTCTCTTATTATATACCTATACAAATCAAGTCAACAATTTTTTAAAAATTCGTTTGAAAGCTCAAAAGGCTATAAATTATATGACCTACAATGTTACTCAAATGACTTTATTTTTTACGTCTTTGGCTCATAGACTATAACTCTAGCCCATTATATATTAATTTGGGGTTATCGGGAAAGTTTTTTCCTCCGCAATTTATTCAGGATCGGGAACTTTTTTGGACAAAATTCCAGGAGAAAAAATGCCTCGCGATTTTCTTTCTTAGCAAAAAAAAGAGGCTTATTTCGAAAATAAAGTTCGAATATTTGGGCTCTAGACCTTTGGCACCTCATATGAGGGAAATTTGATAAAAAAATATCCCATCTAAATGGTCAGTAATTGGTCAGAAAAGGTCAACTGGTCCCTAGATAACTTTTAATCAAGGCTTAAACTTTCTCAAGGTCGCTCAAGGTGACGCTCGATTTCTGGCACCCCATTTAAGGGAAATTTGGCAAAATTTTATACCATCCGAAAGATTTCTAGATTGTGATAAATGGCCAACTATTTTCAGTAATTGGTCAGCCAAAGATTTTTTTCTATGAACTTTTGAAGTTCGTTTCAAGGTCACAAAAAAAACTTTTGGCACCTCATTTGGGTCATTAAAAAAAAAAGTATGCAATATGAAAGGCCTCTTCACTGTTGTAAAAGGTCAGCTATTTTCAGTAATTCAGCCATAGATTTTTTTTTTATGAATATTTAATGAATTAAATATTTTTTATGAATATTTAATGAATTAAAATTAATTAAAATTACGATTTTTGGCACCTCATTTTAGGGAAATTTGCCAAAAAAGTGTACCATCTGATAGAAAGTTTTTTTTCTAGGTCATGAACGGTTCGTGACCTTGAAAATAAAATACTCTAAAAAATGCAAGAGCATCCTTTTTGGTTTTTATATAGCTCGAAAACGAAGCAAAATTTCGAGATAATTCTGAAAACCTTTTTTGTAGAAAATAAAATTTAGTATCGAAATGGATTTTTGAACAAAAAAAAATTAAAAAATGTTTAGTTGCAGTCCTTTGTTTGCAGTTTAGTTGTAGTCCTGCACCCCCCCCCCCCTTTACAAAATGCACTCTTTAATTTCGATGTGGAAAAAACCAAAAATTTTCGCACCCTCTCATTTAATAGCACTCCGCTGGTTTCTCATCTTCAATGATCCCTTTGATGATTCTTACAATAAAATCCCATGAAATTCTTAGTTCCTTTTTATATGAAATAATCAATAGACTAGGAATAGTAATTCTAGTTTTTCAAAATACACGCAATTTTATTCAAACTATTAAAAAGTAACTCAACATTTTCGCGCCATTATACTTAACTACTGCATCTCTTGCAATTACTCATACATCTCTTAACGTTAATTTCTATGTGGTTGCTATTGGCATTTACGATTTTGAGTTTTAACAAATATTTCAAAATCTGATTTTGATTGCCAGATTTGTAAAAACGGGGTTCATGATTTGAGCTTGGTTTAGTTAGTATGTTCAAAAAAATAAAAATACATACAAAAAAATTACGAAATGAATATCCAATCTATTAAATTGAACCCTGGTTTAACCGCAGCTTACCAACCAAAATTATTAGTTTGAAATCCTGGTCCAAAGACAAAAAAACATTTTTGAACAACAACGCTAAGGCCTAAGTTACCTAGAAACACATACATATTATGTTTGCAGTTAACTTATTTTCAAATTAAATTCTAAGTTTCGATACAACACATCCCTTATCGCATATTCCATAGTGTTTTGTTTGGAAGTGGAATAAAAATGCTTTTATACATTTTTGATAGTTTTTTAAGTCAAAAACGACAGAAGACAAGGACTTTCCGATGGATCAAATTGGTGAACTCTTATTAATTAAAAAAAAAAAATGTTTAGTAGCTTTGAAATTCTAACAGAAAAAGCTGATGAAAATATTGCTTCTGTTTCGAATTGGTTTCAAAACCTCTGTGAAATAAAGCTACTGACAAACTACCTCCACCTAGCAATATTTGTATACAAACCATCAAACGAAAATAAAACATGAATTGTTTTTAGTCAATACCTTGTACTTTGGTAAGCTTAGTTTTGATTAAAAAAGTTTCAATTCGATATGTTTAACTTAAATTATTCAATGTAGTTTCTCAATAAAAAATTCAATTAAACATTTCTTTAGATTCATTATACGTACGCGTTTCCTTCCGACAAAAACAAAAACTAAAAGTCAACAACCTAAACTAACGACATTGTTTTAATACTTTGTAAATTTACCCAAAATCGATGAAATTCCCCCTTTATATAACGCATCAGGTGGCAATTTCATTAATGTTGTGTTCCAATTGCTCAGTCAGCGATCTTTTAAGCTTTAATCCAAATAATGCAGCCGAGGGACAATTAAAATACACTTTTATGGTTTTAAGACAAAGATTTGTTTCTCCATAGGGGAAGATATTTTTAATGTGTTCACTTCATTTGTTTTTGTCTGATGACACTTAAAAAAGAAGAGGTTTTTCCCTTGAGCTATTTGTATCTATGTATGTATAACATAAATACTATGCGAATATATTTTTTCTTCCACGCAATGTGAATATCTATTATCTATTTTCTTTTTTTTTCTAAAGGAAAAGTATTGGTTACATAGAAAGTTATCATTCAAATTTGAACGAAGATGAAGTAGTTTTTGAGAAATGTTTTTGAATTTATTATCTATGATCAAATCTTAAAATGTGATTTTTAGATAAACTAATAAAAACATAAATACCTATACAGCAAATTTAATAAAGAAGATAAAAATGTTAATGGTTTTTTTAAAGCAATATTATCCAAGTTAAGAATAGGTAGATATACTTAAAATGAAAAATAAGGTAGGTGCATTCTAAGTCCCAGTTAATTGAATCTCCATTTACTTTAAAGTCGACATTAAACTTTTATAAGGTGTTAATTTTTAAAGTCTTACCTAAAGTCTTACCCTAAATTTCTCTTCTCTCTATTAAAATTAAAGACGCGTTAACAAAGTGCAATTTAAGAAATTTATAATGAATTAAATAAATTTATTTTAATGGCAACTTTAAATTTAATAAAAATGAATAAATTGAAGCTTAAAGCCTTAGAACCTATAATAAACTATAAATTGAAAGAAAATCCTATACAAGTCTCTAAGATCAGTTAATGATTCTTCAAAAATCAATTACATTCGACTTATTCTAGTTTTAAATTTACATTTTGTTTGCACTCTTTGCTAAAAAACACTCAAAAACAAAAAAATCAAAAGCAGGACCATACAACCAATGTGATGAGCTGCAATTCCATCTTTTTTTTTTCATTAATTTTATATGCGTTCCTTTTTGGTGGCAATGAAATATACTCAAGGGAACCATTCGACTCTATCAGCCGTGCCATGTTGTTGCCTTGCATTTGAATTTATTGCTTATTTTTGTTGCTTCTGTTGCATGAAATAGTATAATAATTGCAAACGGCCGCACACGCAATTTTAACATTAATGAACGTTGTAACTTTTAATTCATTACAACAAATTGTATTAATGTAACTTAAAGTAGCAAATCTACGAACATAATGCGAGTGGGGCTTTATATCTAGCTGTTGCTGCGATGATTATTGTGAAAAATAAAATTTCACACATGCGATGGTTTTTTTTTGTTTTTTGTTCTTGTTGTTGAAGAAGAAGTGAGTTGGGTTGGTTGTGTTATTAGACAACCTAGACATTAGTTGGAATTTAATCGAATGTCAAGTTCATGCAACTAATGGACAAAGAGTCTATAACTCACTTGCGCTAACAGTATACATTATATCAGACATAAAAAATCATCAAGATGGGATGGGGGGCTATTTCCCTCCGTTTATGTTTGAAGGACAGTTTGCCAAAAGACTGAAAATAGAAAACAAATATATTTAAAACCACGGCAACACTTAAAATATGATTTAATAGCTCTTTTTAAAGCCAGAAGTCCATGATTATGTTTTATTTTGAAATTTTGCTCCTTTGATGAATAGTTTCGGCAAAAACGGTTTTCAAACTCAAAATTAAAAAAAAAAAATGATTTTCTATCATATCATCGTGTCCTGTAACCCCGGTTGCTGCATAGGGCGTCAACAAGACGTCTACATCCTTCACGGTCTGCCGCAAGGTATTTTTACTGAGGCCACTTTTCTGATGTTTCTGCTAAGACAGTTGATTTCCATGTTGTTCTTGGTCTTCCAACCCGCCATGCATGTGTGTTTTCAAACCAGCCGCTCTTGACTTGTCCTGCGCCAAAATTCGTCGTTCGATATGGCGTAGACAGCGATTGGCAAAAGCCTGCAATTTCCTCGAGATATAAGTCGTGACTTTCCATTTTTCTCAAGCTTATAACAGCACGGATTTGACATTGGATTCGAAGAAACTCAACTTAGTGCGTAAGGAAATTTGACTGGATTTCAAAATTGGGGACAGGGCAGGGAAAGCAGCACGAGCTTTATTTGTTCTACTTTGAACGTCCACCATTTGCCGAAACATTACTTCTAGGAAGTTAAATTGTTCAACCTCTTCAACTGGCGTCTCCTGGATAAAAACACGCTGATGTGTGGAGCGGCCTGTGAGCATTATTTTTGTCTTTTTGCTATTTATTTTAAGACCACTCGACTCTCCTTTCACTTTCAGTGCTTGAAACATCCCATTAAGCCCACTGATGTTATTTGCCAAGAGACGTATATCATCGGCATAGTCCAAATGACTGAGCCTTTCGAACCAAATAGCCAAAGATGTAACGGTCTCCATTCCATTGAATGCCCTGTCGCTCCGCTGTCCCAACGCAGGCCGTCAAAACATCGTCTATCGCTAGTAGAAAGAGAATTGGCGATATAACATCCCCCTATCGCACTTAAAAAGAGTCGGATAGCTGCCCATTGTGTAAAACAAAACATCTTGCGTTGTTATAGGACTCTGTTATAATGTTATAATGTTATAATGGTAGCATATTTTGGGGGAATTCCGCTACCAAGAAATAATCTCCATACACATGCACGGTTGACTCGGTCAAAGGCCTTCTCAAAATCCACGAACATGAGGTAAAGCGGAATTAAAACTCCGCAGACTGCTCAAGAACCATACCCAGAAAGTTGATATGGTCGGAACACGACCGCCCACTCCGGAAACCAGCTTGATGCCTCTTGAGTGTAGACTCGATTCTAACCTTTATTCGCTCCAGAATGATGGTTGCCATTAGTTTTGGAAAAACGAACAAAACTGTAATACCTCGCCAATTGTTGCAATTCTTAAGGTCACCTTTCTTTGGCAATTTGACAATCACACCATCCTTCCAGTCGTTGGGATAGATTTCATTTTCCCACACAGCTTGTATCAATGGGTGGAAAATACTAGCCGTTCTGACGGGGTAAGCCTTCAAGAATTCGGCTGGTATTCCGTCAAGTCCAGCTGCTTTGTTGTTTTTGAGAAGAGCTATCGAAGTTTGGATTTCTAGTACTGTAGATGGTTTGTTGTCAATATACCCCTTTAAGATCTACGCATCTTGTTAAGCTGGGGGCACTTCAGCACTCTGCTCAACAGAATCCTCATTAAGCAATGCACAAAAGTGATTCTTCCACCTGCGTAGCTGATCCTTGATTGATACCAAAAGTGTGCCATCCACATCCATTACAGTATGATTGATGTTGCTTTTTTTCCCCAATTACATCTTTGGCTATTTGGTACAATTCCCGGATATCTCCTCTTCTTTCAGCGTTTTCCACATTATCTCCGAGTCCATCTAACCTCACCCTCTTGTCACGTCTCACACAGCGACAGACTATCTTATGTGCTAGGCTGTACTCGCTTCGCAATTCAGCCTCTCGTTGAATATCTGCTTCGGTATTTATCTGCATTTTCAACTATTTGCCAAGTTCGATTTCATCCCGCAGGTGTCTTGGGATATCCAAGAGCCTCTAACTCTCGTCCGCATGGGTTCAGTTTCAGATCCAGCCTCCATAAAAGCACCTTTTACTTCACCCCACACCTTATCAATTATTGAGTGTTGAATTCCGTTTAATGAAGAATATTTGTCGTTAAGGGTGGTGACATAGTTACGACAAATTTCAAAATGGGGTCTTTTAAAGCATTCGTATTGAATGTTGGACTCCTTGCTGCATCCTGCGCTTGTCCTTGTACTGCAGCGGGGCGTAAATTGAAACTCATCAGAGCCAAATGGTGGTCGCTTCCCACATCGGCATTTCTTATACTCCGGACATCACACATTGACTTCCTCCATCACTATTATATGATCAATTTGGTTTTCAGGATGCACCCAGGTGATTTTGTCGCACGTCTTATGCTTCAATACAGTCCCACCGAGAACAAGACGATTTTCCATTTCCATTACAAAAGCCGACAAGCAAATCACCACTTTCGTTCCAAGCCATTTTTTCCAGACCGTAATTGTCTAATCCGACTTGGGCGTAATTGTCTGATCCGACTTGGGCATTGAGGTCTCCCATGACGATTATGATCGGCTCTTGAAAAACTCCTGTAAACCGCGTAGAGAAGAGTGTATAACGCGGTTTTGTCTTCCTCGTTCGCTTCTTTTGTGGGGGCGTAGCACTGAATATTTGTTATGTTACGAATTTTTGAACGAAACATTGCTGTCATTACTCCCTGGGCTCCCACTGAATTAAAACTATGCCTTGCTTCTTCGTTCGAAATAATTCCAACACCATGCAGTCCTTGGCCACCCTCTCTTTCATCCTCTTCGGAATATAGCATTCTCGTTTGTCCAGTGTCATATCTGTATTCAGCTCTTGCTATCCACTTAGTTTCGCTAATGCCCAGGTTACTGATTTTTAGGCGAAACATTTCACGCTCAACCTGGGGCCCTACTATGTAACTTTATTCTACTTTCGAATCCATTCGAAAGTTGTTTTCAATGTTTATTATAAGTTTTAATATGTATGAAAGTGGGATAAAATGTTATTGCTTCCAACTTTATGCCAGAGAATCTTGAATTAGCGCTGTTCTATTTCCGTTCATAAGCGCTGGCTTAAGAATAAGCGAGCTGAGATTTTGCGAATTCGAACGTTTTTATTGTAGAATCGAGTTACATAGTTGGGCCCCTGCTCGTATCTACCTTCGCTGTTCAGGGATCGAACGTTACATTTTCCGATTTTCGAACATATGCGGTAGCCAAAAGTATCATTTGCCCTTCTTGAAAGACTTCTTCTATTTTGCGAAGATTAATTTATTATTATGGCGTCTTGATTTACGCTCGTACATGAAAGATGCGGCACCCCCAAATCCGATGTGAGGTTTACAGCAGCCGAAGCTGCAGAAGGATTCTCCATAAAATGGTTACCTCTTGGGGACTCATTTCCAGTTGTTGTCATAGTTCATGTATTTGCATATATCAGATTTGACAGGCACACCCGCTCTTTGTATGGTCAAACACATAACTGATCGATGCCGCCCACTATGGAAAAAACAGATGCCTTTTGTAGCCGCCCTAATATGGGATTACTATTTGCTATTTGCTGCTGCCGTTGGCCTTTCAAGATAGGCTCCTCCGCCACCAGACTTTCATCCGCCTTAGGGGGGCTTTTAACCATGCCGAGGTCAAGTTTGTGCCCTGACCAGAATTTCTGGGTTGTCTGCTTACCCGGCATCCTTTCGGTCCCCTTGCAAATTGGCGTTTCCGACTCCTACCACGCGGAGGTGTGCACTGGGATTTTCCTTCCATTGAGCCTAGGGCCGTCGTGGCGTCCTAGCACTTTCCAGTATACTTTCAAGTTTGAATATTGATTTTCACAACCTCTTCACTAAAACAACTTCGTTTAAAAATTTAAAAAAACAGAAAGGATTTTGGTTTTACAAAACAGTACATTTGTATAACATGGCTTGGTTTTATTTTTCCCCGTTTTAAGTCAAATTTTTAGAAAATTGCCTATCCCGTCTAAAGGGGTGGGGGAGAGGAGAGTCCTTACATACAAATGTGCAAAAGCCTCATAAAAATATTTCTGAAAAGTAGGTATAAGTTTAATCAGACATTTTGTAGACATATTTTTATTTAAAGTCTCACGTAAAACTCCCCTGCCAAATGGAATTTGGATTCTTCATTTTTTATTCATCATCACAAAAAAAATAAAATTATCACTTTCCTCTTGTGAGTACAATAATTTAAACTTCGTTTGGTATAAATTAATTTGAGTTTACCACCTTTCGTTTTATGAAACCTTTCTTAATAAGCTTTAAATTAATACTAATTATGCTCTATAATCTCTTTTATTTCTTTTTTATTTCTTCTACACACAAAGTCGTGTTAATTCAATTAGATTTATACGTATTTTGTGCAGATACACCTGCTTATGTAAATAAGATTAGTTTCATTATTTTGTTTTTTTTTTTTCCTTTCTTTTTAAATGAAATTCTGTAGGTACGAATAAAATTCCCTCCTGCATACTCGACATTTATTCACAGAGATTATTACTTCCGCGTCTTTTCATTTACACAAACAATTTTGTTTTTAAAGAAAATTAAAACAAAAGCCAAGAAATTTTCCAAACAAATCAAATTTTATAGAAGCACTCGTAATTGGGTTAATTTTTATCTTTACATAATAATTTTTGTATTCTTTTTATTTTGTATTTATTTTTTTTTTATCAGAGGGAAGCACCACCCACCCAAGAGATTTATAAAATTGATTGCCTGCAGGAAAGTTAAACCAAAATTCACAGCAATAAATTTATGATACTCTTGTTTGGTAGGTTTTTGTGTTTTTGTTTTGTTTGTTTTGTATTCTGTTTATAAAAAAAAAGATACCAGATACAACGTCGTCGTCGCATCTCTGCAGATATCCCACGCGATAACCTGGTTAAATGTTTAGCTTAAAAACATGGTGGAAATATTAGGTACCTCATAATACAGTGCCAAGGGAAAACATTTTTACTTAATTTAAAAATATTCTTTAAGTCATCTTCAAAAATTTCAGAACCTACTATAAAAGTGCACTAACAAAATATATGCTTTAAATTCACAGCGGGAAAAAGTCTTAGTAAAAATAAATAGAAAAACTAGTATTGGTTTCGTGTCGAACAAAATGTATAGGTTTTAAACAACCATAATATTAAGGATTAAAAAGTCTCCAAAAAAGTCTCCAACTACATATTTCGCAAATTCTAATTGTTCTGGTAAATGCCATTTTTCCATCGTTAGTAAATTCAGTTAAATTTTATGCATGGATGGATAAACTTGTTAAATAATTGCATTCGAAAAAAGTGCACAGCCCTGTACATTTACATGTTTATTATCCAGGGATGTCTTCTTTTGATATATATATATTTTTTTTTTAATAAGTGCTTGTTTCTGTCATAAAGTATATCTCTCTGTATCATTTTCACAAATTAATTTCTCTAAGGAAATAAACATTATCATCATCATCATCATAATAATAATAATAAACTTGCCAAGACACATTTTCATTCATTTAAGTTGAGACAACTGTGTTTTAGGTAGATCTGCTCGTATATAAAAGGGCGGCAACAAAGTTGTTAGATTGGAGGAGTATAATAGTTTTGTTATGCATAATAAGAAACTGCAATTTAAAGTTTTGTTTTTGTCTACCTACATTTAAGAGCTTGTGATTATTATTTTTCTCTTTATATATGTATGAACCACCACCACCTGGGTAACTATAGAAAGTTATGGCATACACTTTATTTGAAATTTCAATTTCAACACCCTTTTATGGAATGAAAATTCACCTTTTCTTGGTTTCATATTTAGTGAAAGTTTTGTTACCTTCTAACTATTATTTTGTTTCTTTATTACATTATGATAGTGTGATAGGTTTATACAAAAGTGGCAGACAATAGAAATGTATAATGTACACTGACAAGTGAATATTAAATCAATACCAGTGATGAATTATTTCAATACTGTTATTTTCTTTCTTTCTCAGCTTTTAGGCTTTTACGATTTTGATTCAAACTTGATATGTTTTATATTTCTTTGAATTCATTACAAACGTCTCAAACTAACGTTTTCCTATAAGAAAACATTTCAAGGGTGTTTCTTCAAGACTTCCGATAGGGATAGGCATTTGCAGTTTGAGCTTTGTTTGAGATAAATAAACAGGATGTTTTGTGTAAGATCAATCAAAAGGCTAGTGTGTGTTTGGATAAAATAAAAAAGTAATTTTAATGTTGGATCTATTAATCTTCGTCTAGATCAGTGATTCCCAAAGTGGTCCTCAGGGGTCCACGGGAGATTTGACGGGGTACTACGTTGACATGAAATAAAAATGGGGGTTAAGCAGTTGTAAGTGGGGGTCCACTATGATGTACGAGTATCTGGTTTCGAAAGTAAAGAACAAAAATCTAGGCTAGGCCTTATCTGTCATACACTAATCAAAAAAATTACGGAAACAAAAAAAAAACTCCAAATTTTACGGTGATTTTTGACAGGCTGTATTTCAGTAAATAATGGTCGTATTGCGACTTAAAAAAGAGGGTTTTGAAGCGTTAAGAATTAAGATTCTAATTTTCAAAAATGTTGGCTAAAATTTTAATATTCTAAAAATAATATTATTAATTTTTTGCTTTTTCTTTGGTCCGCGGGTTTGAAAAAAAAAAATTTGTTCAGATCAGTGGATCAGATAGCCTGTTTATTTAGCATTAAATTCCCTTTTTTAGGTTTAAACCTCCATTAATTTTTTCAAAAAGTATATTTTTAGAAGATCAGCGACTGTTACTTGTAAAAACTTGCATATCATCGGCTTTCTGTCAAAACCTCATAAATCTTAAAACGCCATTTCAATGTATTTCAGATCAAAAAAAATTTCAGGATTCAAATATCAATATCTCGTAACTATGTCATGGTACCTTTTGAGGCTATCAACCAGTTTAAAAACCAGTTTGGTTTTTGTGTCTTCTAAGCGATTTTTTAAAACAGACTTACGAGGCTTTCCAGAAAGCCGACGATATTCGATATTCAGTGCAACACGTTTCAAGACTTGCAAAGCGACGCCCGAATTTGGGGTTGGAACTCAGCTGCGACGTAGGTTTCCATCTTTCGATCTAATCTTCGCATTTTTTGACGAGTTTTGGTAATATGGTAAAAATGTTGCAGCAGGGGTTTTACTGAAACCAGGTAAATTTTGAAAGTGGTCTACGAGGAAAAAAGTTTGGGGACCTCTGGTCTAGATGGAAAAGGTGATTTTCTTAAAAACGGGCTTTAATACGACTTAAAAAAAAATAAAAATAAAAATAATAATAATAATAGAAATTAAATAAAAAAATAAAAATTATAAAAATAAAAATAATAAAAAACTAAAAATAAAACTAATAAAAATAACAGAAAAAAAGTAATAAAAAATAAAAATAATAAAAATAAAAATAAAAATAATAAAAATAAAAATAATAAAAATAAATAATAAAGTAAAAAAAAAAAATAAATACAAAATAAAAACAAAAATAATAATGATAAAAAAATAAAAAAAAAATAAAAAATAAAAATAAAAATAATAAAAAATATAAAAAATAAAAAAAATAATAATAAAAAAAATAAAATAAATAATAATGTAAAAAAAAAATAAATTTAAAAAAAAAAATAATTAAAAAAAAAAATAAAAATACCTAATAAAAAAAATAAAAAAATAAAAAATAAAAATAATAAAAAATATAAAAATAAAAAAAAAAAACAGATACAAATATAAAAATGAAAAATAAAAATAAAAATAAAAATAAAAATAAAAATAAAAATATAAATAAAAATAAAAATAAAAATAAAAATAAAAACAAAAACAAAAATAAAAATAAAAATAAAAATAAAAATACCGGAATCAAATAATATCGAAAATAAAAAAAATAAATACAAATTAAAATAAAAAAGTAAATATAAATAAAAATAGAATTAGTAAAAAAAAAAAGTAAAAATAAAATAAAAAAAAAATAAAAATTATTTCTCCTGTTTATATGCTTCCACAAAGGATTGAAAAAATTAATGAAATTATTTTTTCTAGCACAAGTACTTAATGAAAATCAATTTCTTTAATTTTTTGGGGTGATACTCTGTTAAGTCAAAAGTACCATCGACGCGACGTTGGAGCCAAACTTTCAAATGTATTTTTTTAAATTAATATTTTTTGTTAAAGCGGGGGAATTGACCCTCCCTGTAGTCAGTCAGTCAGTTACGGTTTTAGCGATTTTTGAAGTCCTATATCTCAGGAACTACTAGTTTTAAGGAGATTGGTAAACCGACTATGCTTGACTAGCTCAGCAAATACTGAATTTTCTGGGGGGAGGGGGTAAAAAATCGCCGGAGGTTGTTCTTGTAAACAGGGTGTAATGACGCGAGCTTGGCTGGGCACTTCCGTGCCCTTTGATTTGTTAAACACATTTACAGTCAATTCCGCTTAACTGCACTCCGCTTAACTGAAAACCTCGCTTATCTGAAACAAGAAATTTATAACGGAGTCTTTTTGAGCATTTTTCACACAAAATACTTCGTATAACTGAACTCCGATTATATGAAAACTTGGCATAATTGAAATAGATATTTTCGTCTCAAATGCTAATTTTGCACTTATTCGACTTCGCATTAGTGAAATGTCAAAAACTCATTTCTTGTCACTCCGTCTCTGGAGGGTACGTTACCTTAAAAAATATTGTGCAATGTTGTGGAAAATAAACCAAAATATATGTATATATTTTTTGTTGAATGAAATTTATTATATTTTGACGGAATTTCACTTATTTGAAACAAATTCAGTTATCCGAAGTTCGGTTAATTGAAAACTCCGCTTAACTGATAGTAATATTCTGCAATTATCGTGTTCCAGTTAAGTGGAGTCGACTGTAATGCCACATTTTTTTCATATGATATTGCCAGGTTTATTGAAATTTATTGAAAAAAAAATGCAATTTTAAGACTTTTTTCTTTACAATAGATTTGTATGGAAAAAAATGGTGCGACAAATTATTTTTTGACACAAATTATCCAAAGACATAATACGACAATTATTGTTTAAACAAACTCTGTTTCAAAAACTACTTATTATCAAAACTTTAAATAAATGGCAATGCTGGTTTAATTGAAAAAAATATTCTATTGTAGGGAATTTTAGAAGAGATGGTTTAAAAAAACCTATTTTAATGAGTTATTCAAAGAAAAAATCTCAAAATTTTGAAATTACCACAATTGTTTAGCGACAAAAAAGCGACAATTCTTGATTCAACCTTGAAACATTTTTGAGTCTATTTTAGAAGGGTGGTAGTGCTAACATGACTGTCAAGCTATACCAGGGGTTATTTAAAAAAAAAAAACTAGCACGACCATTTCTTTAATTTCACGACAAATTTACTACAATTAATCCAATAATGGGATTCTCAAAATTTTGAATTGACAATGCTTACTTGCTGGACATCGTAAAACGTGTAGTTGAAATCAGTAAAATGTCAAAAACGTAAATAAAAGTAAAAAAAAAAAAATAAATAAATTTAAGAAAATGAAATAATAAAAATCAAAATACAAAAATACAGTAAAAAATAAATAAAATAATAGAATTAAAATAAATAAAATAACAAAAATAAAAATAGAATAAAATAAAAAAGTAGAATAGACAAAAAATAAAAATAAAATGAATAAATACAATAATTTCTGTAGCGGTGGAAACTTTAATTTTAAACTTCTTGGTGTTAATTCTTATAAACTTAAGAACCAAGCAATAACATAAAAATTAAAAAAAACAAACTTAAAATAAAATCTTCGACAAAATTGCAGCCCATCAACATTCACAATTTTTCGAAGTAGTTACCCCACATTTTTTTCGAAACATCGTGAAATCCTCGGACTTTGCAGGTTCCATGCCACAACGAACCTCGTCTGGAGTATCTTCGCTATCAGGCATATCTTGCTGTATCAATATTTCAATATTTTTGACACTTCTATCCATTTTGACAATAGAATAACAGTACTTAATAAATACAAAAAAAAATCACATAACCACCTACATGCGGTCTTGGAGACCGTTGACAAAATACTTTTACTAACCTAGGCCGAACGCGTGCACCTGTTCACTCTCATTGCTTATAGGCGATACAAGTTGATCTCTAAAAAAGGTACATGGATGGACCCTGTTACACGACACGTACACATTGAATTATTTGAATTTGAACATTCGTTGACAAGAGGTTAAGGGTTAACAAGAAAATAATTGGTTTTGAAAATTACTTTATTCGTAGAAAAAACTTTCTTTACACTAAAACCGATCAAAAAGAAACTTTTTTTTTTTGTTAAAGTTTGATAATAAAATATACAATTCTTCGTGCCACCCTTTTGGTGCTTTCTCCATTTTGCACTTACCGAAAACCACAATTTTTTAGGTTTGAGTTCTCATCTTGGCATTTTTGCAACAATTTAGAAAACAAGAAAGCCGAGTCAATGTAACAGTTCAAAAACATAACAAATGTCTTGCGATTTAGAGCCTTAAAACTCCATTAAAGCCATCTTTAATCGCAGATCTGTTCGAATAAACCGCAAATATTTGTTGCCCTTAAAGTCAACTTAATTCGTTCTTACAAAAAAAAATACAAATATGGACATATCTCCCACTTGACTCGTTTTATTTGAATTCAATAACCCGGAATCCTTATTGAAAAAAACTTTAATCTTTAATCGTTCCTTAAAATGTTTACTTAAATTGATTAAGTCGTTTAGATTTCAGCGGGAAAGCGGAATTTAGTAAAAGTCAACCCTTAAGTGGGTGTGGCAAAAAAAACATAACTTGAGTTAAATTTCTAAACTATGGGATGATCTCGCACAGAAATACTGAACCAAAAGACACAACCTATGATTTTATAAGTTTTGGCGATTATGATACTCTTTTTTGAAAGCGAATGTGTCAGATCGGTGTCAAGTAAGCAAATCAACTTTGATGAATCGAAAAATTGGTTGGTAGATAATTTGCCGTTAATAAGTCGTTCTTTAGCTGTGACAGTTTCGAATTTGTTGTTCTATGTTTTCTATGTTTTTTTTGATACTTTGCTAATTTGATATCAAGTTAGCAAAGCAACTCTCACAGTTCGCAAAATGAATAGGTGCATAATTTGTCGTTAATTAGTTGTGATAACTTCGAATTTGTCGTTCTATGTTTCCTATGTTTTTTTTTTGTTGAAAATGTTAAACACTTCTAAAATTTAATATTTTAGTGCTTGATAATTTGCCGTTAATTAGTCGTTAATTAGTTTTGAAAGAATCAATTTTGTCGTGCGATGTTTTCTATGTGTTTTTGGGTTATTTGTTTTATATGAGTGTCAAGTTAGCAAAAACTTTTGGACGAATCGAAATATGGGTAGGTGAATAATTAGCTGTTAATTAGTTGTGACACTTTCGAATTTGTCGTTCAATGTTTTCTATGTTTTTTTTGGTTAAAATTAATTACGGTAAAAACTAATTACACTTAATTTCTTATGGCTTAAAAATTTGCCGTTAGAAGGTCTTTTATTAGTTGCGAAAAACCTTATTCAATCGTGCAATGTTTTCTATTTTTTTTTTTTCAAAAAGTGGTAATAACTTCAAAAACTTAATAATTTATTTCTCAGTAATCTGCCATAAATTAGTCATTAATTAGTTGTGACAAATTAAATTCTTTCGTGCGATGTTTTCTGTGTTTCTTGTTTTATTTTCCTTAATTCATATGAAATAAGCAAAGAGCTTCGGAAAAGTTCTTAGAACCTATCATATTGACATTTATTTTAATTGATTAACAATTTATAATTCTATAATTTAAATTGAATTTGCAACAACCAATTAATGACTAACTAACGGCAGATTACTGAACAATAAACTATAAAGTTGTAGAAGTTTTTACGACTTTTGAAAAAAAAAAAAATTAGAGAGCGAAAAATTCTTAACTATCTAAGATTAGTAACGGCTAGTTAAAGATGAATTATTTAGCCATAAACCATTCTCGGTTTAACCAGTTTTTATCCCTTTTCGAGGTTGTGCTATGCAAACTCGATGTCGAGGAACCCAAAAAACGTACAAACAAATTGCACAATAAATTCGAAACTGTCACAACTAATTAAAGACTTGTTAACGACAAATTATAATGCCATAAACCATTGGATATTAGCAGTTTTTACCCCTTTTTGATTTGATTTGAACGATAAATTCGAAATTGTAACAACTAATTAACGACTAACTAATGTCAAATTATTAAACATTAAAATATTAAATTTTAGAAGTTTTTACCACTTTTCAACAAAAAAAAAAAAAAAAAAACAGAAAAAATAGAACGATAGATTCGAAACTGTCACAACTAACCAACGACAAATTATGCACTTATCCGTTTTTCGATCCGTGAGAGTTGCTTGATATCAAGATAGCAAAGCACCCAATAAAACATAGAAAACATTGAACGACAAATTTGAAACTATCACAACTATAATTAACGCCTAATTAACGGCAAATTATCCACCAACCCATTTTCGATTCGTCAAAGTTGCTTTGCTAACTTGACACTAATTTTATAAATGTTCTTAATAGGTTCAAATATTGAAAACGAAAACCGATAAGCCTCTGCGGAGAATTTAAAGCTCAATTTCCTTAATTGAATTAAACTAAATTTTAAAACCATTTCTAAGCTATTTCTCCTGTTAGTAAAGCATTTTCCTCCCATCTTACCCCAGCTAGCAATTCACTTAATGGTGACAAAACACACAAATACTTATTAAAGGTAATAATCTCTTCTGATACCATACTCTAGCTTCGTCCAATGTAACATTATCCTCACTCTTAAAGTATCTTAAAGTTATACCTATAATTTATCGATATGTTCACGCTCTCATCCCAATTCGCGAATTACATTTTATTCTATACTCGTATATGTGATGTGCGCAAAAAATAAAATAAAAAAACAAAACCCAGCCATTCAAGAAAAAGAAAAACAATTATATCCCTCCATCAGCTCACTTTTCCAATCCATAAGAATGCAATTCGATAGCCTTAATTTCCAAAACAGCCCCAACAATGCGTCCGTCCGTCGTCGTCGTCGTCGTCGAATAAAGCTATAAGATACTCCATCTATACTCTACTATACAGAAAGGCAATTACATATATCTATATACCACCACCGTGAGGAAAAAAAAAAAAATTATAAATAAAGTATCTACGACTACGACGAGTAAAGTAGTTTCTCATATGTGAGAGAGAGTATCTTTTTGTACGAAAAAGTATCTAAACCTGGAGACTAAGTATCTCATATCTATCTCTCTTTGGGGGTAAAAGGAACAACAGACAGTGAATTGTGCATTATTACAATTGGCACGCGACTCGACTACTCTAGGAATGTCTTCATATACACACACACTCTCCATTCGCATCACACATGTGTTTTCTTGTGACTCTCAAGAAAGACTTAACCAAAGAGTAGAAGACGAAGAAATAGTCAAAGAAAATTGAACAAAAAGTTACAATATAATACCATAGCACCTCTGTCTTTGATAGTTCTTCAAAGAAGCCCACCATTTTTTTTTGATAGAGGCCGAGCAAGTGTTCCAAGTGACGCATACCCAACCAAAACCAACCCAAACCAAACCAAACACACATCACCAATCGAACTCAAACTTCTGCCTTAGCCATTCTTTCTGAAGCCACTTAACGGGCTTCAATCGCAGCTTGTAGCTTTTCGATATTTTAGTTTGCATCTGAGAAGACACGCGAATCGACGACCAACTTTTTTGTATCCGTCAGATACTATTTTATGCGAATTATATAAAGGAAAGGATATTTTGTCTCGACTTTTTTTTTTTGTTTATTGTTTTTATTGCCTTTCGGATTTCTTTTCCTTACGCGAATGACCGTCTCGTTCGATGGATGACGCATACCCTTCGACGGCAGGTTTCGTATAGCTCGTCGATAAATATTCGTCAACCCCCCACACACTATCGTGCGAAGCCGTCAATGACCTTTTTCGAAGTTTGTTTTGCTCCTCGTCCTGCGTCGTTGTTGTTCCGTCCTCGTAGCCATAGTGATACCTTTAGTCAAAGCGAAGTGAAATAAAAATAAAAAAAGGAGTCAATACTCCTACGCGTCATTAAACGCTTTAGTCGTGTCGAAGCCCATAAGTCGAATCTGAATCCGAAATCCTGAAACCTGGAGCCGGTGCTGTGGTGGTGGTGGCGGCATCATCGTCGTCTTCAAGGCAAAGCGGGCGATTTGTTTACGTGACATGTGGTTTCCTGTAAAATTTAAATCTGAATTTGAATCCTCACGCTGCCGCCTTCGCGTTTCGTCGTCGTTGTCGAATCGAAGCTGAGGAGAAAGTTGGATCACGCAAAGTGATTCTTCGTGATAGTGCAACAATGTGTTTTTAATTTTTCATTGAAAAAAAAGTATATCAAATTGAAAAGTGTCCCGTTTTTTTATTCGTTATTTTTCTTTTGCCAAAATCTTGGGAATTGAGTTCATTCTTAAAATGTGGTTTTTTTTGGTGGATCTTTTCTGCCAATTCCAAGTTTTAACCTAAATTTTTATTTTTTTTTGTAATTCCTTTGGTTCAAATTTTCTCGGTTTGGTGCTGCTGTTTTGTCGGACAATTAGTATGCTTCGTGGATAAGTTACCTAGATAGCATTTTATAGTCTTCTGGAAGTTTTTTTTTTTTTTTTTTGAATATGTGTCTTGATGGCTCGGTTCTGAGAGTACCTTTTAGCTACTTCTTCAGGTTGAGAGTTTTATTTTCCGCACGGATTAAGCGTTCATCGTCTTCGATTTGTTTTTTGCTGTTCTTGTTGTTGTTTTTGTTGTAACTTTTAGTGACAAACGACGCATTCAGTGCTGGAATTTGCATTTCGAGATTTGTTTTTTTTTTTTTTTTTTTTACAAAATGTATGTATCTTTGTATCTGGAAACGTACAACAACGATTCTGTGAGACAGTAGATATAGTGCATTTTAAAACGCGACAAAGTGTTGTTTTGTTGTTGTTTTTTTTGCATTGTACCTTTTGGTTGCTGTTTTTCTGCCATTTATTTCCATCACAGTGATGGTGTCATGGAATACCACCTTTAATATGGCAATCACGTATGTATCTCTTTTTTTTGTATTTAATTTTATTCTTTAAGAATTTGTATTTTTATATTTATTTGTTTTTAGTGGAAATTTTAAATGCTTTGTTTTAGAAAAGAAGTCGGTTACAGAGAAATTTCTATCAAGTGCAAATAAATTTCCATGAAATAGAAAATAGTACTTGTGTGACAGTTTAAGTGTGAGAATGTTTGGTTATTCAAGGCGGAATGTTAAAAGAAACACAACACAAAAATGTGTGGTTCAGGTTAAATGTACAATTATGTATATACATGAAGTTCAGAAGTATGAAATTGAAAATTCATCATTTGATAAAGAAAGTTTGAAAAAGTTCAAGATCAGTAAAAGTGTCAGAAAATGCATTGGTTTTTTCTACATCTTTGCTTTTTAGGCTAGGAAACGTTAGTCTGAAAGAACTTTCTTTCTTACTTTTAAGGTTGAAACACGGGACACACTGCTTCTAGTCATCCAGGCTAAGTATGCTCTAGCATCTCTGATGACTTCGTTTCAACGCCGCAGGTTCGGTCTTCTACTCTCTCAGCTAGAACATTGGTGTCCATCTGCCCCAGAGCCGCCAATAGGCCCAAATATGATTCGAAGAATGTTGAATTGTGTAGATCAACATCGTTGATCGACAGTGTTGAGCAAGTGTAGACGTGTTGATGGAAAACGCCAATCAACATTTGTTGACCCGAACGCAACCCAATTCAAATGGATAGCAATCGACAAAGTTGTTAACAAATTCAATTTTATTAAAAACATTTGTAGGGTTTTAATTTCATGAACAGAAACTATTGGTTATGTGCGTTATTAATCAATTTTGTTTAGATGAAAAAGCAATATTTGTTGTGAAAAAGTATTTAATATTAATAATATCGTTTTAACTTTATTGTTCACAAAAAAAAAAAAAAAAAAGTTGGGTACCCCCAGGACTCGAACCTTGAACCCTTCGATTGGATCCTGACGCATCGATTAGAAAATTCCAATCCACACAAATTTTTGCTACGAAAGTTTTTGACGTGCAAACTAGCATGTTGATAGACAATGTTAGACAATGTTAACCAACAATGTTGATCGGCATAGTGTTGACCGTCCTTAACTAACTTTTGATGTAGTGTTTTGCCAAACCGCCGAACCAGCGGTTTCTTAGAGTAATTCTTCGTTGAAACTTCACTAAGTTTACATTCGTGGTCGAGTGTTTACTCTGAGGTAGATGAACTCCTCAACTGCTTTGAAGTTTCTGCTGTCAGAAGTGACGTTTTGTTCTAACCGGTGGACAGTTCTTTGGTTGTTTCTTGGAAGTACTTGGTCTTTTACTCGTTTACTTCTAGGCCAACAAATTTCGCAGGACTTCAAAAGAATTTTTGCAAAAATATGAACGAAGTGGAAGAAGAACCGATTTTTTTTCTTCTCTGTTCATGCCCTGCACTTCTCCACAGACTTAGGCTCCACTTGCGAAATTTGTACTACAATGCTCCTAGTGATTTATCAAAAACGCAGACATTTAAAGTCTCTTACGCTTTGCCAGGAGCTCTAAATGCTTTAGCGAGTAAGGAAAGAGTTTCCTAGATTCACTATCACAACGGACCAACTTTGGTCTAAGTGTGTCAGTCCTCTTCACTGGCAGCCACTTCTACCTAACTCTACCTTTAAACGCTCACAGGAATGGTTGAGAGCTGTAAGTCTGTAGGCCCTGGTTCTCCACGAGCTGTTTTGCCACCAATTTTTTGTTTACTTATTTAAACAGACGAATCCCATTCGTCTTGTCAAAAGTTATGGTACTTCACGTCGGTCCCAGAAAATGTGCTACCTTGGATCAGGAATTGAAGATAGTTGCTGAGTATGGGCTCTGTAACAGCCGTAAGGTCAAGTACACTTGCTAGAATTCATAATGCTGCTCGTCACTTTCGAGGAGAGGAACCAGAAGAGATTTTTCCCAAGAAATGCTCGGCTCGGTTAATATCGGTGTTTTCGATGTATCACGCATGATCTTCGATTATGTGTTGGGTTTAAAAACCGAAGAATATTAGGATTGTTCAAATTAGGATCGTTTAAGTCCATCCTCTACCGCTCTCTTCCGCCCCCCGAGTGCTTATCGGAATTCTCGATGAATCACACATGTGTTGGGTTTGAAAATCGATGATTTCTTAGAGCGTCATCTCAAGACTCAGGTCTTCTTAATTGAACTGCCCGAATCCGTCCATCACGATCGTGTATTGATCCGTCAAAAGCCTATTCGTGTTTGCAAGCAAGTTGTCAACATATCATTATTCGGTTTGTGTGTAAACCCACAGAACACACATTCACTTCTCTCCCTGAAATCGGCCTTACGGTACAACTCTTTTCAAGGATAACGCCTGCCTTGCACACTATCAGTCCTGTGCAAAATTGAAGAAATCACATGATAGTGCTTCTTATTGCTGAAACCATATGAATGTTCAGAGTAGCTTTTTTCTAGTTGCAATGGTTATTGCTTAATGTCACGCGACAATAAGTTTTCCCGGGAGTTCAGCCATCGCCATTGAAAGCTCGCCTGACTTTGAATGCTAAATGCAATCGTATGCGGTCTTGAGGCTGAAAAGTGTTGGTGAAACTTGACTTGAAATTCTTTAGTTTTTTTCCAGGATTTGTCTCAATGTAAAGACTTGGTATATGGCTGAACTGCAGGGTAAAAAGCCACACTGATTTTATTAATGATAGTTGCAGGATGGCTATGACTCCAGTTCCTTCAATTAAGTCATCGAATGTGTCTTCAATAACGATAATCAAAGTTTGAGTTTTGAGCTGTCGGCTTATAAGCTGATTTTAGTTGATTATCTCTATTTAATCAGAACCTGAGATCTGTGAACAACATACATTACAGATGTGACCCTCCGTGTGAACAAACGGTCGCTAGCAAGTTACGTTTGCTAGGATCTTATTTGCGGCCTCGGTATTTCTTATAAGGTAAAGGAGCGCCTTTTTGATAGATGAGGCATTAGAAGCTAAAAGTCCAATTTACAGGTATGCTTTATTCCACCCATGCTTGGTTGATGATTTGATGCTAGCGCCCTATTTAGAGAACTTCTCTGGTAACACATGAAAACCAGTGAACTTGTTTGTTTAAGTTTTGTTTAGGTATATCTATACCTTTACCATATCTCTTCCCTAAATCTTCTATTTTTTCTTTACCTTTTTTATACTCTTTCTTTTTTCTTTCTTTTTTCATACTTTTTCTTGTAAAGCTCTTCTTCTTTATCTATACCTCCTATACCTCTTCTTGACCTATTCTATACCTCTTCTATACCTCTTCTATACCTTTCATATACCTCTTCTATACCGCTTCTATACCTCTTCTATACCTTTTCTATACCTTTTCTATACCTTTCCTATACCTCTTCTATACCGCTTCTATACCGCTTCTATACCTCTTCTATACCTCTTCTATACATCTTCTATACCTCTTCTATACCTCTTCTATACCTCTTCTATATCTCTTCTATACCTCTTCTATACCTTTCCTATACTTCTTCTATACCGCTTCTGTACCTCTTCTATGCCTCTTCTATACCTCTTCTATACCTCTTCTATACCTCTTCTATACCTCTTCTATACCCTTTCTATACCTCTTCTATACCTTTCCTATACCTCTTCTATACCGCTTCTATACCTCTTATATACCTCTTCTATAACTCTTCTATACCTCTTCTATACCTCTTCTATACCTTTCCTATACTTCTTCTATACCTCTTCTATACCTCTTATATACCTCTTTTATACCTCTTCTATACCTCTTCTATATCTCTTCTATGGTGGTGGTAGAGGGTTCTCTTCTTGCCATTTTACCAGCAGCTCCAATTGATGCCCAATATTTGTCAGCTGAAAGTGCTGCTGAATTACTTCTTTCTATTCTAGCATACCTTCATTGTTTCAAAGAGTGTGGGTTTTGTTCTTAAAACACTATCAAGTTACCTGGTTTTTCTTTTTTTCCGATCGCGAGACTCCTTGAGCTGGGAGGACTTCTACGCTAAATCTTCCTTTTCTCTCTATCACCAGTTTCGGGTTCACGGTGCACTCATTCATTATCATACAACGAGATGTTGTATCTGGAGTTGTTGATAGCCTATAGTAGTTTTGGCTGCTTTTATGAGATTTCGATACTGGGACTACTGATTGTTGACATCAGTGGTTGGCTGGTAAGTGAGTGCACGACGGAGAATTTCTCGCTCAGGTGCTCTCTGTGACAGCTGGTATTCAAAGTAGTATTTCTTCTTCTCTCTCCGTTGGACAGTCGAGTTCTGAATTTCTCGCTGCAAGGAAATTGTCGTCGTAGTCGACATTTGCCACTAGTACCCAACAAGTATTTTAACACGTCTTAGATGTTGGACCCAAGCTTTACGCCTATTAGGACATAATGGATTTGGTTGGCGGTTTGACCATCTGAAGAGCAGCAGGTAACTTTGTGGATCATTTGTCTTGCAAATCTAGTGTGCCAGCTCGTAACTTGATAAATCCAGTTGAGTCTACTTTCATCATCATCATCGTGTCCTGTAACCCCGGTTTAGGCATAAGGCGTCAGCAAAACGTCTCCATCCTTCATGGTCTGCAGTTCAAACGACTAAGAAACAACCGACTGAGCCATATAAGGAACTACCTGTGCTCGATTGTATCGACTACACTCGATCGAATAAGGCTACGCGCTAGACCCCCTGATGCTACTTATCACAGTATGAGTATTTCGAGCTTATTCCAAGTATAGTTGTCAGAAGCCGTTATCTGTTGTGGTTTTGTTGAGTCTGTGCCTACCAACTGATCCGTCTAAGACGTCTTCCTTTCCCTCTGTAACTCCTTCTTGCCCGGTGGTTACAGCCTGAAACCACCCCATCAAACATTCTTGTTTTCGGCTCCAGTAGTTTTAATTTGAAACCACCTTATCAACTACTGTTATTCTACGAAATTAGAAACAATAATAATTCGGGCCACAAAGGGTTTATAGGCTCCGTAGGCGTGGCGCCCGTCCAGAAGGTCATACAACTCCTCCTTAATAGGTTCTTCAGCATCATTTGTAGCAACGTGGTGTGCATATTTAGCTTTATTTTTGGAAATTGGCTTTGATAAAGATCGCATTGAGGTGATCAACCAAATTCAATGCCGATTTCTCAAGACGAATTCAACCAGTAGCTTTAATAAATGTCAAAAATGTTAAGGTTCATAATGCCTGATTGTGCCTATCGTTTCTTATAGATTGCGACAAAATCTGCCTTATACCGCTTGAGGATAGACTCAAGCTTTTCAGTTGCATCTAAAGTATAAAGTGCTCTCTCCATCCTAGTATCAAGTCGTATAATCCGTTGACGTTCTTGGTCTTGTTGGCATTTGAGGGTTTCTCGTGTCTATCTCGTAATCAAAACCAATGGGTTTACGGGATGTGTTTTCGAGTAAGCTTACTTACTAAACCCAAAAGGCCAGGATTTTGCTAAACTCTAGAACAGAAGGCTGGATATTTCAATCCCAGTTTTCCACTACAGGGATGTGAGATTTATCATCGCGTTGGCCCATAAAGAGTTTATCTTCCTCAAAGCTCTGGCTTGTTTTGAAGGATGTCCGAGTAGCTGAAGTTAAGCAGACCATTTACGTAAGGGCTATCGCAAGGTTCGTAAAGATGTTCAAAGGATTTCAGGTCACACGAGGCCAATTCACGATAGACCCGTCAATCTTCTATTGAGATTCTCTATGAACTTTTTGACAGTCGTTTCGACCTCCAGAACGTGAATGGCCCCTTTAAGGTATTCACCAACTGATTCGGACAAACTAGAAGTGGAAAAACCTCGGCTGATTCTATTTTTGGGAGCTCCTTGTTGGGAACACTCTTTCGTTATAGAGTAACTATAAACGACATCGTACTCACTTCGACCCCTCGACCAGGGTGTCCACTCTGCAGAAACGAGTTAGTCACGCCCCCAAGCAGAGTCTCGGGTTTTTAAAAATAAATTGAAAGTAAATTTGTTTTGTTTAAATTTAAACAAAATTGTTTTCTTAATCTTTTGGTTTTCTAAATCTGTTTTTAAACTCCATGAGTCATTCAATCGCTCCACAAAATTTAAATTATTCTTCTTCGTAAATTAGTTATCTAAATTATTCATTTAAATGCGTTTAGTTTATTAGTCGCCACATTGAGCCTACATAATTCAAAAACTAGTTGATATAGCATAGCGAGTAGCATTCAAATGCATAAACATAGATTCCCTCCAATCAATCACTTAATCATTATTATGCATCATGCTCCTGCCGAGAACACGTAACACACACTGTGTGATGGCAGTGATTCAATAAATTATGCCAAAAACTATCGAATGTGAAGCAATATAATTAGTGTTTGTGTGTCTCTCTCGCCTTTAGAGTTCGAGTGCAAGTGCGAGATACATATATGCTACGAGCTTTTGGATGTTAATTGAGTGTGTTAAACAATTTGGCTGTTTAATTAATTACTAATTTAAATTCACCAAACACAATAGCTAATGGGTTTTGTCCAAATATGGTTAGTTAGTGTCGGCGAACATCATCGATGATAACAAGCAAATCCAACAAAACTATTTTACTTCGATTTGCATCATTACAAATGGCACAAATCCAACCTACATATGACGACACTGGCGATGATGGTGATAATAAAAAAATAAAATGCACGACTGGGTCGCAAGTATTTGCTCTGAAGGTGTTAATTGCAAATATGCATACTATTTTGAGGAGACACTAATTTCGTTGTTAAATAAATTTTGAATATAAATTGCCTTTCTCCCCATGAATTTGGTTTATTTTTTCTTCTCGAAACCAATACTGAGCCTTTTTTAGGCAACCTACAAAATTAGAATAAAAGATATTAAATAATATAAAAAAAGTGTAAGTGAATTGTTACAACAAATAATGAATGTGGGTAATTTGTTTCGTTTTTTTTTGTGTGTTATTATTGTTGGTTGCTATTGCGGTTATTTAACTATTAAATAGGTACAAAACAAAAAAATATGTGAAAGTGTTGATTTGGCGCCCTTTCGTCATCAAGGAAACTCATTCAAGTCTTCATGATGGGTCACCTATTTTTTTTTGCGGTGACTTAGGTGAGAAAGTTGTTAAAAAATACTTTTATTAGCGGAAATTGTTTTTTTTTTTTCTTTTTTTTTCTTTCTTTGTAAAAAGATTTTACAACTTATTTTATTTATTCGTCTTTTTGTTGGCTTTAACCATGGGAAATGAATATAATTTGGCTTTGAAATTTGTTTTATATATTTTGTGAATTCTGCTGGTTAGATAACAATGATGGTGTGGTGATGATAAGATTTGTATTGTTGATGTAAAATATATTCGTGTAACCTAATTTTTTAAAATAAATTAAAAATTAAATCTAGTAAAAGTCTTATTGTTATTTAGACAAAAAGCAAATAAAAGCAAAAAAATAGCCAAATAATGCAAACAATTTTTTTTTTTAATTTAAATATTTAAGTTTCTTTGATTTACAATTTCATACTAACTTAGGTTTTTAACCTCTCTTCGGGGGATAGGGTATCATCTATAGTTACACACCATCTTTTTCTATTTTTGGAAATGTGTTAGAGGTTCCTTCCTCTTCTGTCATTTAAGATAAGACGATCCGTTTGAGAGTACTTTCACCACCAAATTCTCAAAAGTGACTCTCGGATAGCTATCTACCCACCTGTGAGCTTATTTCATGACAGTGTCACTTGTGAGTTCTACTCACGAGAACTGCTAAAGGGTTACTCGCAGTCGTTTTTACTTTCAAATGGATACGCACGTTAAGAGTTTTGTCCCAGCTGCACGGTGTTCTTAATTTCCATGAACAACGTCCAAAAGAACCGTCAAGATTTGCTCGAGCAGATGCGAGCTCAATCATCTCGAGTAAACCTCTTTTGCATAATATAAATAAGGTCGTGAGTGATAAAGTTTTTGTTTTGCAAAATTGATACTTTTGTCTCGTATTTTTACATTCATACATCAAAAGTCGCTGCCATCTAAAAAACAGAAATGTTTTTCCCGAGGTAATCTCCTCCTGCCAAATCCTCCTTAAATTTACATAAAAAAGGCAACTGAGCCAAAATTTCAAGTTCTTAAATATCGAAGCTTTCCAAAAATGCCACCTATCCTTCTTTGAATCTTAAATTAAATGGTACTAAAAATCGATTATAAATGAGCTATGCAGTCACAGCCTCAAGTATACTTGAATTTCAGACTGGAAAAAGCTTTTTCATAGCCAATAAATTGCAGTTGAAGGAGGAACGAAACTCCATACACTGTTCTATAAAAATCCGGAAGAAGCAAAAACTCGAAGAGAGCTTAAATCAATCAATTGGGTGGTGCAATAGCTCGTGGAGAACCAAGGCCTACTGACTTACAACTCTCAACCATTCCTGTGTGTGTGTCGTTGGCAGGTAATCCAGCTTATTCTTCACTGAGAGTTCAATCCATTATCTTCGAAACTATACGCACTTACTTTTATGGTGGCGCTGCAGTACGTGATGGACCAGGGCCCCAACCAACAAGCTTCTTCCAGCCGGCTCGGTTTCTAGCTAGCTGTCTCCAGTTTCGTACGCCAAGTTGGTTGAAATTCCACTTGCGTGCACCACTTCTTATGCTGTCCTCATCTACTGCGCCGGCCGTCCCACGGGGTTGGATTCAAAGACTTTCCGGGCCGGAGCATTGATGTCCATTCGCTCTTGGTGACCCAGCCATCTCGGTCGTTGGCTTTTCACTTTTGAGGTTAGGTCGGTGCCGATATACAGACCGTACAGTTCGTTGTTGTATTTTCTTCTCCATTCCCCATCTATGCAGACGGGACGACCAAAAATCACCAGGAGAATTTTCCTCTCAAAACAGCCTAACTTCTCGTTCTCATCCACCGTTAGCAGTGTCCCTGCCTCTGCACCATAGGTACATCAGGACCGGGATGATAAACGTCTTATACAGGGACAGTTTAGTTGCGAGAGGGCTTTGCTTCTCAATTGCCTTCTTAGCCCAAAGAAACAGCGATTGGCAAGAGTAATTCTTCGTTTGATCTCAGCACTGGTATCGTTCGCTGAGTTTTTAGCGGATCCTGATAAACAAAGTCTCTGACCACCTCAAAATTATAGCTGTCTATAGTAACGTTCTGTCCGAGACGTCGACAGCATACCTATATTTCGTTTTGCTTTCATTCACCGTTAAACCCATCTTCTTGGCTTCCGTCTCAATACTCAGGAAAGCACCACTGACATCACGCTTTGTTCGTCCTATTATGTCAATGTCGTCAGCGTAAGCGCGTAATTGGACGGACCATTGATAGATTGTGTTGACGTGAGAGTTTTGCATTATTCTTTTAAGAACGTTGTTGAAGAAGTCGCATGAAAGCGCGTCGCCTTGCCTAAAGCCTTTTTTGACATCTATGGTTTCGGTTATGTCTTTGCCGACCTTGATGGAGCTGCGTGCATTCTCCATAGTCATCCTGCACAAACGGACGAGTTTGGCAGGGATGCCAAAACTAGACATTGCTCTATATAGCTCGTCTCTATAGATGCTGTCACACGCGGCCTTGAAATCGATGAAAAGTTGGTGGGTATCGATTTGAAACTCCTGGGTTTTCTCCAAGATCTGCCGTAGTGCGAATATTTGTTCGATGGTGGACTTCCCTGGCTTAAAGCTACACTGATATGGACCTATTAGGTTGTTGACGAATGGCTATGCGATGTTTAAAAGACTAATGCCTCTGTAGTTGGTGTAGTCCAGAGGATCGCCTTGCTTGAGGATCGGGCAAATAAAAACGTTCCATTCATCGGGCATGCTTTCCCGACCATGTTTTGCAGATGAGCTGGTGCATACTTCAAACCAATCCGACGCCAGCCGCTGTGAATAGCTCAGCCACAAGGCCATCAGCTCCAGCTACTTTAATGGAGACTTTAGCTTAGATATTGCTATCTTCGCTTCCTTTTGGTACGATCGACGGAATTGTAGGCTACGTGTCGTCCAGGTTGAATGGTGCAATCGGTTCGTCATTGCCGTTATACACTTTGCAGAAATGATTTTTCCATATTCTCAGCATCGACTGCGATTCTACCACGATGTTCCCTGATCATCCTTGCAGGCTTCGCCTCGGGCCTTGTAACCCTGGAAGGTTCTTTTTACTTTTTGGTAATGCTTCCGAACTTCATTCCTGCAATGGCATCCCTCTATTTTCTCGACCGCGCGCTTCTCATGCGCTTTCTTTTTCCTTCTAAAAAGCTGGTGTTCCCTTGCCTCTTGTGCTCGTAGAGCTTGCGAGCAGCGCTGGTCCTTCTATACAGCGCCGCTCTGTATGCATGTTGTTTGGCTGCATGTACTTGCCGGCATTCTTCGTCTAACCAGGGGCTTCGCTGTGGTGGTCGTGCGAGGTCTAGCACGTCAGAGGCGGCATCTCGCTCCTCGGAACGTTCGGACATCCTTGATACTGGAGGAGTGCCTTGCGTCGATCGCAATGTGGTCAATCTGGTTGGTGGTTGATTGACCAAGAGTTCGCCATGCCCCCTTATGTATATCGAGATGCGGCAACTGTTTACTAGCTACTACAACGTTTCGTCCCGCAGCAAAGTCGATTAACCTGAGTCCGTTATCGGGGGTGGTTTCGTGCGGGCTGTGCCACCAAAGACGTCTTCTCTTCCTAGTTTGGCATTTAAATCACCCAAAAAAATTTTAATGTCATTAGGGGGGTTTACATGGACCAACATGCTCGACAACATGGTTGGCTGTCGAGCCATGTTCGATCATTTAAACGCAAAACGAACTGCTGAACCAACATGCTGGACGGTTTTCAAAATGTTTTGAAAACTTGATGGCTCGTCCAACCAGCCAACTTGTGTACACAGATGCTCCCCAACATCGGTGTTTTTTTTGCATTATTTAGCCACGGTGACAGGGAAAAATTGTAACAGTAACAAATAATGAGTTCTGGAGACAGTTTTCGCATTTTAAGAGACTTTACCAGAGGTTTGGGAAATAAAAAGTAAAATTTATAAAAAAAAATTTGCAAGCCACGCAGGTGCGTTTGTTCCGAAAAATGAAAAATAATGACGCTCGACAACATCAGTATCCATGTAAACGCAAAGTTGGGTGTACAGTTATTTTTTTCCATCGAGCCATGCTGTCGAGCATGTTGGTCCATGTAAACCTCCCTATTGCTAGGGAATTGCTCATATGTCTTGTCCCGGAGCTCGTAAAACTCATCCTTGGTGTCGTCATCCTCCTCTGTGGGGGCTAGCGTGCTTATGAGGCTAATGTTGGCGAATTTAGCCTTGATGCGAATTGTCGTGAGGCGCTCGTTCACATAATTGAAACTCAAGACTTCTTGCCTAAGTCTGCCTCTAAAGACGAATCCACATGCAAAAAGACGTTGCCTTGTGATCGGTAACAGTCACCATAGTAGATGTCGCAGTCTTTCAGTGTTCTTTTGCCCGGCCCATCCTAGGTTCGTCAGCAGTAAATCCATCCGTATCCGAGGCTTGTTCTTGCTTCACAACTAAATTGCTTTACGTGGCCGGAAAGTCACCCCAACGGTACGACCCCCAACCTGGTAAACCAGACCCTTACAATATAACTCCACGGGTGGGGAGCCGGAATAACCGCTCCTTATAGGCCTGAGAATATGTCGTAGAAGCCCGTATAAGGTGTTCACTAAGGAGTTCAACCTAACTGGATCTGTAGACGCGACCGTTGATTCCATCTGGAGAATTCTTCCGCTGCCGCCTGGATAAAGGAGAATGCCTTAGTGGAAACACTCCTCCCCCCTCTCTCGTTTGCTACCGCCTAAAACCGTATACAGGGAATGGGACCCCATCCTTAGTTAAAGGTACTATAGGCACCCGATGTTCACCACGGGGAGGTGAGAGAAGGAGCTTATAGACAGAGGTTCTCTTTGAAAAAAAGCTTGTGGGCGCTTGTGTCCTCTTGAATGCATCGGGTCTACCCTTAGTACAACAATAGTCAGTCAAATATGAACATAGAACAATTCGGAACATTAAACAACACTTTAAAAAAAGCTGTATAACTCAATTCGTTCCACAGAATTTTGTTGAAAACTCTGTGCTTTATATAAATCTCACCAAAACATGGCTGTATTTTTGGCAATTTCTATTGCCAAATGTCAGTAAACAACAACAGCAAATACTAGCAATTTTATTTTCCCTTAAAAAATCATATATTGAAGTAATTTTTGCGAACAAATTCAACAGTAATTTAATTCTGAAGAACTCTTAAAAAAATATTATTTTCTATTGAAAAACAAATGCCAATTTCAATAATGTTCGACTACTTTAAAGTACATACCACACTAACCATATCGAGCAAATAATCACTATTTAAATTGAATTGTTATTTCTTGTCTAAATATAGAAATTATCTGTTTTTTTTTGTTTCGTTTAAATATATAAACAAGTGTCGGGAGTTTGCGGTGCAATACCCCATTTAAATTGTTTTGTGTATATCTTATTGGTATTATTTCTACTCCAGAGTTCTTGCAGAAGCGTTCAACAACAAAACATCGGAAGCAATTCCATCTAGAATCACAATTCCATTCTTAGTGATGATGGCAAGGAGGACAAAGTACATAGACAGACAACCAACCCTATCAGCAGTAGCATCATTCGTGAGTTCTGATAGCAATGCGTTGTTTTTTTTTTTCTATATAAAGTAATCAATTCTTTAATGAAACTCATTTACCAAACAGCATCAGAATAAATTAATAAAATAATAAAAAATAGAGCACCATAGAGTCGCATCAACTTGATGATGTTCTTTATGAATTAAAAAAAAAAAAATTGTATCAAAAGTTTTTGAGTATAAATATAAAATACAATTTCAATGAGTTACCTGACATTAGAAGTATTTTAATGTTAGGTGATTTGAAAAAAAAAAAAAAAAAAAAATTAACCCATGCTCAGAGCAGGTGCTCTTGTAATTCCAAGTATCTTCCTTTGGGAACCTCTGATTTCTAGGCCTGTTTTATACACTTTTTTATTTGATTCTTCAGTATTCCACCTTTTTTGGTGAATAAGCTAACACACAGACGACTTTGGTTTCCAAAAATTTGCTTTTTGCATTTAATCCACGAGTTCCGGGTAACACGTCACTAAGTCCTGTTTATTAATAAAGAAGTTTAAGTTAAGTTATATCAAGTAAAAAGAAGATAATGCTTCATTTTCAATTTTATCTACCTTAGAATGTACTCATTTTTAATACAATTGATCAGTCTACAAAAAAAAACTTAAACTCACTCATCAACTAAAGAAAAGTTGGATTCAACGTTTTTTTTTTTTACGAAGCCAATACTTGAGTAAGCAAATATAAATAGCGTTCTTGGACTGTCCCTCTGTTAAAAGAGATGAAAGATAATAATATTTTTGCATCATGTCTATTCTGAACTTATGCGTGTTGCGTTCAACGCGAAATTGTTATTTTCTGTAATTATTTTAAATTGGAATTTGTTTACATTACAAATGCCGGATTTTTGTATTATAAAAGTGAAATACTTCCGTAATCATGTTTGACATAACTAATTTAATGATTTTTGTTATTTTTGGTTTTAAATAAATTAATAAATAAATATAAATTTTTGATGTCCATTTATATTTATCTCAAAAATCTTTTTTCAAATAAATTAAATGCAATGTCATTGACTGAGGAATGGACAAAACAACACAAAAAAAAATGGATGCAAGTGGAGTAAAATTATTTAATTTGAAAAAGCTTTTTTACGATAGTAATGGAAATGATAGCTAATTATGATTAAAATCAGAACACATGGTGATTCTGATAAATAATTAATTTCGTAACTTATTAATAAATATGAATACAATTCTTGATTTTGGGGAAAAATACTGTGTGTGTCAGCAGGTGAAAACAAGAATTAAAGTGGGATGAGAGTACACGTGTTTAAACATAAGACTTCATAAAAACAGTTGTTAATTTGGTTAAGTGGATCTTTTTTTGCAATTTTGTACAACCTTTTAATTGTCTATCGCATTTTTCCGTAAAGATACTTAATGTTATTAATTCTTCATGTATAATAAATACCAATTATTATGTTGAAGTTATGGGCAATTTTATATAAGAAAACGTTTAAGATATTTGTGTTGTTATTTGTTTTTTGAACGTAACGTTAAGCCATTTCGCCTAGTACAGCTATGTATAATATATCAAAATGAGTGCTATGTTATTTACTAGCAAACGAAACAACTTTGACAGGTATCCATTGAGCCTGTAAAAAGTTTTGAATGATTTTTGCAAAGAAAAAATTGCCAAAAATTCATGTTTTTAGTTCAAAAATGCATCCATAAAGTTTTAAAATTCGGCTCTGCTGCCTATGGGATTTTAGGCCTTATCGACATCAATACATAGTGTGGGTAATTAACTGTGTTCGAAAAAAAATGTGTAGACTTCTCCAAATGATCTGCTACAATAATCAATTTCGCTCGGCGAACAGAGTACATACTCCCGAACAACGAAAAGTAGAACAAAATTTGTGTTGTGTCATTTTTGTATGGGATTTTTCATTTCGCATCAGCAGCGACAGCGACGAAGCTTTTAAAAGTTTTTTATCGGTATCGCTTGAGCGTACCTACACTCGAAAAATGTACCTGTAGTCTCGGTTTCGGCCTCGTATAGCTTAAAGTGCGTATCCATTTGAGAGAAAAAAGGCTACTAGCAACTCTCATTCAGCTCTCAAGAGTAAAACTCGCTAGTGGATACAGTCATGAAATTGGCTCACAGAGGAGTAGACAGCTATCCGAGATTCACTATCGAGAGCTTTGTATAGTGAAAGTACTCTCAAAGTGAAAAGCACCTTCACTTTCGTCTCGGTGTCTGGATTTTTTGTCAAAGACATTCCGACTCAGAGCTGTAAATGAAAAAAACTCGTAAAATTGTTAGAGAACTTTATTTTTCTATCAAGCTTTATTTGTTAACTTAATCGCATTGATTGTGAGCTAACTCAAATAAGAACCCTTATTTTATACCAGTTTCTGTTGTAGAAAAAAATCTTCGTTTCACTTAATAAATAAAAATTGATATCTTCCGACATTTTCATAAAAATAAAAAAAAATAAATTAAGCTTCTGACGAATTGTTTGAAACTAATAAATCAAACACTTTGCGCAGCTGACATCCCAAAAGTGACAATAGGTCTACTGATTTTTATTTTATTATCAATGAAGAAGTGTCATTAATCTTTGTTGAATCTTTTCAAAACATTTCTTTTTACAACAACAAGGTCAAATACAAAAAAAAACTAGATATAAACATCTTCTTCTCTAACAAAAGATTGATCAAAAAACTTAAGTATTTTTTTTTTCTTTCTAAATAAATAGGCAAATTGAAGAATATATTTCACAATTTATGTTTTCATAACTTGATTTTTTATATCCGATAAATAATTTGTATTGTTTACTTCAGCTATTCACAAGATCATTTTCTGCAAAGAAAAAAAGTGAAAAAATTCCAAGAGACTATTTATTAAGGTTTTATTTTTGTTAAGTTTTAAAAGAAATTCAAGCAAAAACAAACTCCATTTTAAGTGCTTATAGTTTAGGGAGAGAAGTTGTTAAATGCTTAAATCATTTTAGCGGGACTGATTAAACTAGATTGTTATTTTTTTCAGCATGAGAGTGGAGATGGCAGCTTTATTTTCTTTAAATTTCAACAACTTTTAAGTGCTATGATTAAATAAAATTGATTCATATTCATATTCATATTCATATTCATATTCATATTCATATTCATATTCATATTCATATTCATATTCATATTCATATTCATATTCATATTCATATTCATATTCATATTCATATTCATATTCATATTCATATTCATATTCATATTCATATTCATATTCATATTCATATTCATATTCATATTCATATTCATATTCATATTCATATTCATATTCATATTCATATTCATATTCATATTCATATTCATATTCATATTCATATTCATATTCATATTCATATTCATATTCATATTCATATTCATATTCATATTCATATTCATATTCATATTCATATTCATATTCATATTCATATTCATATTCATATTCATATTCATATTCATATTCATATTCATATTCATATTCATATTCATATTCATATTCATATTCATATTCATATTCATATTCATATTCATATTCATATTCATATTCATATTCATATTCATATTCATATTCATATTCATATTCATATTCATATTCATATTCATATTCATATTCATATTCATATTCATATTCATATTCATATTCATATTCATATTCATATTCATATTCATATTCATATTCATATTCATATTCATATTCATATTCATATTCATATTCATATTCATATTCATATTCATATTCATATTCATATTTATATTACAAATCTCTCAGCGTAACGTCACACGCAACTCGACCTCCCGAACTACAAATTTTAATTATTATTTCAAATAAAGCATCATCGAAAGAAATGAGTGATGTATCCGAGAGAAAAAAAACTTTGTACGAGTTAAAATAAGAACAAAAACATGTGGTCTTTGATGTGTTTTTGGAAAATTAATTCTTTTTGTTCTAAAGTCAAAATTCATGTTTTCTTTTGAAATGCTATGCGTTCATGACATTTTAGTTCAAATTTCTATGTCACATTGCTGCTGCCTTTTTATTTTGTGTCGCGTACTTAAAAATTTAATCCTCAAAGGAAATCAAGCAGAAGAGACAATTAATAAATATTTATTTTAAGAACATTAAAGTCCGCTGCTGATGAGAAATTTCCAAGTGATCATGATTCATAAATCATGAATGACTAATCGAAATTCATTCAATATTCGACAAGGACATGGTTTGTGTGTAAGAGTATAGGCATTATATTGTGTAGGGCTTATTTTTAGAATCAAGCACTGAAAATTAATATTTTTACTATTTCTTTTATGGTACCTAGATTCTTTACGTTTAATTGACGGCGAGAGATTTATGAACGTTTTATTTTCTGCGTTTAATTCAGAAGAGAACTTTATTTATTCATGATAAAATGACCATTACCTTTTTTTGAAAGGGTCTATCAAGCAGGGATGTATTAATGTCACTGACTCAAGTAACTAATCAATAACTTGCCCTTGTAAAGATTCTTGTGTTGTAGAAAAAAAAAATAAAACGCATTTCAAACACAAAAAGTGCCAACTTTGCAGCAGTGTCTGTCGCTGGCGGGCAGTGTGGAGGTGCGGCGGCTTGTGCCGTCAAAGTGTTAACAAATAATAATCATCAAATTATGACAACTTCTTTATTATTATTTCTTTTTTTTTATTATTTTAATTATTATTTGCACGATCGGGTTAATGCACTTGGAATAGGTTAAGTGACGATTTGCCTGAGTTGCTATGTGCATATAGCGCGGATTCACGTTATAATGCCGACACATCGGCTTGCAATTGCTATTCACAAGACAGATACGACTTAAAAGATAGATATTTTCCGGGTTTTCTTATTCTGTCTCTCCTCACTCTTCTCTCTGTCTATCTTTGAGATAGAATTTTTACAACACAAAAGATTCTCGGAGGCTTGTTGTTTATTTAGTTTTCTATACGAAGCCGCACGGGCTCGACTCAAACGGAACCAGTTCTTTATAGCTAAAAACTCATCTGGGGACCTGGGCCAATGCAATGAATACAATTAACATCATCTGATGAGACAAATCGTCAGCAATTTATAACGAAGATTGTGATTGAGTGGCTTTTCTAAGCTCTGCGAGCGCCTAGCATTGGCAATGTTTTCAAATGACAACGGGATTGACTTCGACTGCACATAGCGACGACAACGTATACGACTTAAGCGATCTTCTCAAAAAAGGCTACGATGATGCTTTTGAAAAGATACTTTTTTTTTGTATTTTCTGTGTGTGTGATGATGAATGTATGCCATAGTACTCATCAGGCCCGCACATCACTTGAACGTGTGAGAGTAAATTAACACTTTTTCCTTACAAGTGGGCATCTGTTTATGTCAGCTTAAGGACAGTAGAAGCAGCAGCAGCAGTATTATTGTATGAGATTGGGATTTTCTTTGAAACGCAATAGATATTTTTAAATGCGTTGCTTTAGATATACGTAGATGAAATGTAGTCACGTCGTTTCGTGTCGTCAGAATAGGAATGTTTGCCTTTTTAATGACAAGCCCACTTGAGAAAAATTACGTTTTATTACTTGAAATTGGATGAATTGTTCTAGCATGCAAGCATATGCACCGTGTGGGTTTGGAATTTTTGAAGTGTGCCTCAAGTAATGGACATGGGAATGTTTTTTGTAAAGTATCTAATCAGTATAAATAAATAAGAACAAATCAAGATTTCCATCATTTTAAGAAGGTTATAAAACCAAAAAAGCTTAATTTTGTTAGGTAAACCTTATACTTACACTTTTAAATTGTTTAAAATTATATTACTCTGAAATCTAAGCTGTGTAGAAAGAAAGTCGCAAATATTTTAAAATGTGATTTAAGATACAGCAGTCCCGTTTCCAATTAAACTGCATATACAAAAGTTTGAGCGTTTTCTTTTCTAATAAACTTCTTTAGTACGTTTTTTAACTCGTCTATTGTCCAAATGTGAGAAGATGAATTATTTAAATGTATAAATTCAGCTTCAAAATATTTATATTTTTTTGTGATTTCTTGATGGCTTGAATTCAACAACCAACTGTGAATCTTCAATTTCACTAGGAGGAGTCGTTAAGAATACCATTTTTCAAGATTTCAAAAGCCAATATCAGGTCAATATTATCTAATAGATTTGTTTTGTAGTATCTTTAAGTTACTTAACTGGCTCCTAATCCATAAAGGGTTCAGCCTGAGACACGACAGCCTTCCATCCTCTACGATCCCGAGCACTTCCAGTCACCAATCCCAAATGTTCTGACATTCGCGATTGCTTCATCTTTGAACCGCAGGTTCGGTCATCTTCGTTCTCTCGAACCTGCGAGCTTGGATTCAAAGACTCTCTTGGCCGGAACATTATTTTCCATTCGCTCGATGAGCCAATAAATAGTCGACGTGTTTTGACTTTCTGAACTTGATTCATTGACTGGAATCGTTCGCTAGTATGTTAAAAGGTTAAACATTATATCTACGATGGATTTCAGTAGACTCTTAAAGTATAAAAAGATCGTTCCAAATGAAGAACTCCAACGGACAGAGCTCCAAAATTCCAAATCGTAAACCTCGACGGACAAGTCTGTTCTGATGCTGTGAACTTTTGTATCATATATGTAACATCATATTTCTTGCGATATCTTGCTAATATCTCGGTAATTTTTATAAGTGAATTAAAGTCTAGCACTGATAGGTTTCCAACAGGGTATGAAAACCTTTGTTTCAAGAAGAAATTAACACATAAAACCGAAGGAAAACTCTACGCACGATATACCTAAGCTATTTAGGGCCAGTTTTGCAATACTGAGTTTACTGATGAGATTCTTTTTATCATTCAGTTGTCAAAAATCTATTAAAATCGATGTGCGATATGGATATCATCAGAATAATATGCCTTCCACTATTGAAATCGAGAGGGCACATCAATAAATAGAGAATGGGCATAATTTTATGAGCTGCGTCCCATCTTTATTACACGGAAAGGTCTCAGTGCGTTCTATATTTTTTTTATGGGCATAAGCTTGTATCTCGTGAAAGGAAAGTTTTATAGCCCAATAACTGTTGCACTGCTTTTTAAATTTTTCCCTGCATAAGTTGAGCTCCAAGTGTTGTAACACCTTTTGACCTATATCAATAGGAATGTCTCAACGAGTGCTATTTTTTCTTGCGTGGTTTGAAGTCTGTATTTCGTGCAGACAAAGTATAATTGCCCATAATAACTCTTGCACTATAACTCTTTTTCCCTGCACGAGTTGCGTCAAAAGTGTTGTTACACCTATATCGTTTGAAAAGTCTCGATGAGTGCTTTTTTTGGTTGAATATGCATAAGTCTGTATCTCGTGCAGGGAAAGTATTATACTTCAATAATTGTTATAGATGTTGTAGCGCAGTGCAGCAGTTATTGGACTATAACACTTCCCTTGCCCGAGATACAAAAAATAATAGCACTTATTGAGACCCTTCCAATCTCCTTTCACTATTCAAATTCAGATGGGGCCACAAAAAAAATTGCCCTGAGTTATAACTCAGCAAAGTAGGTGAGTTTGACTGAAAAACACGTTTGTGAAGTTAATGCATTTAATTCCGAGACTAGGGTGAACTGGTACTGAAAAACTGGCCAAAACAGACTTAACAACGCACTCCAACCCTTAGGAAAAGTGATGTCAAATAAGTTTGAACAAGCATAAACCAAATTTTGGCATGATGTGAATATATGTATGGACAAACTATTTGGTGGTACTTTAAAAGTCTTAAAAACTCTACTTAATTGTCTGTTTCAACGCTCGTTTGGAATGACGCTCTCGTAGTAAGCTCAAAAAAGATATTCGAATTTACTTATAAAACCACTTGCGGGTAAGAATCTTCCATACAAAAATATCTGGAAGAACGAAAGCTTTTTTTCATCTGCAATTCAACTTTTATATAGCAACTAGCCCAATATTGATCTAATGGTATATTTCACCGAACAGTGCAACCAATCTTAACATCATCTTGCTATTTTAAAAAGTGGATGGTTAGCTCATTAGATTTGTGTCCCTTTAAACCATCGAAACGATAACTGTTGCTCTCTTTTGTTTATCGACAGTGCTCAAGTGAAATAGCCAATAGTTGCATTCATCTTGTAAAACAATTCTGACGTAATACTCGCACCGATATAGAAATTCCCAGTGGTTTACCCTTAAGCCATACTTCACACGTGCTTCTAACATCGGAAATTATTTCTATAGCAGCACTAGACGAATGTGGAATTCTTAAACCGACTCAATTTTCAATTCCCCTGCGATATTCAGACCTTTAAAGACAAATTCTGTATCGGACACACTGAGCCACAACCGATGGTCGCTGGATTAAACGATCAAAATATCAAAACTTCAATATACTAATCAATGTTTCCTAGTTGGAACATAAATGAGGTCTCGAGATCAGGTTGATCGGTCATAGATACATGTAAAAATAAAATAAATAAATGGCGCAACAGCTCGTGGAGAACCAGGGCCTAGTGACTTACAACTCTCAACCATTCCTGTGTGCGTGTTGTTGGCAGGAATGGACGGGACCTACAACTTTTTGCCGAGTCCGAACGAGTGAGAAGCACTTTTTCATGACAAGTATACTCTTGGAGGATTTGTCAGTTCCTCGCAAGAGGCAGTACCTCGGATAATACATTTCTGTTTTTAGGTGGAATGGCTGGGAATCGAACCAACACCTTCGGCATGACAGCACTAACCATCATGCCACGAGGTACTACCATAGATACATGTGCTTAAAGTTAACACTGCCATTTTCTATTCAAGAAAAAGAAAGTTTGTGCTGTAATGTGACCAACTTGTGCTGCCATGTGCTGTATTTAAACAAAAAAATCGTACTTGGGTTTGGGTAAGGGTATGGTTTTTAGAGGGTACCCATTTTTTAGCGTGAAATTTAGCACTTCGATCTTCGAAAAAAAATTTGTTTGTATTTTGCTCAACTTGTGCTTCTTTCTTCCGTAAATATTAAAAACAAACTCGAAAATTTTACGGATGAGAACTTCTTGAAATTTCCAATTTTGTTTGTGCTGCCATATTATGCCAAAAAAAATGCGAGATTTAAAAAAAAAAAAACATCTGAAGAATTTGCAAATTTGCGAGTTTGTTTTAATTATTTACGGCACAAGGTAGCACAATACAACACAGCTTTTTTTTTTGAAAATCGAGAATAGCGGTGCTTACTTCATGCTTCGCAAAATTGTGTTTGGCTGTAGAAGTTGGAAATATGCGACTTTTTTTTCCTCGGCATTCGGCAGCACACTGAGCACAGAACAGCACAACTTTCATTTTTACGGAATTGCAAAATCTCAAAAGGAAGGTTTCATTCATAAAATTAGCAAATTTTCCAATTTGTTTTTAGTATTTACGGCATGAGGTACCACAAGTTGCGCACAATATCTACAGCACAACTTTTTTTCGAAAATTGAAAATGGTGGTACTAACTTCACTTCGGAAGCTTCGGAAAAAAAACTCAATACTTTAAGAGGAATCGTATTTGTGTGACCTTACGCGACAAAAATCGTTCGATTGCTTATTTGTCCATATTTTTCAAATATTGCTTGCAAGTTATTCTCCGGTATAATGTTCGTAACTTATGGTGCGTTTCCATTTGAGAGTGCTTTCACTACATAACTCTCGATAGTGACTCTCTGATAACTGATGTCTACTCCTCTGTTGGCTAATTTCATGATTGTACCCACTTACGAGTTTTACTCTCGAAACTAGCTTGAGAGTTGCTTGCAGTATTTTTATTCTCAAAGGGATACGCATCTTACAACTGTCAGCTGTCAAATTATTATTATTTCTGAGGGTTGCCAACACTTAACTATACAAATTGTGGCAAGTTCGAATTTTGCGTTAATTTTTCGGTACCCTCTTAGGGGAAATTATTCCCATTTTAGAAAACAGACAACAGGTATTATAATAGTTCAGGAATTCAATCGTGGCATACGTGAACGTAAAACTCGTTAACGGAAACTGTACCTATATTTTGTTGGTATGATGCCATAAATGAACGCATTCAGCTGAACGAAATATTATTCGATTGATTGAATGCTTTTGTATTAGCCCATCGCCCTTTCAGTTGTATTGACCCTAGTAAAAGCGGTAATAATTTTATAGAAGTGGGTTGGAGCATTAACATAGTTTTTCAAAATTCTGTAATTTATCAATTTTTGGTTTTCTAAAGGCCACAATCACAATGGTAGCGAACTCAATCCTTCATTACCTGGACTATTTTCGTGTTTGTAGCTTGCATAGATAACGGAAAAATTGACATTATCTGTATCTTAAAAGTAATTTTAAAATATACCTACAACATTTTCGGAGCGGTACGATATTCCGCAAATCTAAGATCTCGAATAACGAAATCTCGCAAATTAAAAATATTATTCTTCACAATCTTGCAATTAAAAAATCTCCCTTTTAACAATCTCGCATTTACATCTTGAACCTAAAAATCTCGCAAATTTCAACCAAAATCTCGCAAATTCAAATTTCACAGCAACGAATCGCACATTAAAAAATTAAATAATACAAACCCTCAGGATAGCTCCTGTTCCTTAATTATTTTTTTTTCTCATAAGCCTATTCTTATGAGCAGAAATATTTAACCAAATAATTAATTCCTTAAAATTATAAAATTTTATAAGCACTTGATTTTTTGTTTGAAGATTGTTAACCAATTTTTCTTTTTTCTTTTCAGGTTTGTGGAAGAACATTAATAACTTAAGAGATCACCAATCACCAAGAAATATAGAAGAACTTATGAAACTACAAAATATTTTATTTATATGTATGATTTTGTTTTCCATAAAAAAACAACAAAAACAATAATGACAAGTGTATTAAAACAAATCAAAAATATTAAATTGGAACAAAATACAAAATGAAGCACCAAACTGTCTGTTTCCTTCTTACAAAAAAAAGTAATTTATAAAAATCCAAAAATACAATTGCAACTGTTAGCCACTATTCAAAAGAAAGCTATAATCCAACCAAAACCAAAATAAATATCTTCCTTGAGCTCTTTACTTAAATTATAAACTAGCAGCACGTGTAGTTTTCTTTTCTTTAATATTTTACCAATAAAGTTATTTAAGTAAAAATGTCTTTTTTTAAATTTTAAATTAAGATATTTAAATGTTTTATATTTTTGTTTGTTTTTGGTTTTTTGTGTACACTGTGGCGTATACGTCACATAATTTTTGTCCGTCTCTTTATTTTCAACGAATATATTCAAGTTTAATGAAGAGGCTAAAATTGTTGACTTTTCGTTGCAAAAATAGCACACCACCATATTATACGTAAATAAAAATATATATATTTTTTTTTTGACCACCACATTGACAAAGGAAACAAAAATAATTGATATTTTGGAAATTATGATGTAGGTAAATTCTAAAGCGCATCTATCGAGGCGACACCCACGGTTGGTGTGTTTTTAAGTTGTTCAGTTCCCAATTTGGCTGAGAATTCAGTTAGTGGTTTTGGTTAATGTCGTTGAATAGATCTGTTAAAATAATTATCTTTTTTCTATGTTTTTTGTTTAAGTGAAGAATAAATAAAAATTAAACTAAAAATAAATCGGTGAAGTATATAAATATTTCTCTAAGATACAAACAAAATATTCATACAAAAGTTTATAGTTTTTTTGAGAGCAAAAAAAGAAATAGTTTGTAAACAAAATACAAAAATAAAGAATAAAAGAAAAAAGCATTGGAAATGTTCGGATCTACGCACGTAAATAAACATAATGTTTATTTAAGCAATACAATCAAAAACAACAACAACAAATGTGGGATTAACATAACCAAATGACGTCCATGACAATGAATATGGTTTTTCTGAAGGACTTACGATCGAAAATTAAAGGATATATTCATGTATGTTGTTTTTTTTTTAATTCTTGACAAAAAATTAATTTTATTTGTATTTTATTAAATTAGAAAAAAAAAAATATTTAAAATATTGCAATTTAATTGATATTTTTGAATATGTATATATTTTTGGAAAAAATCAATAATTTAAAAAATAACTGGATTCTGGCCAAGTGACATATAATAACATTAAGTGCATCAAAAAATGTATTTAATGTCACATTTTTTATATTTTTTTTTTATTTTAAATTATGATCTTTTTTTCTGGATGGATGACGTGAATGAATAATATTTATGAACTCTAATAATGACTTTATTTTATTTTTAAATTATATTTTTGGAAGTGTTAATTGTGTGTAATAAAAAGCACATACAAATAGGTAGGGTTTCAACATGCCTTAAACTGAAGGACTGGTTTGAAAACGACCGAGATATTTTTGTTCCTTGCTATCCTGTAGACAGAGTTGGGATATAATTTTTATAAATTATTTCAACTTCCATTTCAATTATTCGTAATTAGTAATCGAACTTTTTACATTACAACTGTACATAAATGAAAAATTAATTTACAAGTTAAATGTAATTGATAAAATACACTTCCAATTTACATGTAATTGAAAATATTAATGCGTTTTTGCAAGTAATTTGAAGGAAAGCACTATGTTAATTACTTTTATGGTAATTGACTTCTTGAGTTGTAATTCATTTTATATTTTTATTAATTTAAGATTACATAAAATGTAATTGACAAAAGCAATAAACTATACTCTGTCCAATTTATATATTTGCAGTACAGGGAAGATAGGACATTTGCCTTTCACTCTGCCCGTAATGGATTTCATTAATAATCTCACTAAAATATCAATAGGGTAACTAACTGTTTATTAATATTTATAAGCAAAACAATGATGACTGCAATAAATTCAATCTATCTTCTTACATACCACTAAAAGGTAAGATAACAGGTGCGTTTTTTAAGGGTATTCCCAGTAGGCCTCCTCTCCAAGGCAAATTTTCTCCTACGAGATTTTTTCATTTTGATACAGAAAAAACATCCTCTATTATTATGTCCAAACAGGTGTCAGTACTTGCTTGTATAACATTATTTTGCTCTGAATAAATACACTAAAAAAAAAGCAGGTATAGTAAACCAATTTCTGGTCAGTTTTACCTGATTTTCAGGTTCCTATTTTTCAACTCGGTAAATCTGGTTAACTCTTTAACCAGATACCTGATTTTAATGTCAATTTTCAATCAACGTAGGTTATAGGTTAAATCTGCATGAGATCTTGTAAATTTAACACAGGCTTAAAATAGTAATCTTGAAAACTTTACATGAAAATCTGGTTGAATTTACTTTGAAATCTAGTAATTCTAACAAGACTCAATGTTCAACTTCCTGTAAATTTAACATGAAAATCTGGTTAGCTTTAATTTAATGTTAAATCAACCCTGTATTATATTTTTATGTCATGAATCCATACGTCTCAGCTCTTTTTGCATTATTCTGAAAGCATAGGAAGTCATTATATATTATTTATTTTATTTTAAAAATACTATAGGATACTTACCTAGCTTTGAACTGGGAACCTTCCACACACGGAGATAGCACTCATCCACTAGGCCAATTAGCTACGCAAGAATCTGGTGCCAAAAATTTAAACTCATTGGATGGTCTTTGTGTGGGTTTTAACACTGGTGTGACGTTGAAATGAACCAACAGAGTGCTACAGCAGGACAAGTTCATTTCAACAGTTAAAAAGTGTTAAAATAACCATAAAAAACGTCAACTTAACCTGATTTGCGGTAAAATAGAAATTGATAACATACAGTGTTAAAAAAACACGACCTTGGTTAGAATTAACTCTGTGCTTTTGTCAAAATTTCTTATTTACAAGAATTTTGGGTTGAAATAACGGGACATGTTCTTAAATCAACTTGAATGTGGTTAAAAATGCCAACAGGTTGATTTTACACTGAATATAAGGTTATTAAAATCAGGAAATTTTTGTAATTTTTTATGGGATAGTGTACTTTGTTAATTTAACACGTCCCAAGTTAATAATTTATCTGACGTTTTAGTCTGAGTGTTGTACAGAGTTCCTTCCCTTTTACCAGTTAGTCTGCGGAATCCAAGCGAAATTTTTCAAATGCAATGATCTTTATTTTAGCAACGAAAAGTCCATTGTGTCAAATCGTGTGGTCATCAAAAATTACGAAAAATTAAATGTCAAAAAAATTGGTTATTGGCATTTATAACTTTTTAACAGGAAACGCGATTGAAAAATATTTGATACAAAACTTGTAGATCATACAATTTTTACAGAAATTGGTCAAATGGTGAAATAGGGGAAAACATAAGTTTTTCGTAAGCAACACTGATTTTAATCGAAAACTTTTGAATACGATTTGTAGTTCATGTGACCCTATTTAAGAAAGCATTAATAGTATTTTCTAATTGCTATGGTGAAATACATATTTTTACTTCTAAAATAGGCCAAAACTCAAAAACACCGGTTTTTTACCCTTTGCATCGATAATATTATTCTCTAGAAGAAATTGCATAACACTTTTCCAAACGACCGCTCAGTTCTAAAATATTGCGTCTTTAAAAATTTATGTTCAAATCTCGAAAATACCATTTTTCCGGGGACATTACTTTGTCTCTGTGTACCGCGCCGCCAGAAAGCCTGTTCTTTAATTTTATATTCAAAAAAAGTTCTTTCTATCCATTGTTTTTAAAAATATATTTCAAATTCTCAATTTAGGGGAAAATAAATATCTTTTTACCCCCGAAATACCGGTATTTTCGAAATTTGTTGGTGCTAGGGCATTTCCTTGTGGTACACCGGCTACGATTGTCGTAAGTTTCGAGTAGTTTTGTTCGTACCGGGCTCTGAAGAGTCGGTTCGTTTAGTTAGATTTCAGTATCGAAGTATACATCCTGGCTAAGAAGGTACCTATGCAGTCTCAACTATCTACATTTTCAAAGGTTTGTGCAACATCTTTCTTCAAGTGCCTTTTTCACAACATTTCCGTAATTTTGCATCAAATGGTAGAATAATTTTTTCTAAATCCAAACTGATGATAGGAAATAAGTTTTCTTTCTTCTATTATTTTACTTTAACTTTTCAGGAGCACTTTTTTGAAAACTTCCAGTGCTTTGGTATATGTGACATTGGTCTATCAAAAAGTGACTTCTGTTGGTGGCTTGCCTTGTTTAAGTATAACACTGACTTCTGCGGTTTTCGAATGATGTGTTAAGGTTTAATGCATGCGTTTATTCTAAGTCAGAGTATTTTGGAGGCTATTAAAGGCATTTTTTATAATAATTTCGGAATAAAATAATAGGTTTATTAACATTTCAGAATTTTTTAAAAGTTGAAAAGAAGTTTAAAATTTATTACCAAAGGGAAAGTTGGTAACATTTACAATGAAGAGAAGGAAGTGAAATCAGAAACCATGAGGGCCACAAAAAAAAAAAAAAAAAACAGAAAATACAAAGAAATATTTAATTTTCCAAAAAAAAAAAACAATAATATCGATCGGTCGTGAAAAGCAAAGAACGAAATAGGAAGCTTCGTCGGTTTGAAACTTTAAAACTAAATTCCAAAAAATGTCTTTTATTTTGCCTGCTGTTGGTGCCATTTTTTGACTTTTTTTAAATCAAAGTTCATTGTGTTTTAAGGTCAAAAAATATTAGAATAACGAAAATAGAGGTTTTGAGTGTCTATGTCCGTACTTCATTTCCCCTTCTTGACAAATTTTGCCCAAAACAAAATATCCCTTTCCTGATAAATTGGGCCCAATAAATTTCTTAGGCAGAAATTCTTTGATCCGTGAATTGACGTAGGTCAAATGTCAGAAATATACAAAAGTTGCCACCAAACCATTCCACACTTTTTCGAGAATTTGCTTGTCTCTGAAAAATTTTCATCAAAACTTGTCAGACAGCCAATTTTTTCCCCGAAAATATCTGGAACAAAGCTATTTTTTTTCATCAATGTATAAATTGGGCAAGTGTTCTCAACGGAAATTTGGTAAAAGTGAAAAGTCGAAACGTTGAAGTAGCTTACTGCTGTTTTAAATGCAAATACGGGTCTCACAACTGTTAAGCAAATACGTGCTATATTGAAAAGTTACATCAATTCCAAATTTCCCGAAAGCGTTGAAGTGAATGTTAAATAGGTTCCATTCGTTTCTGTTCAAGTAGAGAAGTCTTTTAATCATTCAAAGCGCTTTTAAGAGGCAATTGCAGAAAACTCTTACATGAGAACTGTTGGTAGTTATCCTATTAAGGTTTCCATTGAGCTCTACAAGTATCTTGGAAACGCAACAGAAAAGAAAATATTTCTTTTTCTTAGAAGCCGATGTTCCTACCGAGTTCCATCTCTTCTGCTGCTAGCACTTTTGAACACTTTTCAATCCTCTGCTATCGTATAGCTCTAGGTTTCATCTTAATATTCGCCCTATGCACCCCCGCCCGTAAAAGGGAACACTTTAACAGTAGGGGCTTTGGTACTCAATTGCTTTTTTAGCCCAAAGCACCGAAGTGCATTCTAGTAGTGTATTTTATATTATTTTATTTTATTTTAGAACTTTTTGTCCATCTTTGAAACTTATCTAAGGGTAACACTGCCTTCTTGTAGTGAGTGCTGAGCAACTTCTAATAAAAATGTTAAAAATGTGGTTTATATGGAAGTCATCAGTGATGTTATGGCTCGATTGGATCTAAGTTAGAATTAATTCCCATGCGGTCTTTGCATTCCCAATTAAAAAATAAGTACTTTTCGCCAGGTGCGTTGTTAGACTAGTTTATTCCAATCAGGGTAGAAAAACTCAAACATATATTTCTACAATACAATATTTTTTGTCCTATTATACATACATTAAATTGCACTTGGATTCTTGATGGTATACGCGAATAGATAATGAAATAAAACACGTGCACGTGCATAAAAAAGAGGGTAGCATAATTTTGTCAATTTGTTGTTAATACCACACATAAGCGAATAAAGATCTTCTATGTTTTATGTCTTTTTAAAAACGTGTTTTTTTGACCGCCTTTCCTACTATTGAGTGCATTAATATCAAGCAATTAAACTTAATATTGAGAACACTAAAATTGCTTTAAATTGAGAGCATCTTTATGAGTCTCTCAACTTTATCTAGATCATAGACTCTTCAAAATTTGACATCTTATTACAGCTTCCTTCAACTACTTAACTTTCTATACTAACAACAGGTTTTTAAATAATCTAATGATATCAGTTTTAATTCCTAAAGCTGACTTTGACATACAAATTCTTTCACCGATCTAGATCTATTTTACTTAATAGTCTCAGAGGTAATGTTGTATTATTTGACGTCTTTCTGCTCCCAAACTATGTGTAGCTGTAACTGAGAATTGGGCTTCTGGCAGTTTCTTAAGGTTAAGCCAGAATGTGTTAAATCCCGCCTTTGCCAATCTTTCATTTAAGAAACCCCGGAAACTAAAAACTGGCAAATTAAAATCTCGCAACTTTTAATTTCAAGATTTGAATTTGCGAGATTTGAATTTAAAAATTTTTAGTACATAGTTGTAATGTTGGGTAAATTCTATTCGTTTTCGAGTTCCTTTTTTTTTTTGGATAGTATGATTTTTTAATTTTCAGTGCGAGATTTGAACTTGCGAAATTTTGATTTGCGAGATTTATATATGTTATATTTTCAATTGCATATTTCAGATGATATTTGCGATATTTTTTGTTGCGAGATGTAAATGCGAGATTGTTAAAAGCAAGATTTTGCAATTGTAACATTATAAAAAGCAAGATTCTAATTTGCGAGATTTCGTTTTTCGAAATTTAGAAAATGCGAGATTTCGTTATTCGCGATTTTGGTTTAAGGAATTTCGTACCGCTCGCTCCCGGAAATAAACATTTACGTCCAAAATGTCATCATTCACTCAGCATTTTTCGGTAGACTAAAAATTTGATCACATTGGGCTCTAAGCAGCATTCGTTTGCGTTAATAGTTTTCGTTAATTTGCGAAAAAATATTTGACTTGATTTTTGCTTGAGTAGTTTCTTTGAGCAATGAGCTGGTCACTTTATTCAAAAGACTTCATTGTAAGAGTCCGAAGTTCACATAAAGGTCAATGGAAATTGTTACCAAACCATAATCTTCAGCCAGTTAAATTAGTTATTCCAAATCTGTCATTCATTTCCATCTGGAACTCATAAGTGAAAGCAAAAATATTTCGAAAAAAATGGCATTGCTTCAAGTGATGGTAGGTGGTAATATCATTAAGCTTAAACTAAGTACATGTTTTACTTTTTCTAAAAAATCGATTAATCATCAGCCTCCTTCTAAGCCCATCAACGTTTTTTTGTAAGTCTTCCATAGGGAGAAAGTCGTGTTTAGCACCAATTACAGCTGGAACACTCTGGAATGTTCCGGTGTAGGTACTTTCAAACACAAGCAACAAAAAAAAAAAAATTGCGGGGTCTTTGGTCTTTTGCTGCTCGTCGTCGTCATCATCGTCGTCGTCGTCTTTGTTGTCGCCACATAGTCTATAATGTACATCGCCCCTATAACGAATCGAGCCGATTTAATCGTCCGCTAAACGAGACGATTACACCTATTTCCAGGTTAGGCGTATATCATCGGATATTTATATAAGTAAACAGAAACACCCAAGACCCGACCGAAAAAAAACCAATCCCATAAGACATGAGAGATCAAAAGAAAACAAAAACAACAACAACAAAAAACGAGCTAACGCAAAGTAAAGAATATTTACACGAAAAGAAGCCAAGCAAATGTTGTTTCTGTTGTTGTTGGACATTGATATAACTATATGACGAAACGCACCAAACAGTCGAACGAACAGACGGACGGAGGGATAAACAACATTTCGAAACCCTGTTTCGACTGGGCGATTTCCGGACTATACAAAGTATGTTCAGTTCATACGTACCTATCACAAACGTTCACATTACTATATGGGTGATACATTGGGAACAAAACAGCTTAAGCTTATAATATGTGTGATTGCTAGACTTTTGTTGTTGTGTTGTTTGTTGTTTATAGTTGATTTCTTGTCCAGTTCCAGTGTGTCCATTTTGGTGTCCAAAGTAGGAATTGTACATATTGTAAATGGTAGCCTTACCTGTGCTTGCTAATGCCTGATGGCATGCCATATAGTAGTTTTTATTTAGAAAATTTACTTGACTTAACTTTAGTGGTGGGCTTTGGATTTATGTATATATGTTTTTGGAAAGAATTTATTTCTTATGCACTGAGAAAAAATTTAAAGTTAAAAAATAGGAGAATATTCCTAATTAAGTGAGGTGACTCCAGAACCAAACTGATGAGGGTCTTTTCCGTAATGGCGCCATATCGTTTCTTGAAATCTTTGAAAAGTGCAATTTTCGGTGTGGCACCATCTCTATTTCGATAGTGAAAGACGTAAAAGGGAGATATCCATAGTTTCGCACATAGATTTCAATATAATTTTGACAACTGAAGGATATAAAGTGAATCCTCAATTGAAAAACTATTTCTGAGTAAACTCGGGGTTAATCCATTTTCAGCTCTAGTTAAGTCTGATTTAACTCAGGATTAACTTTACACTTTAAAACAGACTCATAGAGAGGATAATCTGCTCTCTTCTGTCTGCTGATTTCACAAGTTCGTCATATTAGTCTAATTGTGATCCAGTGTGTCCTCCTATTCATGACCGTTGCATAATCTACATGTGGCCACCCTTGTCAGGCCTAGATTGTGCAGATGCCTTTTTAGCTTACATAGACCATAGTTGGGAGATTTGTTATAATTCTGAGATTGTTCTTACTTAAGCCTATTACCCACACTGATGAAGACTTCATACAATCAAATTTCGTTTGGCATAAGCCGGGTACTTTTAGCTGATGCAAGGTGGGAAACGTTCAAGGTTGGGAAATCCGTTTTCGTTCTGAAATGTAAAGTTTAATTTTCAATGACAAAATTCTGAAAAAGAAACTTCATCCTTAAAAGACAAAGTTAAGACGAAAATAAAGTTCTAAAGTTGTGAGGCGGTGGACTCTATTTTGTTTGCATCATTTATGTCTTCGGGCCAAAAATGTACGATTTACCTTTAAAATTTATTTCTTGACATACAAACATTTTTGTGTATTGCTTCCTTTTGATGTGAAACTGAAAAACCTGCTACCTGTGCTTACAATTTTACATGGTCTAACGGGGGCCACCAAAATAACTCCCAAGTAAGAGTTTGCCCTGGGCTATGCTTAGGGAGCTTATGCCAGATGTGTTATAGGTACTTTCTACTATTCTGCACTATTTTGTTCTCTTTTTCGTACAAAAAGTTTGCTTCTTCATTATCCTGTAAACCGACGCACGTGGTCGGGTTTCCAGTGAAGCGCGATATTATTTTATTTGCCCAGTTCGTTTACCCTTCCCACAAACTATCATATTGGGTAAAATCTGTTGACATATGAGCTTAGTGCTCTGAGTATTGCCTGGCATGATGGAAATGCTTTGGTTTAGGCTTTTTTTGAGGTTTCGTACTTCACATTTCCCTATGGCATTTTCTTCTGCCTGGAAGATGCTATTAGACTGTCCCATCGGCTGAGAAAATTTGATATGATGTAAATCCAAAATTTCTGCACCAGTCCCTTTCAGTTGTTCCCGATCCGTCAATATACCAATCAATGGCGTTTGCTTTAAAAGTAAAGTTAATCGTTTTGTCTTGAAATAACCTTGAACCACACCCGGAGATAGTAAAAGGCACATAGGGCCCAGAGATATAACGCCCAAATTTTGGGGCTTATGTCCCACTTGAGTGGGTCATAAATACGAAATTGAATTTGGGGCTTTAGTCCCACCCAAGTGAGACTCAAGCCCGGGTGGCAATGGTGCAGTGGATGTAGTGCTTGACTGCTAATCTAGAGGTGTGGGTTCGAGCCCCATTCTAGGCAGCACTCTTTTCTATATTCTCCCAGCTTAACTGGACGCCACCCGTGAGATTTAATGAGATAATAAACACCTTGATCTCAATCCACTGATCTTTCCTATCCTTCTACTCTTTCTAACTAGTGCCGTGCAATCCATGTTGCATTTAAAAAGACCTAAGGTCTTACAGGCATGTAGTTAAAATTATTATTAAAAAAAAAAAAATAAAAATGTTGGGGGTAATGTCCCACTAAATAAGAATCACCAAATGGGAAGAAGACCCATTCAATAAAATGGATAGGTATATAGGAAAAATTCAAAGTTTCTTTAAATCCAGATTCTTAAAATGCAAAGGAAACCTTGCATACACCCAACCTCGCACCCACTCCAAATTCTATAGGTTGCCCAAGCAGGTTGCATACATACCATACTATTTTTTCGTCATAATGCTTGGTGCCAGTACTGTTTTTATGTATGGCAAAGCAAGTTTTAATAAGATCAGTACTAGCACCCGGCATAATGGCGCATAAACAGTGAGGTATGTATCGGGGGGCATGCTGCCCCCCTGCTTAGGCACACTATAAGATTTGGGGTGGGTGCGAGGTTGGGTCTATGCAAAGTTTCTTTTGCATTTAAATGTGGAGTTTGGGTCTCACTTAGGTGGGACTTAAGCCCCAAATTCAATTTCGGCTTTATGACCCACTCAAGTGGGACATAAACCCCAGAAATAAAAATTGGGCGTTATGTCCCTGGGCCTTATGTCCCTACGCCATAATAAAACGCTGTTTCTGTAAGGCTGGAAAATATTTTAATCTAAGTTCATATAAGTTGCGGAAACACCTCCAGATGTCAAACGCTTATTGAAAATAACGTTTGATGTCTTAGAAGATAGTTATTGATTAGTCACTCTATTAGGTGAGAAGATAATGATAGAGATGTTCTTTGAACATTCTCGAGACTGTTTCTTAACATCAGCGAATTCAGCGTATGTCTTGAGAAGTAAGATTTTCTAGCGGTTTATCCACTATAAGGCTCCATCTCCACAGTAGGGGTAATATTTAGAACCCCTCCGTTCAGACAGCCTCTTGCTGTGATGATTTTCTCTACACTTTGTTCTACTATTACACTTATCCATCTGATTACATAGATGAGTTCACACTCTTTTACAATAGCCCTGTTGACAGCTTCATGAGAAGTGTTTTCAAAGGCACTCTCAACACCCAGGAACGCACCTTTAACTATCTCTTTAAAGTCTAAGCTATTCGTCAGGTAAGCTTGCGCATGTTGATAAGATATGGCCGGTGATTTTATAGGTCGAAAGATTCCTAATGTATCACTCATTCGACCCTGTCCTAAAAGGTTCCTATTTTCCTGTTCTGAAACAGACAGTACTAGCTATCATCCAGTTTTCCAGGTATGGTTTTAAGGGTACTCTCTCTATTAGGAAACATAAACCATTGGTAAATTCCAAGAGAAATAGTATTTAGCAATAAGTTAGACCTTTGCTCCTTATTTTCTGTTAAGCTTCCATCAAGGCTTCGAAGTAATTATAATATTTAAGCCTTCTCTTTAGCTAAAACTTTATGTAAGTACTCTTGCTTTTAGCAGAAATAGATGGAATTCCTTTCTTATTTTTGACCAAATATAAGGTCTTCTTTGCAGAGAAGTTATGACACTTTCTCGTCTTCTTTGCCTCATTGAAAAGTTTTCTCAGCTTGAATGCCATTTTTGACAGATTATTTTTGTAAAAAACGTTCCATCCAACGCCTTTTTGTTTCGTTTAACATTTACAGAAGACAGCACTGACTAATTCGAAAAGTACTATTTATTTGAAATTTAACTGCCAGGGCATACTGGAGCCACTTGCATGGAGAGCTATCTCAAAAAATTGAAACGCAAGGCTTTTTTTCTAAAGTACATATAAATAATACCCCCCACTTGTGTTAAAGAGTCTTTGGTTCGGCGATTTGAATATCCTAATGGCCACCAGGGGCACTTTTGTACCTGCTGATCTACCAGTGCCTTAGCTTGGTCTTCGAAAGCCATCAGGGACATAGTACCTGTTGATCTGAAGACAGGTGTGCCATAGTACCTGCTGGTCTAACGCCATGCCACTTGGAGCATTAAACCTGCTGATCTACCAGTGCGAAAGACTGCCCGTTCCGAAACCCACTTAGGGTTTATCAATCGCTAGAACGCTTACGAGCAGATCACTTGAAAACCAGAGTTTGTGATTGCCATCAGTGATTGAACTAACGAGTAACCAATTAAAATTATGTTAGACTAGATTGGTTGAAACGTGAGCGGTTATGCCAAACTCACATAATTCAAGTATTACTCGAAAATGATGCGATATTTCGGCCCCAGAACCGCATATATCAAGATAAACCAGTCATACATAATTATGACATTTGTGTTATCGATTGAAAGTTAGATAGCAAATTATACTGAAAAGAAACAATCTGTCAGATGTAAAATTTACTGTCACTAAAAATAGTGCTGCCAAACCTTTTGAAAAACGACACCCTCTTAAACAATCTAACATGATCATTATATTTAGAAGAAACAGAGTGTGAATTCAGAAGGAGAAATGAAAAATTCATGTAGGAAGCGATTTTTCATATTTTATCTCTAAAGCTGAAAAATAAAATATTTCATCGTGGATCTTGTTTGATTAAAAAATAAAAGATATTCCTTAACCAAGAATCTGAAGCCCGCATTCAACCAACTGTTATTCTCAAACAAAATGGTCACCACAACAAAAAAGTATACAAGAATTTAAATAATAGAATTTTGTAAAAAATTCTAAGTTTTCGAAATGATTTTTCAAAAAAAAAAAAAAAATCACTTTTAATTTCTTTCAGTGTAAACCTCATAGCAGATAGCAGAAATAAAGTTAAATCCTCCGTAAAACGTCTTTCATGCCTGGTAATGGTTATTCCCGGTTTAATAGAGGCAACTATACACAACGTGTATTTTCATCTTGTCGTATGGCCATTGTCTATCCTCTATGTACCGCCTCTTCGTCTTTCTCTGATTCTCTGGAGGCGTTAATATCTTTTCCAAAGGTGTGTACTGCCAGCCGGCCGAATGCTGCCTGCTTGAAGAGTTGTTACAAATTTGTCAACTCGCTACGAGTTGTGCGATCTTCAGCACTCTGTAGGGAATTCCCGGAACTATCTAGTATATACACACAGATAAAAACAACACTTCTTCTATACATCTTCTTCTTCTCCTATACATACATACATACATACATACATATGTTGTCTCTAGAAATTAATTAGCTTGACTTTAACTCTCCTGGGGAATTTGAAAAGGCACCTCAAGCTATAGACACAATGAATGCCATTTCATGCCCCATAAGGCACCCATCACATCAACTTGCCTGCAGTTTATATTTCTTATATATAAATCTGCAGACGATACATGTACAAACTCCACTGGCAATTTTGCTAAACAAACTTAAACATTGTTAAACTCGTGAATGATGGCGACCACCAAAAATTCCTGAACTGTCTATGGCGTTTATCGTTTACCGCTATGCTTGGCTGGTTAGGTAAGGTTTAGTAAGGTGCTTGCATTTAAAAAAAGATGCATCAGCTCAATGCTGCTGGTTGGGGTATAGTCGAGAGATTATGAAGCACACGCTTCGGTCATTCATCCGACTGTGCCAGCTCGTTAAACACTTCTCACATCTAATGCACAATGAAGACGTCAATCAGTGTGGTGGCGGCATCAGCAGGACCAGCACCACCAGCAGCAGCAGCATAGGCGACGGACAGCAGTCAAGCTTGTATATGCATGGAATCCTTTCGGGAATTTCGTCGACATTGAACAGTGGGGCAGAGTTAACTATAACTTGAAAGGAAGTGTAGAATTAAGTAATTGGAATGGAGCACCAAAAATAAAACTTTTTCGGAGCAAAGTGAAATGACACTGTTGGCCGTGCAGCTGGCAGTAGTTTTTTTTTTAAGTATTTTTCAAAGTTTTTGTATGTAATCTAGAGATTGAAGTTTATATAAGAATTGAATTAAATATTGAATCCCAAATTGCTAATTGAATAGTATTCAGTCGTTCAACCTAAACGTTTCCAAATTTTCTTCATATTCAATCTTTTGTTCGAATTTTGTTTAACGCCCCCAAACACGCCTATTTTGATGCTTTATTTTCGAAAAATAAATTATATTTATGAACTCTTAGCCTTAGACTAGCTCGTGCCAATCAGCACGAAATGCAGATGCAAAAATATATGCAAAATTTTGGACATCTATTGATTAGAAAAAAAATCTTCCAGCTAATTTTTGATTTTATTCCAAGTGCTTGGCACAATTGGTCTCACTGTACACTGTCGTGCTTAGATTGTGAAATGAATTGATGTTGGTGTCGGTGGTACGTCTTTTGACTGAATCCGTGGGGGGTCAACCAACGGACATGGACAATCTACTTTATACCCATTATATTCGCTGGAAAACTATGCTCCATGGTCTGGTTTGGGTTTTTGTTCGTCTCTTTGATGCCATCAGAATGGGTTATCTAGTTTTTGACATTAAAAAGAAGCCAATTCTTTTCATTGCTTTTGATTGGGGCAATAAAAGTTTTAAAAATGTTTTTTTGGCTTTTTATTGCCTACTTAAATTTTTAATGAAGTTTTTTTTTTATTAGTATCTAAGTTTCGCACGACTGGGAGACCTTAAAAAATTTAATGTCGTAACGTTGAAACAGTGCTGGTATTTAAAATTTTATGAAAAGAATTTTGTGTTTAAATATCTAAGAAGAGAAACTAAAGCTGGCTAAGAATATAGAAAATCTATAAAAGGCGAGTTAACTTCATTGTGAATTTTTTCCTTAAAGCTGTATTTAAATTTTGGGACACCCTTTTCGAACTGTTGACACAAAACTTTCATTATTTTCTTGAAACACGTTGTTCTCTCGTGTATTACTCCATTTTTTATTAAACCTTAACTGTCAGCTGTCAAACTATTTGTTTATAGAGTTGCCAACAGTTTATTACACAAATTGTGGCAAATTCAAATTTTGCGTTAATTTTGGAACAATCTTTGTAATAAAGACACATTCTTTATATTAATTCTTCTGTTGAACGGGAAATTGTAATGGGTGAAAATTCTTGCCGTGCAATCGCTTGCGATAATCTATTGCGCGATTCTTTAATCACGCAAAAAATACAACATACAGCTTTTTATACGAATGCACAAACATACTTTAAAGTGATCGCCAAAAAGGCTAGGAACGCACAGGCGATTGTCAGTCGGTGCGATTGAAAAAATCGAAATCACAAAAAATTATTGTCATGCAATAACTTGCGATTTTCTGTCGCGCAATTCTTTAAGCGTATAAAATACAGCTTTTAATGCGAATGCACGCAAATGTTTCAATGTAATATTTTGTTAACGATTAGCGTAAGAACGACCTTGCGATTTTTTGTCATTGCGATTAAAAAATAGCTTTTGCGCCATGCACTCACTCTACCGCGTGATTTTATAATCAATAATCACCATCAAAAACAACAAATCTCAAGTCAGATTCCATTTGATCTGAACAAAAAGCTCAAAAAAATAGAACTGATTTGTGTTATCGTAGCGATTTTTTATTCGTATGTGTTTGCATTCACATTTTAAATCGTTTGTCTCATCTGCCAAATAATTGTGGAGTTGAAAATCGCAAGTACGTCAATGCCATTTTTTGTTACGACTTGCGACTACATTTTAAGTTACAGTATTTTAAGTGTGGGCTAAATATGGAAGAGCATTTGATTCATTTTAGCTTGCTACAATCGCATCACTAGAAAAATGAAGCAATTTAGGACCGCACTTGCGATTTTAGTCGCGTTACAATTTAATCGCAAAAAAAAGAATACAGAGTTTAAATGTGAACCCAAGATATAGCGACGATTAAAAGGCAGAATTTTTTTTTGATTTTTCTAACGAAGCGATTTTCGCAAGTTAAAGTGAGTCAAAGGCTAGGAACGCAATTGTGGTTTTCTGTCGCGAAAAATTGAACACATGAGTTTAAATATGAATAAAGGCACGAGACACCAGGAAATTCTACTAAGCTGCGATCATTTTTTTTTTGTCGCTGCTGGCTTAAAATTCGCAACAGGAAAAAGGTTTGCTCACATTTGTGATTTTCAAATCGCATGATCATTTAACAGCATGAAATGAGAAACAAGCTTTAAAATGTAAATACATACATAATGCTACTGAAAAAACGAAGCGATCACTAAAACGGAACTATTTCTATTTTTCAATGCCGCAAGTTTGTTGCGATCCTGATTTTTAACTATAAATAAATTTGGTGGCGCAACAGCTCGCGGAGAACCAGGGCCTAGTGACTCCCAACTTTCAGCCATTCCTGTGTGCGTGTCGTTGGTCAGGAATGGAGAGGACCTACAGTGTTTTGCTGAGTCCGAACGGCTTGATGGGAAGCACTTATTCATGACAAGTTTACTCTTGGAGGATTAGTCAGTTTCTCGCAAGAGGCAGTACCTTTGAAAAAAACATTTCTGTTTTAAGGTGACAGTGGCTGGAAATTGAACCCAGACCTTCGGCATGACAGTCCAACGAACTAACCTTTATGCCACGAGGCACCGAATTTAAAATTCATTAACTGAAAATCGCATTTGAAAGTTTCTTCCGCATGAATTTAATATTCATGTCGCAAAAATAGAATACATGTGTTTAAATGTAAATTAATGCATATGACACCAAAAAATCCCACTAAGTTGCGATAATTTTTTTCGTCGCTCGATAGAAAATCACGATGCGTTCCTAGTCTAGGAATGTCTTGGTAGTATTCGACATTCAAATGGAAACACTGAAATTAAATTGCGATCCCGATCTTTAACCGCACAGACTGGAAATCGCCTTAGACTAGAATTGCACTTGCGATTTTCTGCCGCACGATAATTCGGCAGTGAAAATAGAACATCTGAGTTTAAATGTGAATTAATGCATATGACACTAAAAAATCTTACTAAGTTGCGATTATATTTTTAGTCGCTGTGACAAAAAATCGCAAGTGCGTTCCTTGCCTAAGAAAAACTGAAATTCAATTGCCATCCTGATCCTTAATCACACAGATTGAAAATAGTTCTGGGCTAGAATTGCACTTGCGATTTTCTGTCGCACGATTATTCATTCGCAATAGTAGAACCCTTGAGTTTGAATGTTAATGAATGCACATGAAACCAAAAACTCTCACTTAGTTGAGAACTTTTGTTTCTATAAGCTGGGACAGAAAATCGCAAGTGCGTTCCAAGCTTAATGTCTCGGTAGTATTTGACATTTAAATAAAAAAAATGAATTGAATTTTTTTGTTTTGGTAATATTCCAAGCTCCTAGCTGATTTAAATTTAATAGACTTACTGGATTTATTGAAAGTATTGTGTATGTGTTTTTTTTATCACTCACCCATTAACATGATGCCACACATAAAAAATAAATACAAACAAAAAACAACTTAAATCTCTAGGCCAAAATAATCTCAGCAATCAAGTACAATGACTTCATTTTAATTTCTTCCAACAATTTCTTCGTTTATATATTTTTTTTCTTTCTGTTCAAGTTTATTATGATGAAATTTGATAGGATTACTTAATCAAGCGTTTATATGCGTTTTACATCTTAAATTTCTGACAGCGAGAACAACAGCAACAGCAACATCAACAAACAACAAAAATCTTTTCCAAGAAATTTAATTGAAAGAACTGAACGAGTGTAGTACAGAAGACGTGGTGTTTTTGTTTTTTTTTCTTTTGATTTTTTACGTGTGTCATGGTCTTACACAATTTCAAAAACTTAATTAAAAACTTCCGGAGATTTCCGGTAGTAGTTGCGCTGTTGATATTGAGTTTGTTGTTTTTTGGTTAAAAGTTGTAAATGGGAAGTTTGTTGTTAGTCAAGTGTTTCTTCATGATTTCTGGTTCCGCTCTTCAGAAGAAGCTCTTACGAAGTCATCCAGAAATGAGTTACGACTTCTCATTAATATTGCTAAAGTTATGACATTTTTCTTTGAAAAAAGGTACTTCTGAATCTGACATAGTGCAATATCTTGAAGTTTTTATTGCAAGAAATTTAATTGGGCTCGTGAGATTAATATATTTTTTTTAAGCTTAAAGAAGACTGATTGGATGAAAAGAAACAGGTGGGACATGCCATTTGTTTATTTTGACAAACAAATGATGAAGAAAAATTCATTTGACATGAATGAATGTGTCTAATAAATAAGTCAACCTTAAGTTGCTCTTTCAACCAACGAAATTTTAGTTCATTACATAAAATGTTTATCAACAAAAATATTCACAAAGGGGGAAAAAAAATAATAACGCCTCTTGCCAAAGTAAATAATCACACTCTCAAAAGAATTTCACGCCAACACTTGTCGCGTCATACAAAAATTTATTCAACATTACCATGTCGGGCTTACAAAAAAAAAAATTCACTTCAACTTTATTGGGACACAAATATTTTTTTGTTTCTCACATTAAATTCCAGGCATTCAGCTCGAATCGAATGCGAAACACACAAATCAGAAAATTAGTATTCAAAGTAAATTTATTCCAAATTTCTTAAAGTTATCCAAATTTGGAATTGCAATGCTCTGAGCTACCGACGCCGCTCCAGTGACGCCACAGTCACTTGTTTTAAATGTCTTTCGGGAGTGTGGATGGATTTTTTGAAAAACATTAGCTGTCTATTGTGTCTGATGACTGGCGCAAATGCCGCTCTCTATGCCCGATCTCGAATGTAGGAAGTGTATTTCGGAATTTATTATTTCGTGTTTATTTCTAAATCGTCATATAACGTGAATATGTGATAAGACCTTAAAGGCACTTTATGGTTTTGAAGGAGAAAAAATCAATTTTTGTAGCTTAAAATTCGATTGGTGTGTGTGTGGTTAATTGATTAGAAGAGACCTACAATGTTCTGCAAGAACTCGATGAGAAGCAATTTTTTGAGGACAAGAGATACTCGCAAGAGCCAAACCTAGAATTTTCTTTTTTAGATAACAGGCTGCAATTCCATCCCCAGACCTTCGCTCCGGTGCGCAGGACAATCCAAAGTACTGACCATTACGCTGTTAGTGCTATTCACTTCTTCTTTTTCTAGCTGTTTGATATAAGCACCTTTGCACCTACAAGACAGCACGCAGACAATGCTGAGATTGTGTCAAATAAAAATGACACTAAAGAATACACGTGAAATAAAATAATGGTTCACTCGGGCGTATACGTACTTTTTTCTCATTTATTCCAGTTTTTAAAGGTTTTTATTTATCATGTTAATTTTACATGGATTGTTTAGTGTCAACTGCATTTGACTCAGTTTCAACTGCAAGGATTTTATCTGCACGCCATAGTTCCAGATGATTAGGGACAAACTTAACGCTAGAAAAACATAACCAAATTTTCAATTGGTCATGTCTACTTTGGGTAAATCCACAATAACCGCATGAATCTAAGCTGCTACGAAGAATCGTTTTTTACTTCTTAAGTTTTGAATATGATGTACACAATCTGAAGATGCCAATTTCATATGAAAGTTGTGATGTGTTCTGCGCAGACAAAAATTCTTAAAAAATAGATGTGAATGTGCAATGTTTCACTGAAAAAAAAAGGAAAATCCCACCATGTAAGTACTCTGTAAATTTCCAGACTTTTTTGAAAAATGAAAGTGTTTCTTACCTTACGTTTTAAATTATTGCCTTTTGCAAAGTTTCAAGTGAAACATTTTTCTTTATTATGAACGAACATCAATTGTAATGTCTTTAACTGCATGCAAACAAAAATAGAAATTTGGCCATCACACTGAAAGAAAATGCAATCGAATATATTGTTATTTTGAAAATTTAATTTTGCCCAAAACAAATTGAACTAAATGATTTTTATAAAAAAGTACCAAAGGCAAAATTTAATGCTTAAGATTTTCTCATGAACAAAATAATACAAAATCTGAAATATTACAAACTTGCTCTACCCATACCCATATTATATTGGAGCATTGACACCATCGCACTGCTTCCATACAGGGGAATTTTTCTTGAGCAAAAAATTGGCATGATATTTCCGAATAATTTTCCAGTCCAAATGGTGTTTTTAAGAAATTAGAGCTATGTGCGCTTCTCCTCAAATTTTTTTTTTATATATTCTGAGCAAAGTTTCTACTTCATAGTATTGAGCTCCTTTTCTATTCTAACGTAGTGTTCTTAATATTATTTTGTTGATTTTCAAATTCAATATTTTTTTTCAAATCTTAAACTTATTTAAAATTTAACAGCTCTTTATAAAATATTTGTTTCTTCTTTGTTTTCAAAAAGTTCAAGGAATCAAATTTAGAAAAAAACTGCGTTTTCCAAAAACATACTTATCACTTTGCAAAATTTTAATTTGGTGAAACGAACTTTGCAAATAAGGAAAGGAAAATAATTTCCCAATAGTCATTTTCTAAGGTGAAATGAAATTTGCAAAGAAAAATTGAAAAATTGTGCAAAGTGTACAAGCCCCTCGTTATTTAATAATGCTGAATTCGGACCGTTCAATACATATCGAAAATGCTTAATTCTGGTATGCCTAAGGGCTCCGTTCTGTCTCCAATTCTTTTTTTTTGTACCTATATTTACTTTGAATTTGGAAACCATTAAATTATTTTTGAGACAACAGTAGTCAAAGATGTACCTACTAAGCTTATCATAGTCGTTTCTAGTTCCACATTTTTGATATTTGAACATAGAAGTACTGCAACGACAGTGTTTGATAAGGTCATAAAACTGTGATTTTAAAATATTTGTTAAGTGGGGCACATAAAATTGTTAAGAAGGTACAACGAAAACTCAATGCTGTTTACCAAAAACCACTCAGGTAAACACCTGATGTTGGAAAGTTTGGAAACTTCGCTGCTCTCTATCTCTATAGGGACTTACTACAAAAAGTTAGACCTATGACAAAAATTGTTCAAAATTGGAAGTTCTTGTGTGTACACTTTTTCCCTCCGACCAATAGACATTCAAATCAATCAGTTTCAAAAATTTACGTCAGACTTAGTACCTGTTCTTTACGTATTAAGGTAGGGATACAAGCGGTTTTTGGTTCAACGCTCTAAGGCTTTTCATTGATTCTTATCAACTACTAAAACGTTACGTAATGACTTGATTTTTTATGTAGTTGGCTCGCGTTCTAATATGTCTGAGTAAATCCATGTAAGTTCTTTATTAAAAAAATGACAATTGACAGAGAATCACCCATTGTACCTAAAAATCAACTTGCACCCATAAAATCATTTTATCAATTACTTAAAACTTTTTAATAACAAATTTTAACTTATACTTCTATGTTCATCTGTGATTTCAGGTATTTTCTTAGCATTTTCTTCACTTTTTCACAACTAAATTTTCCAGAAGATAATATTTTCATAATATGCACCTTTCAATTCATAAAGGATGAAAGTTGCATAGGTAGATTTTGAAAATTCATTTCGGACCGCAAATGTAATAACTCATTATTTATTACTCATTACTCATTACTCATTACTCATTACTCATTACTCATTACTCATTACTCATTACTCATTACTCATTACTCATTACTCATTACTCATTACTCATTACTCATTACTCATTACTCATTACTCATTACTCATTACTCATTACTCATTACTCATTACTCATTACTCATTACTCATTACTCATTACTCATTACTCATTACTCATTACTCATTACTCATTACTCATTACTCATTACTCATTACTCATTACTCATTACTCATTACTCATTACTCATTACTCATTACTCATTACTCATTACTCATTACTCATTACTCATTACTCATTACTCATTACTCATTACTCATTACTCATTACTCATTACTTATTACTCCTGCCTATGCATATCTCTTAGTTAACAGTCAACCTCTACATCCGCTGTCCTATTCCCAACAACTTATTTTTATCAAAACGTCATTTCTTCGAAACTTAAGAAAATCTCATAGAAACAGAAAACCCATTTGGGGCGAAAATCAAGGCAAAACCCTGTGCCAGTTCGTTCGACCCAGCAAGGCACTTAAGTTTCATTTCGTTGTAATAAATACAGCTGCTTCATACTGCAGTCCAAAGCAAGCAATGACGACAAGTTGGACATGGTATTTGCTGTCGTTTATAAAGTTTTCCGATAAGATACAACAAAACAGTCGCACAGAAATCTGTCAATTTCGAACAAAAGACTGCCTTTTTTCAGTTTTTTAAACTTCCAAGGCCAGGCAGTGATGGTGGCGGTATTCTTGATGGTCGTATAAAAGAGCAAGTTTTTTTTATTCTATTTCCTTTTTTTTTCCTCAGGAAGGGCCATGGACTAGCCTTTTAAAGACGATCGAAAAATTTAAAAATAAAAAAAAAAAACAAGAGAAAAATGTGGAAGTGCTTGCAATAGCATTTCACATCATTACAACAATTTTTAATGATAAAGAATTTAAGTAGTTTCCGATGGCCATGATGAGGGCCAATCGACAAACTGGGTTTTAGATATGTGTGTTTTTTGTTGTTGTTGTATTTTATTTATTTGATAAGAGATTGAAATCAGAGGGATTGTTTATTGCTTTCGGTATAGTTTAGCCATGAGAAAGTACAGAAGTGAAAAAGTGAGTAGAATTTCTATGGACAGATTGGTACTTTTACTATTTTGTTTGTGAGTAATGAGGGCTATTGACATTTTATCAAAGTTTTTGATATTTCGAATTCTTCTCAGATGTATTTTGGTTAAAGTTTGTCGAAAAATTTCTTTTGCCTTTTGAGAATTTATGACGAAGTTTGTAACTATTTTTAACTCGTAATTCTCTGCTGAAAGATACAAATAAAAGATTTAAACAAATTGGCAAACTTATAATGTCAATAACCTTTTTGTTTATTGCTCTTGAATTATTGTCGGTCGGTTTAATGTTTGGTAGCTATTTTTCCACCAACTCATTTGTTTTTTTTTTTTTTTTTTGTTGAAGATTTGTTTAGATTATATTTTTGTTCTTAATCGATAATAATTCTTTTTTTGTTTGTATATTTATTCCTAACACATTGTTCCTTAGTAATTTTCTTGAGTTATATATTTTATACTCGAACTCATGTGGGAGAGCGAAACAATAAACTATTTTTTTTAAATTACTATTTTGAATGAAAATGATTTTAATATTCTGCTTTCTATAAATTATTTGTTCTGCAGCTAATTTCAACAAATAAACTTTGGTACTTATTAACGGTAACTTATTATTAACGGTACTTATTAACGGTAATGGATTTGTATAAAAAAAGGAATAGATTTGTAGAAATGATGATCCCTATTTGGGCTCTGGAATCTTGGCACTCTATATGTAGGATATTCGCCAAAAAGCATGCGATCCAATTGGTAGGTAACTGGTCAAAAAAATTTTGTTTCAATTGTTAATGTTTTTCCAGGTCACGCAAGGTCACGCGTCTAATTTGTAAGACATTTGCAGAAAAAAGTATAGGTATCACATAAAAAGCCACTCAATCGCCATTAAAAGTCAATATGGCTCAGTAATTAATCAGCCATAGACTTTTTTATGAATTTCTAAAATTTCCTCCAAGAGTATCATTTTGAAGACCTTCGCATCTTAGCATATGGGATTCGTCAGAAAATTTACTGTCACTTGCATTCAATGTCGACTTAAAATCATGCAAACAAAAATGTTTGAGATCGTAAATTTGTAGACCCTGTTGCTCCTTGAGGTACCGCGCTAGTAATTTATTTATTTCGTTTATTATAAACTTTTATTAATTTTCAATGCTGCAAGCTTGAAAAATTTTCCTTTAATACCAACCTAGTTTAAACTTCGTCGTTATTAGACTTTATGCCAATGCAAAAAGGTTGAAGATTTTTCTTAAATAATTATTTGAAGAAGTGTATTTAGTTAATAGCATAAATAATAAGCCTTTGTACTTGCCAAACTGAAGAAAAACAAAAATATTTTCTAAGAAAATTTGCTCTATCGATTTTGAAATTTTGTTTACATAATTTTATATTAACCTATGTGCTCATGAAATCAGACAGAGTTAGCTCAAAACTATTTTGGGAGTTGTTTTGGTAATTTTAAATAATACATTTCATGCATCCATGGTCTTAAACAGGGTGATTTGCATTAATTACTACAAACAGCTAGGACGTGTTTGGTTAAGTCAATTTAAAAATAAAAGTCGTATGCAAAAGGGTCTTTCACTTTGGTCGGAAAATATTCTAGAAAGCACACTGTAAAATGTTCCTCGTTAAATTACAACAAAACCTTGGAGGCGCCAATAGATAAGCAGTAATTACCTAAGTGGTTTTGTTATTGTTTACCGTTGGAAATTTTACTGCACTAACTACACATTTCCCCTTTAAACACACCTAATTTTTTCAGCTTTGGTATCTTGGCGCCCCATATTTGGGATATTCGCAAAAAGAAAAAATATTGGTCACAAGTTTTTGAAATTGATCAGAGTATGACAAAGGCTCTCACTATGTCACCGATGAATGAGATTGCCGGACGAAACGCCAATTTGTAAGACTAATAGCCGATTTCACGAATGGCTTTTAATTATTTAAAAAGCTTTTTAGCCTCTAAATGATGTTTTTTGGTTTCACCAAATGTTTTTATATTTAAGAAGATTTTAAATGCCCTTGTAAACTAAAAGCTCGTTTTTGTCTCATTAAATTTTAAAATTCTTTTTTGTCAAGCCATTCCAGTCAACAACAGCTGATATTTTGCTGTCAAAATAATTGTCCCTCATCCATAATGCTTTTTCACTTTTTCTCATATACTTCGCATGTGCGAGGGAAACAACCTCTTTTTTTGAATCCAGGGATGTGAGCAAACTCAGTCAAATTAAAATATCCCTAAAATATCCCTTTCTCACATTGGTGAAACGAAAAAAATTTAAATGTCTGATAAAATTTAGAAGGAGTTTAGATAAAAGTAATTTTAGTGTTTCTTTATGAAATTGGCCATAAGGGCCCCAAAAAACTATTTTGGATAAATCCCCACTGCTTACATTTGGAAGCAGTGGCAATATCGGTGTTTGGAAATTTTTTAAGGGTGTTTTCTATTGGAGGTTAACATGGATGTACAAATTTTGGGCTTGCAGTTTTCAATTTTGGGGATTTTTCAAAATGTGGAGATTTCAAGACTTGGGAAACATATTTTGTGGGTCTCCCATTTTTACTTGCGATTATAGGTACTATAAGGCAAGTTTTGGATTCGTGCAAAAAAAAAAATTGAGATAACAATCAAACGTGATATTACGATGATAGAGAACACCAAAAAAGTGGGTGGCACAATTCTGTCTGTCTGTCTGTCTGTTCGTCTACAGCCTAAACGGCTCGACCGATTTTCTTCAAACTTGGTACATAGTGGTTTTTAGTGATTATGCCCACACGTTTCTTTAATTTTTTTTTAGAATCAAAAATAACGGTACCTGCCATACAATTTTTTTTAGCAATTTTACATAATCGTATTTTTCTCAAAAACGGCTCGACAACTTTTCTTAAAAAAAATTCAATAAATTTATTTTAGTAAAGGCTTTTTTTGGGTGGAAAACCATTTTTCAAAAATGGTTATTAATGGTACCTCACAAAGAACCATTTTTTTATTTTTGATTTTCTTCAAAATGGTACCTACCACCGATTTCAATTATTTTTTTTAAACAGAAGCTTCCAAGAAATAAAAATAGTTTTATGTACCAAAATTTTTGAAAAAATATTTTTGGATTCTTAAAAAATGTTTCAAAATTTTTTTTTGGAAAATCAAATATTTCGAAGACGACATGATCGATTTCTTTGAAACCCGATATTTCAGACTTTTTTAGTACTCTCTAAAATCTTTTTAGAAAAAATTTTACATTTATGAAAAAATAACGGTACCTTCCATACAAATGTTAAAAAACCGCAAAGGAAAATATTTTTTTGCTTAAGAATGACTCCTACGATTTTGATTAAACTTTTTTCACTTTTTTCATATACTAAAATTAGTACGATCTACTACCAAAAATTATAAAATTTTACACATAGCAGCTATTAATAGTACCTGTCAAAGAATGTATTTTTTATTTTGAATTTTCTCGTTATCTGCTGAACGGATTTAGATGAATTTTCTTACATACAAATTTCAGATAAGATTAAATAATATTGTATATCAAAATTTTATAAAAAAAAGTTTTTGGATTTTTAAAAAAAGTTTCAAATTTTGTTTTTGAGAATTCCATATCTCAAAAACGGGTTGACAATTTTTTTTTTCAAATTTTGTTTTTATATACACATCAATACATACTTTAGATTTGCATACCAAAATTTTTTCTTAAAAATGTTTTAAGAATTTTATATATGTATAAAAAATTATTTTTTTAAAAAACCGCTCCAACGATTTTAATTTTTTTCCCATACAATCATATTCAATCAAGAATTGAGATGGCATTCTTTTTTTTTCACCTCAAACTGTCAAAAGAGTTGTTTTAGCCAATTTAAATGTCATATTTCATGCTTCTCTACATATTTCTCTCATAACTTCCATGTTTTTATATACAATTTTCTTAAACCCGCATTGTCCTGAACAGTTAAAAAATCTATACCTGAATAATTACTGCCAGACCTTTTATATAGATCAAGAGATTTTCAGATGGTACACATGCTTTGCAAATTGCCCATAAATGAGGTGCCAGAAATCGCGCGTGACCTTGAGCGACCTTGAGAAAGCTTACGTCTTGATTAAACGCTATTTGGGGCTGTCCAATTTCTGGAATCAGTTGACCTTGTCTGACCAATAATATGGCATTTTTTAAATCAAATTTCCCTCATATGAGGTGCCAAAGGTCCAGAGCCCAAGTTTTGGATTCGTGCAAAAATAAATGTTGAGATAATAATCAAACCGTTATGTTTGTTTTTCGTTTACGTTTTTCGTTTTACGATGATAGAGAACACGAAAAAAGTGGGTGGCACAATTCTGTCTGTCTGTTTGTATCTGGATCTACAGCCTGAACCAATGATGCGATTTTCTTCAAATTTTAAACTTAAGGTTTTTTTTGTAACTCTCTAGAGGGAAAATTGAAAAATTTCCACAAAAGCTTTGTTAGAATATAAATAATACTGCATACCAAAATTTAGGAAAAAATAAATTTTGGATTTTTAAAAAAAGATTCAATTTTTTTTTTGAAAATTCAGTATTTCAATAACGGGTTGATGAATTATTTTGAAATTTCAGTTTTAAATGTATATTAGTATAAACTCAAAATTGGCATACCAAAAATTGTTTTAAAAAATGTTACACAAATTTTATATACCTATACAAAATTAGTTTTTAGGAACTGTGTTTATTTTTTTGTTGCATATGTATATTCATATTTTTTCAAGTAATCAAATGGCATACTTTTTTTTGAGCTCTAAGTTTTTTATTTAATTAATTAAATTAAAAGAACTATTTAGATTCTTTTTTACTTTTTCTATAATTACTTGAATATTTTTTAAAGTTCTTAAGTCACACACAACTTGAACACAAGAGCAAGTACGTGCGATCCAGTCGTGCATTTAATTATATACAAATTTCAAATAAGATTATTTAATATTGCATATCAAAGTAAAATAAAAATCTTGAATTTCTAAAAAAAAGTTAAATTTTTTTTTTGAAGATTCGATGTCTCGAAAACGGGTTTGCAATTTTTGTATTTTAGTTTTATATGCACATAAATGAGTTCTTAAGATTTGCATACCAAGCTAGATGTCTCTTCTATCATCTCCAAAATCAAGTAATTTCTATGAAAAGTTTTTGAAACAAAATTCTGAATTTTCGAGTTTTTTCTAATTCTTTTTCATATAAGTTACTTGATTTCGAAGATGATAGAAGCGACTTCTACCTTAAAAAATCATGCAATACTTAATTGTAAGTATTAATGTTATTTTATTTTAAAATATATTTTTCCATTTTAAAAGTTTTTTTTTTTAAATTACACACCCCCATCCAAATTGGGAAGATATTCCCCCCTCCCATAGACAAACATTTTAGTATTTTACTGTTCTACAAAGACTCGTTTTTATTTCTTGTCGCCTGAGCTATCGTGTTCTAACAATGAACTAACAGACTGGCATAACTGTAATTTAATGTCAATATATATCTGTCGTGTTTGGTAGAAACATGATAACTCCATTTTAAAATTTGCGTCCTTACGGCCACTTTACATTGAGCTACAGCCTAAACGGGTGAACCGATTTTCTTCAAATTTGAAATAGTTATGGACATAACCTTTGAAAAATTATTTTCCAAATTTGAAGAAAATCGGTTCACCCGTTTAGGCTGTAGCTCAATGTAAAGTGGCCGTAAGGACGCAAATTTTAAAATGGAGTTATCATGTTTCTACCAAACACCACAGATATGTAATCTATATGGGTCAATATTTCAAAATATTAATATTTCAGTCTCCTTCATTTTTGAACCGAAGTACAAAATTTTATTATAAGTTTATTAATTGGATGACTTGAAACAAACGGGTTCTAATATTCGCTCTAGAAAAAATAAAGTTAAAAAAAATATGATACCCGCTATCTTCATTTAAACACCCAAAATGTCATTCCCCTGACGTGTCCCCAGGCCTACTGTCTGAATTTTTGCAACGAAACTAAAAACGATACAAAAAATCTAATGATGCAGTCTTTTTAATAATATATGCATCCTTACTAAAAAATAGTTAAATGATTTTTAATTGCTTTATTTTTTTAAATAGGAGCTATTAAGTAAGTGTCCCCCATAAATTGGCTCAAAATAGAAAACTGATTTTTTTGTTGTTTAACGGTACAGAATTGCTCTTTATGAAAATTGAAGTAAGGGTTTCAAAAAAACTTTGTTGTCTTTTTTATTTCAAGTTAAGGCAGTGACTTTGTTTTTCGTCAAGCAAAATTGTCATTCCTCTAACGCGTGTTTTTTACAAACCGTGTGGTATAATAATTAAAAAGTTTTACTCGTCTGTGTCTTTTACATGGACCTACGTGAAAAATAATATAAAACATCTAATTATCTAATAACCTCCATTTAATTCTCATAAAAAACCCTTCGGAGTCATTCCCCTAACATCATTTTTTGTGTCATTCCCCTGACTTTCAAGTTTTCATTATAATGATTGATTGCGTTTTGGTAACTCTAGAAGGATCAATAATATTACATTTAAACATATTTACAGTATTTTTAGTAGTTTTGAATTTTTTCACATTTTCTCGGTCAAAATATCATAAGAAATACGATTATTACTTTAAAATGTTTAGTCTCGCAAAATTCTTGAATCACGAGAGCAAGTTCGTGCCACATAGTCGTGGATGCTTTTTTTCATGTTAGTATTTGTTCTTCTTTTTCTTTACACTCCTGAAACCATTCGCAAAATTAAATATCCATCTAATCAACGGAGAAAATATAGATTTTTGTCATTCCCCTGACACAAGTATCATTTCCCTGACTTAAAAAACCGTTAGATTTGATCAAATGTTATGACTCCTTGTTTTAAAGTGGTTATTATAGAGTTATTAAGAGACATAATTGTTCGTTTAACAAAATAAGTTCTTTTGAGCGAGGGCCCACTTTGGAGTGAAAAATATTAATGTTTTGAAATATTGACCCATATACAAATTTTCAGCCTAGATAAATTCAGAGCATTTCTTGCTCTAACTCTCCGTGTTGTAGAATAACAAGTGCAAACTTGCCACAAGAATATTTGATGTAAGTCCAGCTATATTCCACTTCTTCCTTTTCTGACATTTATTTTCGATATTCTCTTTATAATCAAATTCGTTTGAACATGCGGCTGGCTAAGAAGACCTCCCGCCTCATTTGTTAAAACTCTTTCATTTGCCATTCATCCAGATAAGAAGAAGGGAATAAAACTGCTGTAAGGAAATAACTTTTATCTTTTCATTACATTAATCATGTGCTTTTCAGAAATAAACTTATTGAATTAAAGTTAAATCGTATCCCTTTTATTTGAAACAAATGCATCACTTCGTCTATGACGAATACACGCAATAGAAAGCAGTTTGAAAAGCTTTGGCAAGCTTTTGAATAGAAATGTCAAAGCACTTTTTTTTTAGACGTATGGTTTTCAATCTGGCAATTCTTTTTTTCGGAGTTGGTCAGGTTTGGACGGCTGTCACTAGATTTATGGTCAGTTTGGTTGGCCATTTTATAGTGAATAGACTTACTCCTGAACAACGTTTGCAAATCGTGCAAATTTGTTACCAAATTAATGTTTCGGTTCGCGTGCGATGAAAAATGAAGCCGGCCATTATGTTTCAATCAATGGGGAACGCTTTAGACAGAACCATGAATAATGACTTTTTCGTTCCTGAATTGGAGGATGTTGATGTTGACGACCTTTGATTCCAACAAGACGGCGCTACATGTCATACAGCCAACGAAACAATCAACAACGCGTTATTGCTGACATACGGCCCCAATTGCTGCAAAAAGTGGTACAAAGTTGGGCCTCTCGAAATTAATTCGAGCCAGCTGTCGCGGCCACTTGCCCGAAATCATTTTTAATAGCAATCCCTTATCTTTATAATAAAGCTAAATTCTTGGCCATAACATTAAATTATATACATTTTTCTTCTTGAAAACCACACGTCTAAAAAAAAACACCCTTTATATCATTTGTATACAATTGTATGCAGTGGAAGCAGATTTGCCGTATTTTGCGTGAAAATCCAATGCTTTCGACACTTTAACTTCCACAAGTTTTTTCTTGGGTATTATGCACGATTTCGCCACATATTTAAAAGGTTGTTTTGTTAATTTGTTTTAGAAACTTTTATCTTTCTAAAGTTGGAAAAAAAAAGAAATTATTGCATTGTTCGAAATTTTAAAAAAGTCGTTAATGCGATTTTCTTGATGTCATTAGAATTTTTTTTTCCATTTCGTAAGAAAAATTTAGGTAAACAAAAATTAGAAATCCACCTGTAAAAGTTTCAAGAAACTACTAAAGCCGTTAATACAACTGCAGACAGGTGGCGCTATGAACTTTTTTTTTAATCTTTAATTGTACCTACCTAATGTCATATTTGATTAAAATATCGAATTGGATTTTTTTTTTTTATTCAAATCTTGCTACAGCATAATAAAATAAGTTATGTAGTCGAAATATAATGTATCGCAAGTTAAAACTGGAATCGTCCATTAATTTCATATAACACCCTGTCCACAAAGAGCGTTTCAGCAAGGTGTCATAAATCTTGAAAATTCTACGCCACTTGACCTATGCATAAGAACAAGTTCATACGTCCTTCTAAGGTATGCATTTTATTTTACTATATTTTTTTTTTCATTTTCAAACATTAAAACCTCACCATTCTTCTATAAACAACTTTCACCTTTTAAACATAAAATCATTAGGTGTGCTTTTGTTCCCACGGAACACCCTAGTTCTGTCATCTTTTGATTGATTGACTGGTACCTAATCAACGTCACAGCCTTGAGAAGTTTAACTGCAAAACTAATTTTATCATTTTATAATTAAAAAAAATAAAAATACCAACCTGTTTCAAATGTCAACTTTAATCTAAAAAAAGTTGTGAGAAAACTTTGATAAAAAAAAAATGTTCTCACAATTAAATACCATACAAAAAATAATCGCTTTATATCGAAAATCCATTTTATTATTTTTTGAAAAATTCTCAGGTAATTTCTTTATGTTTTTTTCCTAATAGCTATATCCCGCCAATTTATAACTAAATTTCTATAAATATTTTACACTCGTTTGTATGTATGTATTAGAAATAATTTACGTGAGAACAAACAATACTTTTCCAAGTATGTCCCTTTTCGGCCATAAATTGCACGCAATTAATCGGCACGAATGAACACATGCTCTGCGCACCTCAGTCACAATAAAAAAAAAACGAATGTGTTTCTCCCTGAATGCATATTGTTTATACCTACCTTCCTACGGTATCATCAATTTTGATTACCCTGAGCTCTAACTAACTGTATTAGGTACGTACCTAATATGTATATTATTTGTTGTGTTCGTGGTTCGCGTTGTTAATAATAAATCTTTATTCGTGTGTATTGATTCTGGTTTTTTTTTTTTGCAAATGCTCGTGTGGAACTGATAACGTTTTATTTATTATTTTTTGTTAATTCATCTAAAAGTGGTAAAATATCTCTGATAACTCAACTGTCAACACCCCTACACACACACAGACAAGACAAACAAGTGTGTAGATAATTTATTATTTTACCTTCTGTGAAGCGAACACATGTTTAGTTTTGTGCATACACCTTTGCATCAAGTTGGTACTTAATGCCTATATCAATAATTTATAACCTAAGGTAGAACATAGGGTAAGTTTTATTTAAAAAAAAATATTACTACCAAAAAGTTCTCTATCGATACACAAATTCACAGATTTTTTGTATCGAAATCTTTTCCAGTCGGTTTTGAGATAAATAAGCCTTTAATTAACGGTTGTTTGGCAAGAAACGTTATTTTTGGAGGTAAAAAATAAATTTTAAAAGTCCCCCTGGGGATGACCCAAAATCCTCAAGTTCAAAATTTGAAGGGAAAAATGGTGCAGGGAACTAAGTCCCCGGGAACTTAGTCCACCGAAGGACTTTTTTTTTTTTTTTTTTTTTTTTTTTTTTTTTTTTTTTTTTTCTTTTTTTTTTTTTTTTTTTTTTCAGTTTCAGTTTCAGTTTATTAAAGTTAAATTTGAATTGTACATTAAGAAAAGGTTCTTTTATAGTACAAACATTTTAGATGATTACAGTTTAAGTGAAGAAGAAAAAAAATTATATACAAAATACTTTAAATTAAAATAAGTGAAGTATTACAAATTAACAAAAATAAATTTAGAAAGAAGAATTCATAAATCTAAAAGTATAAAGAAAAATAAAAAAAAAATCGTTTATTGCTGCATAGAAAAGTAGTTCATGATTGCTTTTTTAAAGCTAGGCATATTGATAATTCTCTTTATAGAGACGGGCAGTGTGTTCCATAGCCTCACAGCATGAATGAAAAATAAGCGGGACGAGATTAAATATCTGAATTTCGGCAAAAGAAGGTTCTGAGATCTTTGTGATCGTGAAAAGTTCAAATTATTGTATAAGTATAAGGGAGACCTGGTTTGCATTAATGAGTGGAGAAAAATACAGTTTCTGGCCTTTAAATAATTTGTTAAAGAGCATCCTGTGATTTCACGGGAAAACACAGATATGTGATCATACCGTCGAACTCCATATATATAACGTGCTGCATCATTATAAGCTACCTGAAGTTTATGTCGCGATAACGAGTCAAGTTCACTATAGACAACCTCTGCATAAGTAATTAAAGGTACAATTAGAGTTCTAACTAAACGCTTACGAGTTTCAACGGGAGTGAAACTAGCAGCAATCCAGAGCTTCCTTAGGCAACCATAAACTCTTCCAATTACAAAATTTATGTGACTACTACAAGATAATTTTTCATTAATGCGTATTCCCAAGCTTGTCACAGAATCACTTAGAGAAAGTTTATGGTTAGATAGCCAGATATCGTGCAATATACTTTTGTCAAAACTATTATGGGAAATTGCAATAGCTTGTGATTTGGTAGCATTTAAAAGAAGACCATTTCTTGTTGACCAGTCAAATATTCTTTTGAGGTCTTCATTCAAAAGGGAAACCAGCTCAGAGGTTGATGTAAAAGGCCTAGCAATGTGAAGTTGTACATCATCCGCATACATATGAACTAAAGAATGAAGACATTCGGCTGGCAGATCATTAATAAAAACGCAAAAAAGGATCGGGCCTAAAATTGAACCCTGCGGTACACCTTGGTTGAGATACTTTAGCGATGATGCCCTATCTTTGACCACAACTCTTTGAGACCTTTTTTCCAAGTAACTCTCCACCAACCGAGCAGCATTATTTTCAAAATTGAAAAACATTTTAAGTTTCCAGCAAAGAATTTGGTGGTTCACTTTATCGAAGGCTTTTGAAAAGTCAAGCAAACAAAGAATTGATAAATGACCTTTGTCATAATCTTGTCGAATATCTTCAAGAACATTAAGCATGGCAGTTGAACAACTATGTCTAGGTCTAAAGCCTGATTGTTTCCAAAAAAGTAAATTATTACTTTCCATATATGCTTTTATTTGCCTAGCTAAAACTCCTTCAAAGACTTTCGACAAACACGGAAGTATGCTAATAGGCCTATAGTCACCTGCCGAAACAGGATTGAGCTTTTTAGGGACAGGTATTACTTTTGCAACCTTCCAATTATTAGGGAAAACAGACGCCACTATGCAAAAATTGATTATATGTGTCAAGTGAGATATTATAAATGGAACGATAAGTTTGATGAATCGTAGAGACAATCCATCCTCACCAATGGCATTTGATTTTAAAGCAGCTAAACTTTGCATAACGTCAAAGCAGGATACCATTTCAAAAGAAAATTTTGCTCTAGTGTCAACATGGGTGACATTTGTATTAATGTTTGGTGTTTGCGTGTTGTTGGATGAGAAGTAGTCATTTAATTCATCAGGGTTTATATAAGAAATGTCAATGTTCCTTTTCCCAATTCCAATCTCACGAATATTGCGCCAGAGCACCTTAGAAGAAAGAGAAGTACTAAGCTTAGACCCAAAGTAATTGCTTTTGGCAATACGTAGAACTTTTGTGGCATTGTTCCGAGCAAGTTTATAAGCAGACCAGTTTCTTCCACTAGGGCAGTGTTTCCATTTGCTGTAGTAATTATTTCTACCCTTAATTGCACGTAAGACATCAGACGTATACCATGGGCAATCTTTATTGCGGACAAAGACGGTTTTGGTAGGAACATTCTGTTCAAATAGTTCAGTAATTAATGTCTGAAAGTATTCAAGTTTTGCGTTGGGATCAGGAATTGATCTACAAGCTCCCCAAGGAACAGAACTTGCTGCTACATGAAGCGCACTCAAATCAATAGAATTAAAATCTCTAAAGCTAAAAGAACTCGAAACATTTTGATGAGAAAAGTCGATGTTATAAGTGCAGAAAAGCATATCATGATCAGAAATTCCACCTAGTGAGATTTGATCGAACACGAGGACGGATGTTTTATCCGCAACCATGAGTAAATCGAGTAAACTTGGTCTCTGGTTGGGACCATATCTTGTAGGATACGAATTAAAAATGCTAAGTCCTAGAGAAGCAGTCATATCCCGCAGCTGATGTGCACGAGAGTCCTTTAACAGCAGATCACCGTTGAAATCTCCACACACAATGACATGCTCGTAGATAGCAGAAAAATCTGAAAGCGAGGAGAAAAAGGACTCAGGGGATACACTTCTGTTAGGTACATAAACACAAGACACTAAACTTTTAACATTTCCATCATAAACCTCTGCAATGATGTACTCCACTTCAGAGCCAATAGATTTTTTAAGGACTCTGCAGTTAATGGACGACTTATAATAAATTGCTATAATAAAAAATAATAAAATTAAAAATACTCGTAACAATTTTTATTGTAATACTGAAAGAAGGAAATAAAATACTCGTAGGTATAATAGTATAAAAAAAAGGAAAAATTATCAATAAAAACCAAAAAGGAATAAAAATAACAAAATAATAACTATTCAAAAATTCAATGACAAAATTAAACTGAGCAAAGGGATAATATATAATTGATTAATAATAATCTATTGTAAGATAAACACAGCTTATTTTGTTAATGTTGCGACGATTTCAGTGCTGCTGCCAGCTGGTGTATTTTGCTCGATGGATGGCACGTCATCTACTGTGGCTGCAAGGTCTTCTTGGTTTTCACATTCGTTGGTGATTTTATTTAGATCATTAATGCTTTCTACAGAAAGAGCATCTCCGTTTGCAGTGAGTTTAACAAAAATGCGTCCTCGTGATGAAAAGACAGCTGAGAGTCTCTTCTGTTTTTTGTAAATCAGAGCCTGTTGTAACAATGAGTGATTGTATTTGGTGAGACACTCATGTAGGTAGATGTAAACTTTAGGAAGTGTTTCAATTCCAATGTCACTAGAACAAAGCTGAACTTTACTTTCTTTGCAATGAGCGGCGATGGTTTTTAATATAAAATTCTTTTCGTAAGCAGAGTAGAATTTAATCATTATTGGCGGATTATAATTCTGCGTTTGAGCCTTAATTTTAATGCGATAAATGTTCTTTATATTAGGTGAAGCTATGGATAAAGTTGTTTTGCATAGATAATCAAATATAGCATTCAAATTCTCTTTAGGTTTCACAGGTACTCCGTAAAGAATAGCGTCGGCTGCAATTGCTTTATTCTCCTGGATCTCTAAATGTCTCTTCATTAAAATAACTTCGTTTTTAAGAGCGGCACATGATGATTGTTCTTCTTCAAGTTTTGACACCCTTTCGTCGATCTTAGTTATACTGAGTTTAATAGATTTTACATCTTTTTCAATTAATTCTAAAATCTTTTGCTCAGATTCTTTGACTTTAGATGAGATAAGATTCACAATTAACTCACTCTGCTTTCTAAGTTTTTCATCAAGGCTTTCCGTTGCATTGACAGATATCTGTTGTTGTTTAGGCGGCATGATAATGAGGTTTACGGAAGATTTGGGGCGAGAAGACGAGAGAAGGGAAGTAGGGGGCACTTTGCACTCACGATGCTTAGGCGAGCGATATGTGGTCATGTGACAATAGACAATTATTTGTTAAATGTTAATTTATTCGTGATTATGCATTATTATGTTTAGCAAAAAAATGTACGTGGTTAACATATAACTTTAAATTCACTTTGACGCACTTTTATGTAGAATTTGCAATATTTTTTAGATATAACTAATAAAAAATCAACCACTCAGCGAGAAACACGACTACTCAGCAGCTGTCATCGCCGTCGTTCATGCTCTCATTAAATGGGAACTAAATCCATTTTAAAGAAGTGGACTTAGTTCTCATAGAAGGTGGAAATCCTCAAACACTGTGTGGTATTACTTCTATTTAAATGTGGATTTAATTCCCACTTCCATAAGAAAATATGTTATGTAAAATGTTATTAGTAAAATAGAAATACTTTTTGCAATTGTTGGATATATAGGATAAGTTCAAAGTTTCTTTACCTAAATCTAGATTCCTTAAATGCAAAAGAAACTTTACATACACTCAGCCTCGCATCTACCGCAAATCCTATAGAGTGCCCAAGCAGGGGGGCTGAATACATACCTCACTGTTTAATCGCCGAAATGCATTATCTTACCATAAATAAATTGCTAGCACCCTGAATTAAGGCGAATAAACAGTGAAGTGTGTATGCAACCCCTTTGCTTGGACACACTATAGGATTTGGGGTAGATACGAACCTGGGTGTATGCAAAGTTTTCGCGCAATTTTGCATTTTTAAATTTTTATCGTTGAAAGTCAGTTCCCTCTTTATTTTTCAAAATATGTACTTAGTTCTCCTAAATAAATGGACTACTTTCTCACCTTGTCTTGGGACTAAGTCCACTTCGTTAAAGTGGTTTCGTTCCCATTTAATGAGAACTAAGTCCCCCGTTGGACTAAGTTCCGGTGGACTTACTTCCCTGCACCCGAAAATATCACTTCAATGATTTAAGATGCAAAGAAACAAACGGAATCCCAGGACCAAATTTTTGTTTTCTGCCACCGCAATGTCAAATTTTATAAGAAATCTGAAATTTTTTCTCGAATCCAAGCCTTTAAGTACCTTCAAGTGCACTTGCGATTTTTTGTCGTTTCAAAAAATATAAAAATGGTAGAAAGCGATATGATTTTTTTCAACAATTTACGTTTAAAAAATTTGTTTACTCAACTTTTTGTAACTAAGTAATCGTGTGACTGAAATCACATCAATTGCGATTTTTGTCGTTTCGATTAAAAAATGTTTCGTCGCAAAACTCTTTAACAATATACGCACTTTTGGTTTTCTTTCGCATGATTTTTTGATCTCAAACAAAATTTTTATAGTTTTAATGTGAACGAACTATTATCCTCCAAAAAAATCGCAACAATGTATAACTATATGTGTTTATGTATTTTGCTGACGATTTATTTCGTTGAATTTTTTAACCGCATCGATTTCTAGAAGCAGTGTTAGCATTCATATGGTTAGGACTGCCTTTGCGATTTTCTGTCGTTGCGACTAAAAAAATTAATCGCAACCCAGAAAGATTTCTTGGTATCATATGCGTTCATTTGCATTTAAACTCATATATTTTATTTTTTGCGACTGAATAATCGTGCGACCAAAAATCGCAAGTGCGTTAATTGTGACATTCGCATTCTTGTATGTACTTCTGAGTTCGACCAAAAAAAAGGTAGCAACTCAATACAATTTCTTGGTCACATTTGGTTCACATTTTGGCTCATGTATTCTATTTTTTGCGACTAAATAATCGTGCGATTAAAATCGCAAAGGCGTTCCTAGCCTTAATTCTATTTGATCATTTTAATTTTGCGACAGAAAAAACGCTCAAAAAATAAAACTGGTTCAGTTTTTATGATCGCTTCGATTTTTAAGTCACATATGTTCGCATCCAATCACAATGGACCAACTCATGGTCTAAGTGTGTCGGTCCCCACGACTGGCAGCCACTTCAACCTATGTTCGCATTAACACTTAAAACTGTGTGAATCATTTCTTGCGACTTAGGCTACGAACGCAATTGCGATTTTCTGTTGCCGCGGCTAAAATAAGTGATTTAAACTTAGTAGAATTTGTTGGTGTCATGTGCTTTCATTCACATTGACACATTTGAACTCCAATATCAAATCAACTCATGCGTTCTACTTTGTGCGAGTTAATAGTAGTGCGACAGAAAATCGCAAGCTAGAAACGCACTGCGATTTTCTGTCGCAGTGACTGAATAAAGTGACAGTAGGTTTTTTTTGTATCATTTGCGTTCATTCACATCTAAACTGATGTGTTCTATTTCTTGCGACAAAAAATTGCAAGCATCGCAAGTGCGTGCATGCCTCGTTTTGCTGTGGCTACGAATTTATATCGCAATATTTTAAGTGTGAGCATAATATGTAAGAGCATTTGACACATTTCAACTTGCGAGTATCGCATCGCCGGAAATATGAAAAAAATGTTGGGCTTTTAATCGACGCGGCTTTTGGGTATGTAGGTATCGTGTGTGTTCATTCATATTTGGGCTAGAAATGCTCTTGCGATTTTAGTTGTATGATAATTAAGTCACAAAATATAGATTGACTGATGTCACAATGTAAAAGAACGCATGTGCGAACAGGGAAATTGAATTAAGTTTCGACAAAAAATCGCAAGTGCATTCTCAGCTTTTAAACTCATGTGTTCTATTTCTTGCGATTGAATAGTCACGTGATCGAAATCGCAAGTGTGTTTCTAAAATAATTATGCACAAGCGATTTTTTGTCGTTGAGATTTTTGCACATATTATATACCACCATTAATTACGTCAAATGTTTAGGGTCGATTACTGAATCTCGATCACCCTGTATAACCTGCTTTACCTTAACGATTGGGCCATTTTGCACCTAACTTATTTTAAACATTTATTCCCCTATTTATAAATAGACCTCAACATCCCATCCTTAATACTTATTCCCACCTCCAAATTTTATCATGGCAACCCTTATAAGCTTTTTTATTTCTTTTTTATCGTTTCTATTTATGTTGATTTGTCCAAAATTAACTTATCTTTCAAATACTTTTCCCACCTTCTCTCAGAGTTCCAAAAATAAAACCTATTATCACAATCGAGTCGTTGGCCTTAAAACAGAGGGTAAATCACCCTCCAACCCATTCACACCCTAGCTTGCCTTTATGTGTTATTTTACCCCCCAACAATATAGAACAGAAGAAAAAAAAAAAGAAAGCTCCAAAACAACTTCAAACGAATCTATACTCCTCACTTTGTAGACTTTGGTGTTGGAGGGTTGCTTATTGACTGAGGCTGAGAGGGAGGTTAATAGAGTTGCTCGTCGTCGTTCACATCACGTTCATCTTCTCAGGCACAGCAGTAGCAATAGCAGTGGCAGTATAGTAGTGAATAAGAGTTTGTATTGGGTATTAGGCATGTGTCACCCTCTCGGTGTACCTACTACTATAGGTAAACTGGTGTGGTTCGACCGACGGACACGGACACTCACTTCCACCTGTCGTCAGTGATTAAAATCATCGGCACTGCAGGTTGTAGTCGCGTTGTCGTCGCGAACGGAGTTTTTTTTTGCTTCTGTTTTTTTGTTGTCAATGAAGAAAAAATAATTTCGTTGCATAAAAAAACTCCCACCCCTTTCAGAGAGTTCGTCAAAAAAAAAGTTAAAACAAAATAATACATAACTGGTGAATTTGTGCCCCTTGAAAAAAAATTGTCCTAGAATTTATGATATTTTTTTTTATCAAACAAAAAAAGTTCGAAGTGCAAAATTTTAACACGTAGACGAGTTCATTTTTTGCTCGTTGTCTACGCTTTGTGAATTCTAAATCAACAAAAATAAGAAAAAAATAATAATAAATAATAATAATGAAAACCCCCGCACATGGAAAATTGAAAATCTAAGAAAATTACGAAGAGAAGTGTCGGAAAAGTGCCAAAATCTTTGCCACAGTTGAATCTTTCGAAAAGAGAAAAAAAAAGATAAATATTATGTCGATTCCAACTGGCACTTTGCGTGTGTAAATAAATTTAAATGCTGTGTGCGCGCGGGCTTAAGTGTATACGTGGGAGGAGAAGGCAGTCGTCGTAATCTTATTCGACGTTGTATTCGTCGTCGTGAGCGTAAACTGCACTGTTTTCTTTCTTTTTTGTCTCAGATTTGTCTTTATATTTCTGCCACTGTCTTGTGTTTTTTTTCATTTTTTTTTTTAACTTTTATTATCACTTGTCAATTTTATTATGAGTTGAAAAGTGTTTTTCGCGCGTATTTTTCTTTTATTTTAAATTTATTCATAGTTTGTCTGCGATATTCGCTACATATTCAGGATTGATTTGACAGAGATACATGAGCAGGAAGAAACTACAAAAAAATATTTAAAGTGGTATTTTATGTTGTTTATGTTTTATTCAAACAATGCAATTGTGGTGTGGATAGTTTTTTGATCTTCTTCTGTTCCTTGTGGTTATTGGTCATTTATTTTTTTAAATATTTTTTTTTTTAAATAAATATTGAACCAATGAATTATATCACGACAAAAAGCCGAAATATTTTTTTTTGTTCAAAGTGTTCTCGTACCTAATTGCTATAAATTGAAATTTTATAGAATGTTAGGTTTCAATTCTGTAAAAATATTTTTTAAATATTTTAATTCTCCGCCCATAAATGATTATAATTCATTGAATTCAAAACAACATTTGCTCTCAGAATCAAGTGAAACAAATTAAACAATTTAGTTTTCAATAGTCATTGAATAAAATGAGAATCAACAAGAACGAACATAGTTTATGTTATTCAAGTAGTAAATGTCTTCTGTGCAGCTCTTGCACCCAACCAATTTAAACAAATGAGGTGTTAAATGAAAGAGAATTTAATGGAGACTTAACAAATTTCTTTTTGTATTTTACATAATTAACGGTTTGTTGAAAAATTGTGAGATTTCTTGCCTGGGATAGTTTTTTTCCCCTTAGGGAAGGGGGATAAATGCTTTATATGACACCATAAAGAGGCTTTTTCGGCGTTGACAATCACCGTGTGTCGGACTCGTTCAATATGTAAGATACCAACATACTGACAAAAGATACCAACATACTGGCAAAAAATAGTTTATATACTTCTCAGATCACAGGGTTTCCGTTCACTACACTCAGTCAAATTTATGATCAGCCTCACCATCCATCGGCCTCTACTTTTCGAACTCCAGTGCCCTTGCCTTGCCACTTTCGTTTGGGCGTGAGTTGGTAGCCTCCTCGCTTGCCAATTCCACTCCTGCCTTTTTGTTGTTTACATACTTCCTTCTTGCCTCTAGTAAATCAATAGGGGTCACTCCTGCGACTACAAGGGCAGCTGGTACCAACACCGTTCGATACGAGCTAGCCACACGTAAAGCTCCGCGTCATTGCACTACCGCGTCTTTGCATTACCGCCATCTACTGCAGATCTCGCTTCCGCATAGGAGAATTGCATTCGTTGTTGACAACAGTAGCTTCCGCTTACTTGCCGTAAAGACGCGTATGTTTGCCATTAGTCTGCCGAGCAGTGTTGTGACTTTTGACGCTAGTTCCGCCGCGGTTTTTATCTGTTGACGCTAGTTCCGCCGCGGTTTTTATCTGTTGCCAGAAAGAAAGCTTTATGTCTAGTGTAAGTCCCAAGAATCCTCCAGCATGTCAATGCAGAGTATGTCATCGTAACGGGATTATCCCATAGATCAGGCCCCGAGATTGATCCCTGTTCTTTTCCAGAGGTTATTTGCTTTCTTCGTATGCCTCCCTGAGATAATCCTTCATCATGTTGCTCCACCTGGCTGAGTTAAAGGCGATGTTCTTCGAGTAGTGGTTTTCCTGTTGATTGATTTGGATAGCCTTGACTACTTCTTCTATTGCTTCGATAGTAGGCCCTTTCCTGGAGCCGTGCTGCCTTTTGGAGTCTGTTGTTTTTACTACAGGGGTGAGTCATGGACTCAGCATGTTCTCCAAGAGCTTCCCTGCGTCTGGATGAGTTGGAAATAACGTATTCCCCGAGATTTTCCTGCTTCTGTCCTTTACTCGAACTGATGGCCCTCTTGAGCTCGGATCTCTTAGTTCTGAACTCCACAAGGTCATCCTCTGTTGGTTCAAAGCGTCTCCTTAGTCCCTTGGTAACTTTGCGTCTTAGTTGCAGGCATCGTCTTCGAATGACGCCTATCTCATCTGTCCACCAGTATACGACATCCATATATTCATGTGGGAGGAAGGGAGGAGCACTTTTTCTAGACATCGAAGCACCGCATACAAGCCGCATTAGTTGCATCATGGCTTCCGCTTTGGTATCCGCTTGCTTCCAGAAGAGCGGCATTTCCCTCTTCTATCACGGACTTAAAGCTTGAGCTTGGTTTCAATAGGAGATCGTTGGTTACGTTCTAGATCGAAAATGATTACTGGTGGTCGCTGCCATGAAGTCCTCGATTACTCTACAGTGTTTGATCTGGGATAACAAGTACCATATATGAAAATGTTGTCAAAAAAAAATTGATTTAATTTAAAAAAATAAAGTTTGGCTACAAAATATATTTAGAAGCAAAGAAGCTGTTGCATTTGCTTTCCCACTCAGGCAACTCTTTAAGACATCAGGTTAAAATTATATGTAGACTTTAAGCTTGAAGCTATTCAAATTTTGTACTTCTATGGTTAGGTTAAGTTAAGAGGGGTAATAATGCGGCAAGCCGCATCATCTCAATCGCATCTCTGTGGATCCATTGCACTCCCAAGGGTGTGGGTAGGTGGGTTAGGGAAGGGAAAGGGAAGGGATTATGGGGATGTTCAGTTGTGTGGGGCCTCTTTGAACCATCCCAAATTCTGGATGAATTTCAAAATGTTTTTAATTGGCAATACAGCCCAATTCTTCGAGGAAGTATTCTTGTAGGGCTGCTTTCCTGGTTTTGGCTAGGCTGGGGCATTCACAAAAAAAATGAGCCCTCTTCCGCCTCTTCATCTTGGCACCCTCTACATAAATCAGATGGACTGATACCCATTCTGCTCATGTGGGTTCCCAATGAGTTGTGGCCCGTTAGAACTCCCACTAGGAACGATATTTGAGGCCCGATGCTTATCTTGAGTAAATATTCAGTTTTTGTCTTCGATATGTTCGTCTACAAATTTCTTGATACACGACAAGTGTCAAGTGATGACAATCTGACATCTTCAGCTTCAAGGAAGTTCTAATAAATTCTACTTTTTTCCAACAAAACATACATTTTGTATTGCGACCAATTGTTTTAATCGCAATGACAGAAAATCGCTTGTGCTATTCTAAGGCTAAAATCGCACTTGCATTTTCGATCGCGTAACTATTCAAGAGCAGGAAATTGAACACTTAAATATGTCCTGAGTTTTAAGGCTGTAAATGCACTTGCGATTTTAGGAACTTTTGTTTCAAACGATTAAAAATCGCAAATCTGTCGCAGCGACGAACGAAATCGATCGCAGCTTAGTACTTTATTTTGATGTCTTGTTCGTTCATTCATTTTTAAACTCATGTGTTCTATTTTTGCGACTAAATAATTGTGCGACAGAAAATTGCAAGTGTGTTCCAGTCTGTCATTGGGATAAAAATTCGTAGTCATATTGATACCATAAGGCTTAGGAATACATTGGTGGTTTCAGTCGCACTATTATTTAGTCGCAACAAATAGAACATAATGGGGCATATTCATATACATATGTTGTCTAGGCTGTTACTAGTAAAAATTGGAGTTTTTCTAATGAAATTCCCGTTGGATAAACTCTTAGTGAATCATTGGAAAACGTTCTAATAAGGACATAAATATATTGAGGGGAGCATATTGTTCTCGGGTGGTTTATTTCTAATAACAAGTTCGGATTCCACATTCCATTGATCACTTCGCATACCATGAGGTGTCCAATGGAAAATTTTCGTCGGTAGTTAACATTTTGAATATCTAAAAATCTTCGCTTGGAAGTAAGAATACAATTTTTGACAAAAAAAGAAGATAATTTGCGTACCAAACTTCATGCGATTAAAAAATAAAATGGGTCGACTGGTGGGGTATAAGTGAAACGTCTTACCGAAAAACCAGACTTATGCTCCCAGACGTTAATATTATGTCTTCGAAATAAACCTAATGCACATCATTTCATTAAAGCTTGTATTTGAATTCCAGTCATTTAAGATTGCTCTGCTTTTTGATATCTCTATTCCTTGCATGATCAGTTCTATAATTTGCATTACGAGCATCTATAAAAGAAAATCTTCTTTCTTCAAAAATTGTCTATCCAAGTTTTCTAAAAGTCTTTGTAGTTATTTCGACACGTATAAATATCTTATTGTATTTCTCTTACTTGATCTTTTTTTTTCATTCACACCACATCAACAGCTCAGGTACAATATACCGACTATAACTACTCGTATGTCTCTAAATTAAGATTTGACTATCTACCTAATGCATTCCTAAGCGACGCGACGTCTGAACAGTTTTTAAACCACCGATAAAATATATTATTTAAAATGCCATAACAACACGTCTCTATAACATTAAATGCGTCAATAAAATTCTAGCGCCGCGTCAGTCGCCGTTACCGCCATTGGCCTTTGTTATTCAAATATATGCATCAAACCTAAATGCAAATGTGTCAATTCAACCTCAGTTTTCTTTTTTCTTTTAATATTTACAAAATTCATTTGTTAACAATGCCATTGAACATCACTAAATATTTTAGTTTTATCAGTACGTGATTTGTTTGGTAAATTATTCAAGTCTATTTATTTTCCATTAATCATAAAAACAAAAAAAAAAAAAAATATAAAATCCGTGATTTATAAAAAAAAAAATCAGGTGAAATAATCTTTTGTATTTCTTTGCTTATTTTGAATGCAACACAAAATATCAAAGGAAAATTACTCCCGTGAACAAAAAGTAAATAATATTTATTCAGCTCACTGTCAAGGCTAACTAAATAAAATAAATCAATATTCAACTGCATTCACAATAATTATGCTGATGTGTTAGTATTTATCATCAACAAATTTGTGAGGTACGAGAGATACCCAAAAAGAAAGATGGAAAGAATACATTAAAGACATATTTAAATTTCTCTCTATACACGCATTCTCGTCGATTTTTGACAGATAAAGTAAACAATAGAAAACCACCAATACGAATTGTAAATAGTGACGCAAGAAATTAATGTTTGCTCCCTTCATGGAGAAAACACTTAATGATAAAAAAAAAAACATTCACAATTATAAAGACTTTCGACTTTCCGTTTATTTTGAATTCTCCAAGTTAGTCAAAATTAGATTCAGAGAGACCAACAAAAGTAATTATTAAGAATTTTGTCTCAACTTAATGACCCCTCCCATAATCGTCCATAAATTTAAGATTCGCTCACAATAAATTACAGAGGCTGTTACTAAAATACATTAATTGAAACATTTTGACAGTTGTCAGACCAGAAGTTCAAATGAAGTAGGTTTTTCTATCATTAAAACTTAATTTCGGCTGAGTAAACAAAACAAAACAAAAATTTTGCTATCGTTTTTTGTACTTGGAAACCTGGAATTTAAGATAACATTCTAAAAATTTGTTGATAAGATAATGTCTGCTAAGAACAAGCTGAAAATTGCATAATTGATAACAAATATGAAAAATCATGTGATAGTAGATAGTAGTGTTTTGTGTTTAATCTATAAACAAATCATATTTATTTTTGTTTTCATAGAATTTTAACTAAATACTATACATGTATGGAATTTGTGTTCTATTGTGAATTTGTTTAGGATTTAGTTTGTTTTAATATGCATATTGAGTAAAATTTTAAATTAATAAATTATTTTTTGTATAATACAATGGAAATTTCTTTAGAAAGTATTTTGTTGTTGTTATTTTTTAAACAAAATTATTGAGACTTAAAATTCGATTTAAACATTAATTTAAATTCATCACCAAATCAGTAGCAATAAACCATTTATGTCACTTCTAAATTAAACAAATGCTTAGTTGTAACCGAATCTTGGCTCGTTTTAAATTTCCAAGAAGATTTTTACTTTTTACGTTATAGTAGGGGAGCCCACTAAGGGATTTCGGGATTTACTCGAGCGCGTCAGATTAGTATAAGGGGGGGTACCTTGCACCCTGCTGAGTACCTCCACCATATATCAGTCCTCTATGTAGGGCCGGGCGCCTAAGACAGGTTGTCAGATTAGTAAAAAAAAATCGATAGCTCGAAATACTCGAGCGCGTCAGATTAAGATAGGGTAGGTTAATTACATGCTGAAAAGTGTGTATTTCAATAATCTGACAATTTGAGTGTGACCTAAGGTAGTGGGAGGGTTACAATCTTGCAAAAAAAAATTGTCACCTGGACATTCTCGAGCGCGGTTGAATTTTTTTTATTGTGAAGCAACTAATTCTAGAATAACGGGAAAAGTATAATCTGCCATTTTTCTCATCCCGGTTTGGAGGTAGAGGTGATTTTCGAAAAAAACGACTTAAGTGGAAAAATAAATATTAAAAATCAACGACAATACTTAGAATGCAAAAATAACAGTTTTAAAAGCTAGAAATCTGTTCTTTAATCCTACATTTAAATTATTTTATTTGTGTTAATAGTTTTCAAAATATTTGCATTTAAACTCAAAGATTTTATAAAAAAAACGCAAAAAAAATGTTTGGATCAATTTTTCTCAATATTTTGTGGAATAAAAAACTAAATTTTCTTTTTGTGGTCAATGCTTGTATTAATTTTGAATCGAACACAAAAAACAGGAAGCTTTTATGTCTTCTAGTTTTTAAGAAAATTGTAAATTACTGATACTACTTTTTTATGAGATTATTATATTATATCATTTTGAAGCTATTCCCATTAGTAGCTATTGACATTGGAAACAGAGAATACATTCAAAGTTATAAAATGCAAACAAAATTTGGCAAACACCGAACCTCGCACATACCCCAAATCCTATAGTGAGCCCAAGCAGGGCGGTTGCATACATAATCTTACTTCTAAAACGCAGCCGTAATGCTGGCAGTGCAAGCAAATTACAAATATCTCAAAAAAGTAGTATCAGTAACTTGCAATTTTCTCAAAAACTAGAAGACACAGAAGCTTCCGGTTTTTTGTGTTCGATTTTAAATTAATATGAGCATTGACCACAAAAAGAAAATTTAGTTTTCACTTCACAATTTTTTAAAAAATTGATCCCAACATTTTGTTTGCGCTTTTTTATCAAAATTTAGAGTTTGTATGCGAATATTTTGACAACTATTGACATAAATAATTTAATTTAAATGTAAGATAAAAGAACAGATTTCTGGCTTATAAAACCGTTATTGTTTTGAATTTTAAGTATTGTCGCCGATTTTTAATATTTTTTTTTTTTTCATTTGGGTGGTTTTTCTCGAAATTGCCTCTACCTCCTAAACGGGGCGACATAGATCCCTCCTCCCATAGTAAGAAATGCTTGTATATATTTGACCCTTCTAAAAAAAAAACCATTTTCAATTTTTGGCGCCCCAGTTATTATACTCTCCTCAGTGATTGAAAAAATCCTGAATAAAAATGTTTCTTCTTTTCAAATCGTCAGATTAAGAAAACCCCTCCAGATAATCAGGTTCAGCACATGTAGGACATCGAGTTGAACCATATACAGGGTGTCCCGGAGCTGAGTGGAAGTATTTCAGGGGGTGGTTCCTTGGGTTATTCTAAGAAAAAAATTGTATAGGGGGAAAGTTGTATCTCCCCTCCCTGAGGCAGGGAGGGGTAGTTTCTGAAACAATGACTTCAAATGCAAAAAAAAACATTTAAAATCAACGGAAACACATTTGATAATGTGCTATAATTTTTTTGAAAGCTTATACTCCACTCTTGTATTTGGTTTTTAAATCAAGTTGTTTAAACAAATAATTTTTGAGAAATTAAATTTCAAAGTCAAAATTTAAAAAAAAAATTGTGATTTTTTTTTCTTAAGTCGATATTTTTCAAAATTTTACGTAATTAAGGGCTTTTTTTGTGTTCAATATTCAATGCCTTCATTATTGTTTAGTCCATTACCGAAAACTAAATGTAAAAATCTTTCTTAGTTTTTGAGAAATTAAGAAAAAACAAGAGGTACTTTTCCCGAATAAGCCCGAAAAAATGAATTTATTCATGAATTATCCATAATTTAACCCTTTTTCGGGCTCTTTTGGTAAAAGTATCTTTTGTTTTTTCTTAATTTCTCAAAAACTAAGAGAGATTTTTACATTTGGTTTTCGGTAATGGACTAAAAAATAATGAAGGCATTGAATATTGAACACAAAAAAAGCCCTTAATTACGTAAAATTTTGAAAAATATCGACTTAAGAAAAAAAAATTACATTTTTTTTTCTAAATTTTGACTTTGAAATTTAATTTCTCAAAAACTATTCGATTAAACAACTTGATTTAAAAACCAAATACAAGAATAGAGTATTAGCTTCCAAAAAAATTATAGCACATTATTAAATGTGTTTCCGTTGATTTTTAATGTTTTTTTTTGCATTTGAGGCCAATGTTTCAGAAACTGCCCCTCCCTGCCTCAGGGAGGGGAGATACAACTTTCCCCCGATACAATTTTTTTCTTAGAATAACCCAAAGAACCACCCCCTGAAATACTTCCACTTAGGTCCGGGACACCCTGTATATCAAAATCTGACGCGCTCGAGTTCATATTTCAAAATTGCGCTTTTTTTTGCGTTTTCAAGAAGCTGCCGCAAGCTTGCCTCACACCCGAATCGTCAGTCTTTTGAATGTGAGCATCCTTGGGGGTCACTTAACATCCCCTATTAAAATCTGACGCGCTCGAGTAAATCTATTTGTTGTCCAATTTCTACACTTCCATACAGCCACCACCACCACGCAAACTGGCAGATTAACATACCACCGTTATCAGAAAGACCCAGGCCATATACACTATCAATATTTGACGCTCTCGAATATGTCCATGTGACTGTTTTTTTTAAAACATTTTTGAACACCTGTATAGACGCTCCTCTCACCGATGAAACGGTATACTTTACTAACATTTTTTCTCTCTATCATCAAATCTTCAAAATCCAAAAATCAGCGACAATAGGTGCATGAATTTCAAAACAATAACGGTTTTAAAAGCCAGAAATCTGTTCTTTTATCTTACATTTAAATTAAATTATTTATGTCAATAGTTTTCAAAATATTTGGATTTAAACTCAAAATTTTGATAAAAAAACGCAAAAAAAAATGTTTGGATCAATTTTTCTCAAAATTGTGAAATAAAAAACTAAATTATCTTTTTGTGGTCAATGCTCATATTAATTTAAAATCGAACACAACAAACCAGAAGCTTCTGTGTCTTCTAGTTTTTGAGAAAATTGCAAGTTACTGATACTACTTTTTTGAGATATTTTTAATTTGCTTGCACTCCCAGCATTACGGCTGCGTTTTAGAAGTAAGATATGTATGCAACCGCCCTGCTTGGGCTCACTATAGGATTTGGGGTATGTGCGAGGTTCAGTGTTTGCCAAATGTCGTTTGCATTAAGCTTTGAATATAATCTCTGTTTCCAATGTCAATAGCTACTAATGGAAACAGCTACATAATATAATAATCTCATTAAATAAATAAAAAAATCAATAATTTACAATTTTTTAAAAAAAGCTTCCGGTTTTTGTGTTCGATTCAAAATTAATACGAGCCTTGACCACAAAAAAAAAATTTTATTTTTTATTCCACAATTTTGAGAAAAATTGATCCGAACATTTTTTTTGCGTTTTTTTTTATCAAAGTTTTGAGTTTAAATCCAAATATTTTGAAAACTATTGACACAAATAATTTAATTTAAATTTAAGATTAAAGGACAGATTTCTGGCTTTTAAAATCGTTATTGTTTTGAATTTTAAGTATTGTCGTTGATTTTTAATATTTCTTTTTCCATTTAAGTCGTTTTTTTCGAAAATCACCTCTACCTCCTAAACGGGACGAGAAAAACGGCAGATTATACCTTTCTCGTTATCCTAGAATTAATTGCTTTAAAAAAAAAATCCAACCGCGCTCGAGAATGTCCAGGTGACAATTGTTTTTTTTGCAAGTTTGTGACTCTCCCACTACCTTAGGTCACACTCAAATCGTCAGATTATTGAAATACACACTTTTCAGGATGTAATTAACCTACCCTATCTTAATCTGACGCGCTCGAGTATTTCGAGCTATCGATTTTTTTTTTCACTAATCTGACAACCTGCCCTAGGTGCCCGGCCCTACATAGAGGACTGATATTTGGTGGAGGTACTCAGCAGGGTGCAAGGTCCCCTCCTTTATACTAATCTGACGCGCTCGAGTAAATCCCAAAATCCCTTAAGGGGCTCCCCTACTATTGACAATTCTTATATATATTATCTTAAACAATATATCTGTTATAGGTTGCAATAATGAAATTATGAAATTGAGTCACAATAGTAATGTTGTATCCAGTTTAAAGTTGTTTGTCACTTGGTAGTGCTTCTTCATCTGTCTGGGAAATTTACCCAGTAGATTCGTACAATCACTCTATCAAAAAAAAAAACCACACATTAGGCGCCAATTAGTTAAAAGTACAAATTCCGTAAACTAAACTCATGCTGCTTTTTAAATGACTTTCCTTCTGTTTCCTTTTAAGGTTAGACCGCCCTCGACGAAACTGAACTTCAAAATATTCTTTGTATGAAATTGTATGAGCTATATCGCACTAAGCGAAAGCTGAACTTCATGGCGCGGCGCGGGACTATGCGGCAAAGTTGTTAATTTGACCAACTATGCCGCGGCCTGAAGTTCCGTTTAGTTCCGTTGCCGCAAAAAATATTTTAAAGTTCAGTTCCGCTGAGGTGCAGTCCCGTCGAGTGCGGTTTTACCTTTAATTTGGTCTTAATTTATTTATAAAAATCAAACATAAATTTGTTTATCAGAAACCGGTTATTTTTTCTGGGAATAATTGAGATTATTCATCGTTATATAATCTATCAGTACCTTACTGAAAAGAAAACATCTGAAATTACTTCTAAAGAAATTTTAGATGTTTTTTTTTTTTTTTGATCATCATGTTATTGAGTAGTTTTTTCCATAAACACACTTTGCAATTTCTTATGCAATCATTGGTGTGACTAATTTGATTTAAGTGTGACAATTCGCATGAAAAACTTTGTTTTCAAAGTTTGTTGTCTACTTCAATGTGCGGTTTGTATTAACAGTGGTTATTTTTTTAATACTTATTAATTATTAAAAAAATAATTGTTGTTTCTACAAGAAAGAAACCTGAACTAAAAAATATAATCAGTCTTTAAGATCTTGAATTGAAACAATATACCTAGAAACCAATATGAATGAATGGACTTTTTTTCGTTATAATTGCGACTGCTTTCGACTGAATGTAAAAATTTAGCCGTATTGTATTATCCACATGATCTGATCCGGATCAGTTTTTAGCAATTAATTAAGAAAACAACATGGGATCCTGCTGGATCTATTTTCATGATCCAAAAATTACTATTGTGAATATGTCTCAGTAGTGCAAAGAAAAGAGGCAATAGACACATACAAAATAAACAAACATAAGGCAAAAAGAGACGAGTATAACACTCCTATCACTAAGATCCTGTATGCTTATTTATCATGATCTGATCCGTGTCAGATCATGAGGATAATAAAATGCGGCTATTGTCCCAGATTCCAAAAAAATGCAACCATTTTTGTACTGATAGGAAAAACAAACCACCATAACTTTTTCTGCTATAACTATTTCCTAGATATAAAAAAGAAGGAAGTTGGCTCTGCACTCTTGGCACTTCATATTTCTTAAGGTCACGCACGATTTTTGCCACCTCATTTGACGAATATTCAAAAATATGCATATCGATCCGAAATATCACTAGATTGCGATAAAAGGTATACCTAGGTACTATTTTCAATAACTGGTCAGCCATAGATTTTCTTATGAATTTTCGTTCTTTTTAAGGTCACAAAAAAAAAATGTTGGCACGTCATTTGGGACATTTAAAAATAAAGTATGCTATTAGAAAGGTCACTTAACGGTCATAAAAGATCAACTACATACATAGTTTCAGGAGTTGATTTGTCGTAAATTTTTATGAATTTTTAAATATTTTTTTATTTTTCCAAAGTCAGTCATTTTTTTCATTTGTGTGGTATTCACAAAAAAATTATTTTTTAATGTTTCTATCTTTCAAGGTCAGGAATGATTTTTGTGCCAAATTACTATAGGTAGTAAAATTTGAATATAGCCAGGTGTAGTAATTTTTCCCCCAAAAAAAATATCATTACATTTTTTTTCCACCATAAATCACACTTTGAATATTTTCCCACCATTTTTCTCACCAAATTTTTTCCCAAAATTTGGGAACACTGTTTTTGGACATTTTCGTTTCATTCATTCATGGCTTTCTTTTTCAAAACTAAAAAAAAGTATAAATATGAAGTCATGGTGTTTTGATATTTGGACTTTTTTTTATGGAGAAAAAACTTTAAGATTTAGTACTAATTTATTTCTTTGTTGGAAGAACTTTTCGGGCACTTACACATTAAAAATCAAATATAATTAACGAGAAATAAACATATAAACAATAAATTATAAGGTTGTTACTTTTCAGTAGACTTAGGTTAGGTTAGGTTGAAGTGGCTGTCAGTCATGAAAACTGACACACTTAGACCATAAGTTGGCCCATTGTGATACCACAAGAATCTGGGAAGCCTTTTTCCCTACTCGATGAACCATTTGGAGCTTCTTATGAAGCGTAACAGACTACCTATGTCAACATTTACTAAATCACTAGGATCATTGAAGTAGAAATCTCCAAGATGGAGTCTTCGCCTATGAGATAGAGCAGGACAAGTGCATAGAAGATGAGGAATCGATTCCACCTCTTCCTCATCCATACAGCTTCTGCAAAAATCATTAGAGAATACGCCAAGACGCGTTGCGTGCTTGCCTATAAGACAGTGTCCGGTTATGACACCTATCATGGAGCTAATGTGCAATCTGCTTAGAGATATCAAACATTTAGACCGCTTAAAATCCATTACTGGCCAGATTTGTTTTGTTGCCCAGCAAGTGGTGATATTGTTCCACCTAACGTTTGTTTTCTCTAAAGCATCTTGCTTCAGCTTAAGTTTACATGTAGCGATGGGAATACCAATATCTGCCTTACTAGGTAGAAGAGGTAGAGTTGTTCCATATTTAGCGAGTTCGTCGGCCTTACAATTACCTGGAATGTCTCTATGCCCCGGCACCCAACACAGGTGAATGTTAAACTGCTGCGCCATCTCCAGCAGAGATGAACGACAATTTAGGGCTGTTAAAGAGTTGGTAGAGACCGATTCCAGAGATTTGATAGCTGCTTGACTATCCGAGAAGATGCGGATATCTGTAGTTGATAACACGTTTTCTTTCAGCCAAGATAAGGCTTCTTTGATCGCCATAAGTTCCGCCTGGAACACGCTACAATGATTAGGAAGACGGAAGGAGAGACTTAGTTTTAGTCTTTCTGAGTACACACCACCACCCACCCCATCATCAGTTTTCGATCCGTCGGTGTAAATATGGATTGATTCATCTTCCAAGAGAGCCGTATCCTCCCAGAGAACTCTTGAAGGAATGCTGACTTGAAAGTTTTTGCCAAACTGAAGTTTTGGGATGGTGTAATCAGTGCGACTTGTGATTGATCCGAATGAATTCAGAATGATGGAATGGCCAAAGTTGTTGTTGGTCCATTGTGAGGAAGCTTTAAGGCGAATGGCTGTATTTGCAGCCACTTGTTTGCTGAAAATATTGAGGGGTGTCAGATGGAGCAGAACGTCTAGAGCAGCGGAAGGTGTCGTACGAAGTGCTCCACTTATGCACAAACAAGCAGAGCGTTGGACTTTGCTCAATTTGTCGCAATTTACCGCTTTATCCAGAGCAGTCCACCATACTGTCACTCCGTAAGTGAGGATCGGTCTAATCACCGAAGTATATAGCCAGTGAGTGATTCGAGGTTGAAGGCCCCATTTGTTCCCAACGGCTTTTTTGCAAGAGAAAAGTGCCACTGTGGCTTTTTTGACTCTTTCTTGTATATTAGGTTTCCAGCTTAACTTTTTGTCCAAAATAAGACCCAAATATTTTGCTTGATCAGTGAATGTTAGTGGAGTACCTTTGATAGAAGGAGGATCAATATGAGGGATTTTATATTTCCTTGAGAATAGAACAAGTTCTGTTTTATGAGGGTTGACACCCAGACCACACCGGTCAGCCCAGTTGGTAAGCTTATTTAAAGCATTTTGTAAGAGTTCTTTTAAGACAGTAGGATGCTTTCCTGATACGGCAATAGCAACATCGTCCGCATATGCAATCACTCTGTAACCCTCTGCTTCCAGGCATGTCAGCAGCTCATTTACTACCAAGTTCCAGAGAAGGGGAGATAGGACACCACCTTGCGGCGTACCTCTACTGACAGACCTTCTAGCGGAAAAGCTGCCCAGTTTTGAATTGATAACCCTGCTAGTCAGCATTTGATTAATCAATTCACCAAGCGTACCATCTACCTTCAGGGATGTCAGAGCAGATGCGATCGCATATGTGTCGACATTGTTAAAAGCGCCCTCTATATCCAAGAAAGCGACCATGGTGTACTCTTTATGATGGAGGGAATATTCTATAGTTCGAACTAGAGTATGTAACGCAGTTTCAACCGATTTCCCTTTGCAATAAGCGTGTTGAGCAGTAGACAAAAGTCGCGTGTCTATGCTTGTTCGCAGGTGGATATCGATCAATCTTTCAAAGATTTTAAGAAGGAATGATGATAGACTAATAGGTCTGAGATCTTTCGGGTTTACTTGGGAGCATTTGCCAGCTTTGGGTATAAACACAACCTTAACTTCTCTCCATAACAGGGGAATGTGGACCAGGTTTAAACAACTAGTAACTAGATCAGTAGACTTGATCGGGTTTAGTATTTGGCAAGATTGTAATGTTGCGTTAAATCAATGCAGATCTTTTTTTAAAACTGCATGACACCTTGTACATTTAACACTGCGTTAAATAAGAAGTCCTGCAAAACTAACATGAAAATCTAGATAGTTGAAATGAAAATGCATTTTTCTTTTTAATATTAGGTATAGGTATATTACACTGGTCAATACAAATTGTGTGCCTGGGTTCTGCATATGATTTTCTTATTCCTTACACATTACTTATTAAGTAAAAAGTAATCTTGTTTGAAAAAGTTTGCTTTTGTAGTCAGGAGCACATTATTTGAAAATTCATGAAAATGTGCTATGTTAGAATCAATTAAAATAGATATTTTAAAATATAAGACTAAAATACACCAAACCGCTAGACCGTGTAGGCTGGTTCAGGAGGGGAAATTTTCCTTAAAAAGTTACTTAAACTAGAAACAAATATTAAAAAACAACGGGAACACCAAAATGGTCATGGGATATATTTTTTTAAGTTAGGACTCCATTCTTTAATTAAGTTCTTAAATTAAGTCATTTCCATAAATAGTTTTTTTTTAATTAATTTTCAAACTCAGAATTTTGAAAAAAAAAAATCATTATTATTATTATTTTTTTTTTATTAAAATTTTCTTAATTTTACGTGAAAAAGTTATAGACCGAGTGCCCACAGCAGATTTTGGGTGTGAACGATAGCAAAAAAAGAAGTATGGGCGTCGAAAGCTTCATTAAAGGCTATTAAAAAAATCAAAGTCTTGCAGTCCACAACTGGGGCCTTTGCGAGTAACAGTGCATCGAAAAAAAAAATATAAATGCAACTTTGAGGATAATCGTGTTAGCCGAAATTGGTTTTCACTCCTCCCTAGATAAGCTCCTCGGATCACATATCACGGAATCTGAAACCATTTGAGTGTATAGTTGGGTCTTCCAGACCGTTTAAAAAATTCAAAATTCAAAGTGAAAATCGGTTTTTTTAAACAGTCTGGCAGGGCGAATTTAACACTCAAATGATCTCAGATTCCGTGATATGGGATCCGCGGAGCTTATCTAGGGAGGGGTGAAAACCAATTTCAGCTAACACGATTATCCTCGAAGTTGCATTCATATTTTTTTTTTCGATGCACTGTTACTCGCAAAGGCCCCAGTTGGGACTGCACGACTTTGATTTTTTTAATAGCCTTTAATGAAGCTTTCGACGCCTAACTTCTTTTTTTGCTATCGGTCACACCCTAAATCTGCTGTGGGCTCTTTGTCTATTAGTTTTTTGTTTTCAATTTTCAATGCTTTCACCAGTTTTAAGTGAAAGTTTAAAAACCAGATGGTTGTATGTGTTTTATTTTTGCTAAAATTGAAAATAACAAAAACTCCTTTTTTCTTGATTTTTTTTTTTGTTTAATATGTTTGGTTCCAACATTAAAACGGTAATTTTTATCAACAAACACACTGATTTTGGATTAAACGTATAGAATAATTTCCCATCATTGTTTCATTTTATTGACCTTGGTAATGACGATTACTCTCGAATTCCATAAAGTTCTATTTAAAACGTTTTCCTTTTTTTTTTGAGTGTGCTCCCAATGAAGTTTTTAATTGTTTTACTAAATGACCGTGTAAAATATTCAACCTTAGAAACATATTGCATGTCTCTTAAGTTTCCTAACATATTTTCAAAAATGGTAATAATGTGAATTTTGATAAAATAACCACATATATAGCAAAATGCATTTGCAACACTTTGGCACATTCTTTAAATCATTTTAACGTCCTTAAATGTCAAAATAAAAATGTGTGTAGTTAGTGACACAAATATACTCTAGAGATACCAAATGGGCGTAGTAATTCCCCTCCTCTCTCCTCTTTAAAGAAAATATTAAAGCAAACATTTATTATTTCTATGGAAAATATGGTATAACTGTATTTTGACTACCAACTCTACAAAAGCAAACTTTAGGGGGGGGGGGGGGTGTCGGTATTTTTTAATTTGTGTTATATTTTTTTTTTGTGTTATATTTTCTATATTTTCAGTATAGCTAGGTGTAATATTTTCTTTTTATTTATTCTATTAATGGTAACTATACACTACATTTTCTTTTTATTTATTCAAAAATATTTTTTCATCAATGAGGTAAAGGTGAGACCGGTAACGGTTGTCAACTTACAAACTAAAGACAAAAATGATGAAAGTGCTACAACTAAATCTACAGCACAGTAAGTTGGCCTCTGCCACGTTAACCTCTTATCTTATGAATGAAAACATTGACATTAGCCTGATACAGGAACCATAGCTTAACAGCCCACTCAAGACAGAACTAGTTCTATTTACAAGAAAACGCAACATTCCAAATATAAACCCCCCCCACTATATGGGACACCGCTCCATATAACTGGTACGGCAAAATATCTTGGTCTGATTATTGATCGTAAACTCAACTGGAAAGAAAACATAAAGGAAAGAGAAAAGGAAAGCATCAATAGCATTCTATACTGGCAGTAGAATCTTCGGTAAAAGATGAGGTCCAAGCCCTAAAACCATTCAGTGGATGCACACAGCCATAATAAGGCCAATCCTGACTTACGCATGTTTGGTTTGGTGGCCAGCCTTGGAAAAGGCAACCAATCTTAGAACCATGACTAAAATTAAAAGAATAGCATGCATCGGCACAACCAGTGCCATGAGAATTACACCAACTGCAGCCCTAGAAACATTCCTATCACTAGCCCCACTCGATCTTTTTACGAAAGAGATGGCGGCCAAAAGTGCTCTGCGACTTCAACAATGCAATAATTGGAGAAATGGCCTTTACGGTCATAGAACTATCATGAGATATACCGACATAAACATTCAGACAGACTACACTCAACTGATATTCCCACAAGGACACTCTGGACGGAAAACAGGGTCATAAACAATAATCATGTTTCGGTCTCCACGGACGGCTCCAAAACTAACGAAGGGGTAGGGTCAGACATCTTTTCAGTTAACCCACCCTTAGACAGAACAATAAAGCTTCCAGATTTCTGCAGTGTCTTCTAAGCGGAAGTGCTCGCAAATTGTGGGGCTGCAAAGAGCCTTTACACGTGTGGGTTAGTTAACAAAAATATTGACATTTTTATTGATAGCCAGGCGGCATTCAAAGCCATTACCTCATTTGTTACAAAGTCAAAACTGGTTGTTCGTTGTCGTGATGAGTTGAAATTACTCAGCGAATCAAACACAGTCATCCTTCGATGGGTTCCAGGACATCGTGACATATATGGGAAAGAAATGGCAGATGAATTGGCCAAAACCGGGTCATCTCTTGATCCGAGCCAAACCGACCGCTCTGCTCTTATGCCACTAGAGCAAGAAAAAAGAGGAATTTGCCAGAATTTCCTCAAAGTTGCCAACGAAAGATGGTCAACAATTGATACCTGTCGTATTTCGAGGAACTTATGGCCAGATATTTCAAAGAAAAAAGCTGAGTATTTCCTAACGCTAAGCAGGCCTCAACTATCCCTATTGGTTGCAATCTTAACAGGTCACAACACAACGGGAATGTCAGGATGAAGAGCTGGGGAGGGCTCAATTCACTTCCTCTGTGAATGCCCAAGCCTAAGCTAGAAAAGCAGCCCTTGGAGAATACTTTTTCGACGAACTGGGCGACACGTCTCGTGTTTGCCACTAAAAAACATCCTTAAATTCACTCAGAACTCAGGATGGTTAAGGGAGGCCCCCCATACCTAAACTACCAATAATCAATTTCCTTCTCCCTCCTTATACCTACCTTACCTACACTCAGGGGAGCACAATGGATCCATTGAGATCCGAGTGAGGTGATGCGACCTTCTCGCATCATCACCCCATTTAACCTAACCCAACCTATATAAAAAGATAGGTCACGCATTAAGTAAAAATTAACGAGTTTAAACATTCTATAAGTACCTGTGTAATGAAACTATACACTGAGAAACTACATGAATACAAAAAAAAATTTGAAAACACCACCGAGTCCGTAATCCGTATGTTTGAGAACTTGTAACGAAATCCATCACCAGACAAACAATTCGCATCAGTACCCTTTCTTCTTAAATTTGATAAAAGTTCTATACAAACCTTCAAAGAAAAATAACGAAAATGCATTTAATACCCATTTGAACTCTTAAAAATGTTTTCAAACTTAGTTTAGCAGGATCACATGAAAAGTTATTTTTTTTAAGGAAGTCGCATCGTTATTTTGACTCAAGTTTATAACTCCACTCCACTGAAAAGTTGTAAGAAAAGTTAACTGAAAATAACCCAATTCTGCGGGCTCCTCTTTCTCAAATTTTGAAACTTTCCTGTACCTATGGTTCAAACAGTAACAACAAAAAAACAGAAAAGCTATATAAAAACTTGATCTACTAAAATAAATGACCAATTAAAGTCTTTAACCACAATATAAGAGGAAGTTAACTCAAAACAAAGTCCACTCACACGGTATAGATATAGGCGGCTATATGGGAAATGTTTACATCTGCTTCAATTTACCATGACGAAAGAAAAGCTATTTTGTGCCTTTTCGTCTTTTTTAATGATTAATTGCTTCCTCGTAGTCTCTTTCACAAGTAACCAGAAACCGTTTATAATACCTAAAAGAGCGCAACATTGTGCGTGTGTGGATTAAAACAGCAAAAAATTAGCACCAACAATGGACAAGGTGCGCTTGAACTTGCAGTTTATTTTTTAAGTGCAGTGGATGACCTCTACCATCTTCAAAAAAAAAAATACATCGATGAAAGCAAGGGGACCGCCAATACTGTTATAGTGTGCACATTCTTCATGCTTGAATTCACGTATTAAAGTGGATTTCCCGCTTTTTTTTTTTAAGTTTAACATTACCGGCGCGTTATATTCAATACCATTACGTTAATTACGTACCTATTATACATAAATACACACATGAAGAATTCGCCGCCAGTTTGGTGGCGTGTATTTGATTTTTTTTGTTCACCTCAAAAACTCCCTGAACAACAACAACAACAACAAAATCAAAATAATCACCAACTTAACCCTGAAATGGAATTGCATCGTTCAAAATCGACAAAATCATTACGAATACGTAAAATATCTAGAGGTTCAGTTAAGACCTTACGTCGCGGAACGGTTTGCGTCACCGTAAGCACACATGCCTCATCGATATTCTATGCAGAGGTAAATATACATAAAATATAAAAATATTTAAAAGTTTTTTTTTTCGTCTTGTGTCTTTGATGTTTTGTGTCGTCTTAGTATATCTAATTTGCCTAATTTATGTAATCTTTTACAAACAATAAAAAGAAATCAATAAATTATGTTTAAAGTATGTTATTTCTTTTTTTTTTGTTCGTGTTATTGTGAATAATTAGGTGTTTCTTTGTTTAAACTGCTTATCAACAACATACATAATGTAGGAGTCACCTGTGAGGTGGTGAATGAGTCATATCTCATATTGTGTTTGTGTAGTTGGTAGGTATCGATATCGAATGTGATGAGTTTGTCATTGGAATTTATAAGGCTTGTTATGTTTTCTTTGTTCAAGGTGTCTTGAGAAAAACCTTCAAAAGGAAGTGATGTTTTTTTTTTTTGTTAAACAAGGAAATAAGGGATCTTTCTCTCTTCCTTCATTTTATTTATTTAAAGGATTTTCCCTTTTGTCATGAATGAATGAAAGTACAAAGGAAGTTCAATTTATTTTATTTATCTGCAATGTCGTTGTGCGATGCGGCGGGAGGGAGTTATAAAAATATTGATTCAAATTCAAATGATTTATTTAGAACTTCCTTGGTTCTTATGCCAAAACAATTTATGTATGTGAGTTGCTTCAATCAACGCACCGTTTATTTGAACGGAATATATTTTGCAGTCATGTCTTTTCTGTCGTTCAATCAATTTATGAACCACGCTCCGTTCAAGCGGAACAGAGTGAACGCACCTTAATCGATCAGTCTATCTATGGAAATGGAAAATATTTCCTAGATTAGTAGCAACAAAAAGTAATTCTTTTATGAATTTATCTTTTCATTTCTTGATTTATCTAGATTTATTCCTAGTAATATTTATATCAATTTACTTACTGCCAATTAATTTTAAATATTATTTGTGGCCATCTGTTACTTTACGTGTCGCCTATTGTTTTTTTCCTTGTTCCATAAATCCATATCTCAAAACTTATTGCTTTATCTTTCATTGATTTCATTCTTAAATGTGTCTGCGTTGTTTTACGCTAAGTAAAGTTTAGTTTCGTTTATATTCCTTAATTTTCGTGAAGTTCGTTAAGTTTCGTCAAGTTTCGTTAAGTTTCGTTATGTTTCGTCAAGCTTAGCTTAGTTTCGTAAAGGTATCATATTACTGAATTCTACAAGAAGCTTATACTAAAAATGAAGCAACGATCGACTGCGCTCGTATTGTCATGTTCAAAGGAGAGAACCTAAAACTCCATAAAAAAAGAAGATGTTTGATGAAAGGTAGATCAAACAACTTCAATATAAACAAATGCAGCGACACTAGCATTTCGTTGGCTGTTTCACGCCCTAAAACTGGGAAACTTCTCATCAATTTCTAAGGTCAACCTGTTACAACCCAAGTGTTAAGAACCAAGAAAAAATAAAATAAATTATATTAAAGAATCCACAGTAGATTCTTCCGATGCGATGGTAAAATTTACTTATGATTTTTAGTCCAAAGGAAACTGTTTACCCTCAAATCAAGAATAATGGTCACATTGTTCACGAACATATGCTTGACAAGAAGTGAGAACTAAATCATAGGTAGGACTGGCCACGATACCAGAAAATTCTCGGTATCGGCACACAGTGGTGTCACAGGTAACGAAAGCGCTGAAAAGTTGGCAAGAATAGGATCAACTCTTGATCTTAATCAGGCGGAAACAACAGTTCAGGTCCCACCCTGTAATCTTAGACAGTTAATCGAGAGCAAAGTTCTAGCTACGACAAACAAGCTATGGAGCTCGCTCGATACCTGTGTTATAACCAGAAAATTATGTCCTAGTTTCAACAAACAAAATGCCGACAGTATCATCCAACTGAGTAAAAAGTCTTTATCTCTTCTCGTTAGTATCACCACGGGCACAACCACTTGGGTTACCACAAGAGAAAGATGAAACTCAGTTTAGACGACTTAGGAATGTGGTGACGTATATATGCACAAGGATACTCCTCACTACCTGTGTCACTGCCCCGCGCTATACCAGCTCAGAAACAGACTCCTAGGGAAACACCTAGAGTTGAAAAAACTCTATGACATTCCAAGCAAAAACCTGTTGAAAATTATTTACGCTACCCAATGGCTTGAAAACTCTTCAGCTGTATTAACCACCCGACCACGAGATTGGAAGCTTCTCCAACCACAGTTAAGGACATAAAAAGGGTCTAGGACGATTATGATAGAACGAACGAAAGCTGAACGTCGCACGTATTTCGTGTAGGAGCGGCAGTAAACGGTGAACTTGAGCGTCAGTGAGTTGATGGGGCCACCTTTCCCCGAGATTGGTCAAATTCTTTTGAGGGTAGGGACAGCCTCTTCGAATCATTCAGCAAACCCGACCAAACGAACGGACACATACACCAACCATTGACCTATCACACTCATCTACCAGACGTTGCAAACAGCCACTGCTCCTACAGGCCTGATGGAGGGATGATATCTCAAGTAAAGGTGGAGGAAAAATCACGCCTTTAAAAAGCATTTTCCTCTCCTCTGAGGCAGGGTCAAAAGTCCATATAGTTAAAAAAAAGTATGTTTTGTAACCTATTCAGACTGAGGTGAGTCATAAAGTGATTATGACCTTCACCTACAAGACCAAGTACGTGCAACCAAGGTGATTTTATTGTGTCTTTGAAATCGACTAGAGCGATGTGTGACCGAGCTGAAACCGAAACCAGACGAGACTGATACTGAGATGAGACCTAGTTATATGAGACCGATTCTAACGATAACGAGACGATACTTACAGAAGTATTGTTTGGTTTGGTATCGTGGCCAACCCTAATCATAGGTCTGCTTCCTGGAAATATCAATAAGGATTTTGCTAGGTTGAGGGTTGTCATTGCTTTAAGGTTATGGTATGCGCAATTTTTTACAAAATTCAGCATACCTTTCTCTAAGCTCAAGACATGCTAAAACGATATAAACGGAGGATCAAGGTTTGAATATGACATGTTGGAAAAATAGTTTTTTTTTTAAGCTTGAACTTTATTATTTCTTATCATATTGAGAAAATAATTAAAAGTAGGACCCCGCAATTTTATCTGTCGATCTGTCTTTTTAAGGTATCCATATACCAACGGACTGAACGGCTAGGTCAATTCATATAAAACCTGGTACTAGGAGGAAGGAATATAAATCACCTCGATTACAGAATCCGACGAATGAGCTGCGGACGGAATCTGACTCAATTTTGACATTCCGCTCATAATAAAAATGCCAAAATTAATCCTGATTCCTTCCGCAGTTTATTCGTCGGATTCTGTAATCGGGGTGAATATTTCCGAAGAAAAAAGACTTTCGGAAAAAAACTGCGAAAAATGATAAAAATTAAGTTTGGGTATATCTCTGATTTGATTAAAATCGACTTTTCGAAAATATCATATTCAAGCCTTGAGCCTCGTCTTTATTTCATTTGAGCATGTCTTTAGCCTTTCTTTGCTCCAAAATCTCTGATTTTTCGATATTTTTTTTTTTGGTTGGTTTTCGGAAACTTTTTTTATAATTTTTTTTAAACCATGCATTTCGATAGGAAATTTCATTTTCTACTAAATGTTTTAAACTGCGTCATTTTAAAAGAACTACGGGCTTATAATTCCAACGAAAGCTTCTTAATGACCGGCAGTACAGATTTCGTAACAATAGTTCCGCTGGTTACCTGAGGATATATATCACCGAACAGTTTTGGGGAATGTAAGATTATTGTACTTGCTAATTAAAAGAGTTGGACATCTCTGCTGGTGTGCCCCAGGGCTCCGTTTTGTGTCCGACACTTCTTCTCATTTTCATTAACGTTCCCCTATCTAAAACTTCTAATTATTAAATTGGTTTTATTGACAATGATAGGAACCTAAGCTTTTCATATTCGTTTCTAGATTCACATTCATCTCCTTCAGATGTAGAACTTGAATGGCAGCAGCATTGTCCCAAGTTAAGACTTACAAACCATAAAGAATTTAAAGCTGAACCCACCACCCTATCCATGAGTAAAAACTCAATAGCTTTCAGTTCTTAATATGTTCATCACAGATCACTTTCTGTGAAACTATTATAATATTCAACGTCGCCAAAACTGCTGTGAAGTGTTTGGATTTTCCTTGAGAATGCAAGAAATGTGTCTCTCCTTCTGATCTCTAATCTACAAAGTTTTCCTTTATCCGCCCAAAGCTTAGATAGGTACAGTTCTTACATTTGTGCAGGAGCTCCCATAATCCATTGAATGTATCATGCCTCGCCTTATTTGATCGCAATTTTTATAAACAGTGCTCCAGCAAAATAGCCAGTTGCATTCCTCCTGTAAAACAATTCCCCCGTAAAATTCGCACTTCCAATACAGAGATTGTTTTTTTACCTGGCTTTATATGTCCCTTCAATTTGTATATTCATTTTGAATCCTTCCCTATTTTCGTAACGCTCACACTCTGTTCAATGATTTTAAGAGCAGTCAAAACACCTTTAGTACACGTGTTGTAAAAAAAAAGCATTTTTATAAATGCAACGGTAGCTCGAGACTCTCATCAGCTCAAATGCAGCTGAATAATTTGGAGACGTTCTTATTGCGGTGTGAGTCTTTCAATTCCGCCAGATTCAGTTTAAATTTTTTGACAGATAACGTGTAAACTATCAGTAAAATGTATTCACACTTGTTTTGAGCTTGAAAATAGTGTTTACACGGGCAAATCATTCACGCTTCATGTCCTCAATCTCGCGTGATCTGTAAATACGAGATTTAACACGCAGTTTGTTCCCAATAGCTTTTTTGACTCTTTCTTGTGGCGTACCTCAACTTACAGACCTTCCAGCTAAATAGTTTTGAATTGATAACCCTGCTAAACAGCATTTGATTGATCAATTCACCAATCGAACCATTCAGTTCATTTTTTGTTCTATTTTTTGCAACTTAATAATCGTGTGATTAAAATCGCAAGTGCGTTCCTAGCCTAAATCTCAGTAAATCCTTTTTTTTTATTTTGTGACGTTTAATTATTTCCCTTTTTATTTAAGTGACATTTTATTTTGGTGCTGCCAAAGCAATGTTTAATTATCTTGAGTATTTAAATTTGATAAAATCAAAAGTTAATTAAATCAAATTATTTCAGCTTTTATACAAAATGTTATCATTGATTTCCTCCCAAAGGAATGTTAATTAAATAAATCTTTCTTTAAACTTATATAAATTTCTTATAAAGTTACAAAAACAATTTATCAACTAATTTTTTATTATTTTTCTATTTACAGGGCGATTACATAAAACATCCTGTTCTCTATGAGCTAAGCCATAAATATGGATTCACAGATAATTTGCCAGAAAGTGCCCTTCCAAATCGCTTGGAAGAAATCAAAGAAGCCATTAGGCGTGAGATTCGTAAAGAATTAAAAATAAAAGAAGGCGCTGAAAAGCTACGTGAAGTAGCTACGGATAGACGTTCCTTAAATGATGTTGCATCGATTGTTAAAAAAAGTAATAGCAAATTAGCTGAACTTAAATCAGAATTACAAGAATTGGAGAGTCAAATATTATTAACACAAGGCAATACTGTCACGAGTAATGGGCGTGGTAAGTTTAAATTTTATAAATATGTAATTTTTTTTGGAATGATGGCTTTTGACAGCAGGGACTTCAGATAGATTTTGACACTTCAAATGACAGTTAACAATCTATTTATTTTTACAGAAAAATCCATCTTCAACAATTGATTTTATATTTCTTGCAATCAAAAAATTTCGTAACAAACATTTTAGATTGATTAATTTCTTGTGTGAACCATAATATTTTGACAGATGAGCGGTTCTTTCGTTTCACAGACAGATCATATGACAGTTTGTATTGTAGTTACCTAACATCTGCATTACCGCACTTAGTTGTATATTTCTTTATGTCTTAAATCATTTCAATCTGTCACACAATTTCGTGAGATTCAATTTCGTGTGTGTACAAAGGAGAACTAATTAATCATCAAAAAGCCACAAAAAAGTTAAAACACGGGAAAGCAATTATTTAAAAACGTCTTATGTCATTTCTGGTACTCACATTTCGACTTGACGAATATTGCTGCTGGCGCGGTGCCTCTAGCGCCAAGCCGCCATCACTGCCACCCATCAAACTCAGCTCTTTTACTAATTTTCATAATTATGACATAATAACTCAAACAAATGAAGAAAAATACCGTCAGTTGCCAGCGGAGCGACACACACACACATAAGATAAACAATTGAAACTGATATCTTTGGGCAGTGTAATGTGTGGCGCGACTTATGTAATCAAATGCAGTCGAGTTGAGAGGAGAGTGCATGATGTAGGGATATGGTGTAAGTCCATGTGAGATTTGTCTTCTAAATTGCAACTATAAAGCGACTTGCAAAAGTTTATTGCCCTAGATAAGGTTCGTATTGCATTGCAGCTTCCCTCTGTGTGTCGGGTATAGTAATAGCAGGTACAACTGTACAATCACACGAGGCAGTATTATGACAGCCGACATTTTTCTAAGAGAATTTACAATATGGCGCTCAATTTTGACAGCAATAACACAGAAGAAAAAAAGAACTCCCATCGTCACGTTATTTTAACCAATTAAATTCCATCAGGTTCTTTTTTATATTTATTTTTTCTCACCTCTGTCGTTGATGTTTCACCACTTTAACGATGTGTCATGTCGTGGTTGTAGATATAGACGGACAATTTTGGGAAAATTGAATTCCCAAGTTTTACACGACCATAAAATGTGATTTATGTGACACCATGGCGAACAATTTTCGCACTACTGCAATGCTGTTGCTGCTGGTGATACTATAGTGCTGCAGCAGACTATTAAATTTATTTAATTCATTAAAAAATGTTTGACATTCGTCGATTGAGCCTATAAGTAGTATAGCAAGCATACTTGAATGGCTTTTAACCGTATATACAGTACAGAGGTATACTTTGACATTTCCTATTTCCATCTCACCGCATTGGCTTTTAACAACGAGATCGAGGGAGAGAATTTAATTTACACTAAAAGCTTTGTTTATGCATAAAATGTTGAGAATATTTGGCAGCACATATTATGTAGCACACATATGTTCTTGAACACAACCTGCACTCTGATTCTATACACTCTGTGGCAGAGTCAGAGTTTGTTAGTAATGTTGTTTGTTGATGCATGAAACATGATGCGTTCACAAAGTTCACAATAAAACATAAATAAATCAATAAATTGTCAGAGTGGAAATTTAAGTTATGAAGTACAACTTTGTGCAATGTGTTTTAATATTGAATTGAATAGAATTTTGGTTTTGCCAATTGACTTTTGTGTCGACCTACAAATTGATGATTTATTAATATTCGATTGAATCGTGTAGAAATAAACAATTTTCTAAACGGTTAGACTTAAGATTGACGAGTTATTCATGAACTACCTACATAATATGAAATTCAATTGATGACAGCTATTATATTATATGGAGTTGATTTTGTTCAAGGATATGTGACATGTGTTTGAGGCTTAAATAAAGCTACGTATAGATGCCGGCTGTTTTGATTTAAATCTTTCAAATGTGTGTCAAACTTGTTTTATTGATTCAAAAAACAGATCTAACATTGTCTGTCGGATAAGAAATCATTTATTATTTTATTTGGTTGAGGCGCCACAAGACCATATATGTATGAAACCGAAAGTTAGCAAATTATGAAAAGTTTTAAATACAAGACTATATTTGAGGACAAACATTAGGTTTTTAATCAAAAATTGATATTTTCTCCAATTAAATTTCTTTTCTTGTTCATATTTATCCGGCTCTCAATCCATGAAGGAGTCGCATCCTGAGACAAACTACGATCCCAAGCACGCTGCTTCCAGTCATCTAATACCAAGCTTTCTGACATCTTCAATGGCATGATCCTTTAACCGGTGGTTCGGCCTTCTTCATTTTTTTGAATTTGGGGGCTGGGATTCAAAGACTCTTGGCCTTCTTCAATGTATGTAGTCGATTTGTTTTGATTTTCTTGACTACATCCACATCTTGATAAAGCTCATAGATTTTGCGGTTATATCTTCTCCTCCTTTCACCCTCCTCGCACACAGGACAAATATCCGTCGAAGAATTTTTCTTTCGAAGGAGCCCCGTATTGTTTTCTGCTTATTGCCCAAATTACTTACTAACTTAGGGTGGCGCTACAGTCCGGGGTGGACCAGGACCTCAACCAACAAGCTTCTTCCGGCCGGCTCGATTTCTAGCAAGCTAGCTGTCTCCAGTTTCGCACGACAAGTTGGTTGAGGTCCTCTTCCACTTGCATGCGCCACCTGTTACGATCTCCACCTCTACTGCACCGTCCTACGGGTCTGGATTCAAAAACTTTTCGGCCAGGAGCACTAATGTCCATTCACACTAAGTGACCCAGCCACCACAGTCGTTAGCTTTTCATTTTTGTAGCTGGTTCTGTGTCGCTGTACAGCCCGTACAGTTCGTTGTTGTATCTTCTTCTTCATTCCCCATCTATGCTGACCAAAAATCACCCTAAGAATTCTCCTCTCAAAACAGACTAAAGCGTTCTCATTGCCCAACACTCAGCGTCATAAAGAAGAACTGGCAGTATAAGGGTATTATAGAGCATGCACTTCGTCTTTCGTGTGGTGAGGAGTTTTGAAAACATGTGTTGCGTCAAACCGAAGTATCACCGGTTTGCTATGGTGATTCTTAGTCAGATCTCCACTAAAATTTCGTTCGTGGGATTAATGTTTACTCCGACGCGACGTAGATGAACTCCTTAACAACCTCGAAATTGTTGCTATCAAAAGTAACGTTTTGTCCTAGCCGGTTCAGAGATCTATCATTGTTTGTTGATAGCATGTATTTGGTCTTTTCCTATAGTTTAGTTGAAGACCAACAAGTTTCGCCTCTTCTTCAATAACCGTGAAAGCCTCTTTAAGAGCCTGTTAGGAGCAGCCGATGATGTCGATATTATCGGCATACCCTAGAAGTTGAAAAATAGTATCTTCAGTAATAACGCCTGCCCTGAGTACTATTAGCTCTAAAACCATTGATTGAAAGAATCCCATGATAGCGGATCTCCTTGCCGAAACACTGTGAATATTTGAAATAGATAGTTCGGAAGAGCTTTTCCCCAGTTGTACATTGCATCACGTATTTTCTTATGTCACGTGACACAGCTGGATCAGTTTTCCCGGGATGCTTCCATGCTTCCGCCCAAACTTGGCTGATGAGTTGATGCCTGCACCCTTTCAACACATCCCCTCCGTGCTTCAAGAGCTCCCATGGTAAGTCTTGCGATCCGGCGGCCTTGTTGTTCTTGAGCTTCTTTATGAAAAATATGCATTTTCAATAAAATATGCAAAAGTACTTATATCCCAACAGATGGCGCTGAAAAGCCAGAGCTTGTCATGAAACAGATTTCTCGTCTTAATAATGTTGCCCTACTCATTGCATTAATATTATTTCTTCTTATTTCGAAGCACGTTTTTCATCTTTAAGTATTTATAAGCTAAACGATTCCACTAGAAAATAATTATTCCAACAACCCACGCAACCATTTAAACGCTAAACGTTTTCACCTCTTAATTTCATAATAATTATCTGCAAATTTTTTTGCACAAACCCACTTTTGCTTTAGTTATTGTTCAATTATTATTAATTTATTGAAATACAAAAAAAAAAAAAAAACAAAAATCGTCTGAAAATTTCTATGCAAACAAAAAACAGATTGATTCAATTAAATTTTTAATTTCTATTCCTTTGAAAAATAATCTCTGTCTACATTTTTTTTCAAAAACACAATTCAATAAATTGTTTTCATATTTTGATTTCTAAAAAAAGATGCCTATTATGATGAAAGAAAACGTCAGGTTTCTTTCAATTTTATGGAGATACATTGGATACCATGAAAAATATGAGACATAATGACAACAGACGTCTGTGGTATTCTCTAAAAAAAATAATAATAATACAAACGCAATCCGAATGAGAGTGAACAGTTAACTTAAGTCTGGAATTCCAAAATCATTACCCATCAAAAGAGATGAACACGATAAAAATTATTATCATAATTTCTTTTTTGTCGAAAAATTACTCCCGTCTGGCTTTTAACCCATACATATTTTTGTTAAATCCAAACAGTGACCTCATAATATTCGTTTACTCTACACCGAAAAGAAACATCCTCAATACTTATATGTAGAAAGCGAAAGCAGTCAGCCATTGATTGTGAGTTACAACACCAGAGTATGAATAAAATGATGTTTATACTGGTGGCATCTTTAAAAGCCATCGGAATGGGCCAGAAGACATGCCCAAGTTTAAAGGTATACAAGTCATAGAACCATTTAATTTTCTAATGTCATTTTCGATTGGATGTTCGGAATACTCATTTTGTACTCCATTTTTACCTCTCCTACTCCAAAAGCCTCGGATTGGATGTTCCGAGTTCCTAACTATTGCATTTGTAGCCTTTTTCTGCTCCCGATTTCAAGAAGGAGAAGATTTGCATCACTAACACAGCAGGCATACATAAAAAGCTTAGAGCTTTTTGTCGGATAACTTATCTAAAGTGATAAATGCTTCAAGAGGCCATTTTGTTATATGTTGATGACCGCAACAACAATGGTGAACGTTTTGTCGATTTTTGTAACTGCAACCGCCTTGTAATAGGAAGTGCCATGTTTGAGCACAAGACGTGACACAAAATCAGTTCGGTAGACATGGGGGCCGATTCTGGTTCTGTGAAAAAATGAAACGAACAATTTTTTCACGCTTTCACACTAATTCCGATTCCCGTTCTGTGAAAATGTGCAACCAAACATCAAAAACTTTCATTATGAATAATTTGCTTTCACGCCGTCATTTGGAAGCGAATATCCAAAATGAAAGCGTGAATACGAACAAGCAATGACAAATTCAATCATATCTCTCTCTCTGTCAAATCCATACAGAAAAAAGTGTTCCTATCTCACGCATTTCTCTGTTCTCTTCAAAAACACAAGTAAATTGAGAGAATCGTGCAGTTTTCAGGAGAAATGGTAAGGTGGTTCTAGCATCGATAATATAGTTTTCATTCACAGAACCAGAATCGCTTATTTGTGGCAAATGAATCGAAAAAGTGAAAGCAATGGTTGGCAGCGAATGTGAAAACGATTTATTCGATTCACTTTTTCACAGAACCAGAATTGGCCCCATGGACAGACAAGTAAATTCAAACCAATTCACTTTGCGATCAGTCGGTGAAGCAGTCTATAAGACGTTCGAAACAGAAGAGGTGCAGACATGGGAATGACCCGGGACCACTATCTGATGGTTGATAACGTAAGATAACAGCTGCAATTTGGAGATCCCAAGAAAACATCCGAATGCCCAAGTTTAATACCGATAGACTTAAGGATCCCGCAGTCCGCCAAGCAACTAGGGGACCCCTTTTCACTAGGATTGAGAACAATCAGTAGCACGGAACCTTCCTCCATCAAATATCATTGGTGTGCTGTGAAAAATATTTTCATATCAGTTGCTGAGAGTAAAGTCGGCAGTCGCAAGAAAGAAACAGTGTCTAGCTTTCCGAAGAAACTTTTGCGGAATCGAAGAAAGAACACAGCTCAAAGCTCGCATTGCAGCAACTCCAGCAGTAGGAAGAAATGAGCTAGAATCTGCGCATCGCACGAAGATGAGAGAGCTTAGTATGTGACGTCATAAGCGTAACTATATCAATGCATTGCCAACAGAAGCAGAAGAGGCCGCAAGTAGGTGTGACAGTAGGACCGCCTACCAAATTACCAGAGAGCTTACAAGTGCCCAAAGCTCCAAAGCTCTAAGCAACACCTGGTAAGGGACATAGACGGATCACTGCTAGTTGCTGATGAGGACCCGCTCAAAAGGTGGAAGGAGCACTTTTCTGCGGTTTTAAATCGCGTTTTCACCAGGGAAGTCAACCCAACACACAATGACCCGTCCGTAGTAACAAATTCCCGAATAAGCACTGTATCCCCCAGTGGAGAAGAAATCTTAACCGCAATCAGAGCACTGGAGAACAAGAAGCGGTTGGACTTAACGGTATTCCCGCAGAGTTCTTACGAGAAGCGCCAAAAACATTAAGTGAGCTCCTGCACCCACTCTTTGACAGAGCTTGGGAAACAGAAAAAGGGAATGATTATCAACCTACCAAAGAAAGGAGACCTTACGCAGTGTGAAAACAGTAGTGGAACTTGCGGTCTGCCTGCTGAAACTGAAGTGATAGCAAAAATCGTCCTGGAGCAAATAAAAGACCTCCTCGAAGATATGCTTGACGATGAACAAGCAAGTTTCCCCACTGAATCTTCCTGTGTGGACATATCAACACCTTGCAGATCATAATCGAACAGTGCGTTGAATATCGATTCACCTGCTGTTCATCGAGTTCAAAAAGACGTTTGACAGTGTCAATAGAGAATTCATCTGGCTTGCTTTGCGCAGGAGGGGCATCGTGGATAAAAAGGTTGCTATTAATAAAGCTACATATGATGGATCCAAATGTCACGTTTTGTATGAAAGAAGGTTGTCAGAGGAGTTTGAAATAAAAAGTGGGGTTAGACAGGGTTGTATAATGTCACCAATACTATTCCTGTATGTAATAAGTGATGTTCTGTATGCAGATTTGTCGACTGCATGGAGGAATTCAGTGGAATCTGCAATCACACCTCAAACATCGGGACTACGCGGACAATGTATGCTTACTCTCTCATAGGGTCATGGATCTCCATCAAATGACAACAAGGGTGGAGAGAAAAGCTGAAATCGTTGGGCTCAAGATCAATATGGCAAAAACAAAAAGGATCAGCCTTGGAACTTCCTCATCTACTCAAATAATTATTTCTGGGTGACCGGTAGAGATGGTAGAGAGTTTCCAATATCTTCAGAGTATTGTCACTGCTGATGCCGGGACATAGATATAATTAGTCTAATCGGAAAAGCAAAGGCTCTTTTTGGAATGCTGTGCTATGGAAACTCTATAAGCTTGAAGCCAAGCTACAAAAGTAACACCCGGTGTCACAGCTGAAAATGTTCCTAAATAGATATCTGCAAAACATCTTGAGGATTTTCTGGCCTAACCGTATCTCCAGTGTTGAACTTCATGCGACGACAGATCAAGAAACCATCGACTCTTTAATACGAAAACGTAAGTGGCAGTGGATTGGACATAAGCTTCAAAAAGTTCAAGAGTGCATTGTGAGTCAAGCGATGCAATGGAAACCTCTCACGCAGCGAGGTAGAGTAGTGGGCCGACCTAGGTGTACTCGGCGAAGAACGTTCGAAGAGGAATCTGCACAGCTGGGGAAGAGTTGGAGAGAGCTGAGGTAAATCTCCAGAAACCATACACGATGGCGCGTAGGAGAAGTGGGGGACCTATGTCCCGCAAGGTGAACCTCAGTTCATTTTCAGTTTATTTATTTATTTAATATTTTAAAATTGTGTTTAAATCATAAACTTTTTTTTTAGTGTATAAAACAGAACGAATTATTAATTTTTGCTCGATTTGAACATTTAATTTCAACACATGTGTCTGATATTCGATTGTAATCTTCATTAGATATATAGCAGCACAGCAAATTTATGTTTTGTTTGCTTAAGAACATTAAACAGAACACCCCAGCGTTGTGCTTCGTCATTTATTTCATCGACTGATCACGCATAATTGCCAATCAAATAAATAATAACAATTATATTAAAAATATTCCAATTTACCATAGATACATCTGAACCCATACATAAGTGAATATAGATACTGTATCTTGATTTATGACTCCATTTCATTGTTGTTGTTGTTTTTTGTTCTTTTGGGGGGCTAATGCACACAAAAAAAAGACCTGAATATACTTCATAGAGACACACATATGTATTTTTCTTTATTTATGATGCCACTGGTTTAACTGGCTATTTTTGTCCAATGAATCTACAATCTGTCAATCGATGAAATATTTTATTATCATCATTGCATCTGTTGAGCATGTGGATATAGAAAAGGAAAAGCTTATACATCGATGGTTCAATGTATTATGTGAGGAGAGAGGGCGAATTATTTATGTTGAGCAACATTTAAAAATATTACAATGTACATATTGTGAGATATGATGACAACGAAGAGCAACAAAGTAATCATTTTTCTTGATTTCAATAATTTTTAACAGTTCAAGCTGTTTTTTTTTTTTGTAAAAGCGAACCTATTGCCTCTATCTTCCGACACTCGTATCTTATTTTTCTTTTTATTTCTTACATTAAGGTTATTTTCACACTAAAATTTCAAAATCTTAGGTTATCTATATTTTGTCACTAAACTCACTACCCATCTGAATACGTTAAAGCTCGATTAGTTTTAGTAGGTATTACTTCTCTCCAATCCTTCTTAAAAGTGGGCGTGGTCGAGAACTTTGAATGACCTACCATTTTTATAGAAAACGATTTACAATTTTCAGATTTTCAAAACCGCCCTCAAAATTTTTTGTTCTTAACCTGTTATTTAAACTATTCGTTTTAGAATCTAGGCAAAAAATATTTGTTCTTTGTCAAAAACGCCCTCAAAAGTGGGCGTGAAAAAAGTTTTGAAGGGAAGAATTACTATAAATTATATTATCTTAGACTTTTCTAAGGAACACACCCCTCATTAACATCAACTTTCGTCGATAAGATGACCTATTTTAAAAAGTGGGCGTGTCAGTGGTCGGAAATTTTATTTTATGTCTTATGATATCCTTTATCAATCCTGAAAATTTGATCTTAATCGCTCTGCTGGTTCAGATTTTATAGACTTAAGATTGCCTCTTCATACATCTTGAACCACTGTGGAGTGGTACGAAATTCCGCAAACCAAAATCTCGAGTAATGAAATCTCGCAATTTAAAAAGAAAAATATAAAAAAAAACTTGGAAATTAATAATCCTGATTTTCATATTCTCGCAATTAAAAAAATTCCCTTTTGACATTCTCGCATTCCTACATCTTGCACCAAAAAGATTTTGCAAATATCAACTGAAATCTCGCAGTTTAAAATCTCGCAAATCAAAATTTTTCAAATTCAACATAGCTCTCAGCGTCACACTGAAAAATAAGAATCTTAAGAACCCGAAGAAGAAACTCGAAGACAAAAAACCTTTCATTTGGCTTCAAAATCCCGCAAGAGTAACGAGATCTCGCATTTTTTTTTTGTACATCTCGAAAAATAAAATTTCGTAAATTAATAATCCCTCTTTTCATAACTTCGCAATTAAAAGATTTCTCTTTTAAAAATTTCGCAATTACATCTCGCGCCACAAAAAATTTGCAAACTTCAGCTGAAATCTCGCATATCAAAACCCCACAAATCTAAATTTTACAAATGCAGATCTCACAGTAACATCGCTCTAAGCTTCACACTGAGCAATAAAAATCCTGTGAACTTAAATGAGAAACACGAAAATGTTTTTCTTTGGCTTTTAAATAACGCAAACCAAAATCTTGAATGATTAAATCTCGCATTTTTGTTTTTTGCTCGAGAAATGAAATCTTGCAAATTATTAACTCTGCTTTTCGCAATTACAAACTTTCTCTTTTAAAAACAATTCCACGATATGTTATCTCGTACCAAAATTTTTTTTGCAAATATAAACCGAAATATTGCAATTTTAAATCTCGCATATCAAAATATCTCAAACAAAATCTCGAAAATCAAAATTTTGTAAATCCAAATCTGGCAGTAGCATCGGTCTCAGTTTTTCACTAAAAAAAATAAAAATCTTTTGAGCCAAAAAAGAAACTCGAACAAGAAACACCCTTTTATTTGGCTTTTATTGTTTTCTAAAATGTATTTTTAATAATTAAAAAATATAACCGACATTATAACTGGGTATAAGTACAATTTCTGTGTCCTCTTTCTTGTTTTTAACAACGATTGAAATATAAACAATATAGCAATTATGATTAGCAATGTGGAGGAAGGCACACGATTTATTTTTCAGGGGCTAGGAAATTTCGCAAAATTTAACTGCTTTGCCACAAATAAATTTTGCGAGATTTTAATTTGTGAGTTTTTAGTTTGCGAAATTATTAAAAGAGAGATTTTGTTGTTGCGAAATTTTGTGATTGTGAGATTTCGTTATGCTAAATTTCAAATCCGAGATTTTAATTTGCGAAATCTCGAACCCATTGATTTTTAACTTCATTGGTTTAGGAATGTCACTGCACTGTACATGTAGAATACATGTTTACATGACACCAAAGCAGCGATGTTAGGAAATCTCGCAAAATCTAGTTGCTTTGCAGCTAATAAATTTTGCGAGATGTTAGTTGTCGAGTTTTTAGTTTGCGGGATTTTGCAATTGTTAAAGTGACATTATAAAAGTGAAATTTTGTAAATGCGATAGTTTGCAATGCGATATTTTTAGATTTCGAGGTTTTAGTTTGCGAGGTTTCGTACCCAACCCATTGATTTTCAATACAATTGATCGGTTAAGGAATGTCACGGAAGTTTGAGTACCGCAGAATGTATACCTGGGCCCCAAAGCAGCGATGCTAGGAAATCTAGCAAAATTTAATTGCTTTGCAATAAATAAACTTTCAGACATTTTAATTTACGGATTTTTGTATTCAAAATATAATGGCCAGATTTTTAAATGAAAGGTTTTGTAATTGCGAGATTTTGTAGTTGCGAGATTTCATAATGCAAAATTTCAAATGCGAGATTTTAATTTGGGAGATTTCGTACCCAACCCATCGATTTTCAAATTGATCGGTTTAGAAGTGTCACTAAAGTTTGAACGAGTACTGCAGAATGTATGCATGGGCAACAGGGTAGCAATATAAAATGGCAAAAATACCTATATTAGAATTTTGTAGACTATGAAATTTGAACAGACGAGTTGGAATCTCGATGGAATCTCGATGGAATAAAATCTTGCCAAAATCGAGCAATGGTTCTGCAACTGCGAATAGCCATTACTATAGTTTGAAAAATAGATGTTTTATCATTTATCAAAATAATTATTTAAAAAAAGAAGAGGTCCAAAATTACTGCCTAAAGGCACTCCAGATGTGCCTTACTCTAAGTGCTTTATCAAAAACGATGCAAAATTGTTTTTCTGAATATGTCGTCAACGGCTCAATCAATGTTTGTCCAATTTTTTTGATGCACTGAAAAATGAAATGATAAATCTTTTTCAAAATATCCATCTCTTTCTGATGAGAACATATTTTGAGTTTCTGTTAATTTGTTAAAATATCAAAATGGCGTAATACCTAGCACATTCGGTACTAGACCAATGTTGTCTTTCGAGCGAATGATTTTTTGTATGACCCAGAACTTTGTAGACAATTTAAGTATCATACTGTAGAGTTTTCACTGTCATTAGCGCCTTACATACAGTCAGGCAGCTGTTAAAGCCATTGATTCGGCTACATCATCCTCTAAATTAGTCCAGCAGTGCCGAGATGAGCTCGCAAGCCTAAATATTAACCTCAGGGTCACCATTATCTGGGTTCCTTTCCACGGTGGCATTGAGGGAAATGAAAGGGCAGATGAGCTAGCCAGGCAAGGATCAGCCCTTCACATCTCACTCGCGGAAAGAGTCATAACATTCCCCTTAGAGCTGTGAAAAGCAATATATTGTCAATCTTTCTTCGTGAATCCAATCGTAGGTGGAGCAGCTTAACCAATTACAAAATATCCAGAAAGATCTGGCTCACCTATAATAAATCCCGAACAATTGATCTGATATGTAGACCCAGGCGAGACATATAGCCAGCGTCGTCGTTGCAACTTGAACTGGACACAGGCTAGTAGGGGAACATGCGGCGAGGCTGGGTATTCCCTACAATACTCACTGTCGTAGCTGTGGAGACCAGCAAGAAAAAGAAACAGTCCCTCATTTTCCTTGTAAATGTCCTGTTCTAGCCAGAATGTAGACACAATCGTTTGGAGTTGCATTTTTTGACGACATCAATGTACTTTCCGAAACGAAAATCAAAACTTTTCTCTCCTTTCTCAACGTGACGAAATGGATCTAGGACAAAAATCGGTTGATTCTGCAGCATGTACCCCCCCCCAGACCACATAAACCGTGACAATGATAAAGATGATCATACGGCTGGATCGTTCGTGCTTCATTGCTATTCTGCTATCTGCCGAGCTTGGCATATCCTATCTGGTCTTGGCGAGTTGCGGTCCAATCGAGTGAGTGTCTTATGTTCAGCCTCCTGTCTTTTGTGCCCACTTTATATAGCCATTATACAGCCATACCCCAAGCCCGTTCTAACCAGGGAACATATCTGGTCTCATGAAGGAAGAAATCCCGCATCCAATCATGTAGGTACCTGATGGAGGAATCATTTGAACAAACCAACAAACAATCTTCCCGAGTCCCTCTGTTGTCAACTTCTAAGCATTGATGATAATCCTCAGAGGACGTCTACAAATCCTCACTTTAATCTACTTTCATCCACAGGTCAAACGAGTTATGGTATTAACATGGCGCAGTTCAATGCTAATAGGGCACCGAGCGAGTATGAAGCCCGTGCCACCATTTCTATCTACCTATGATACTCAAATTGTCTTTCAAGTTCAGGGTCATAATATTTTATTCTGTCCAAAGCTACGTCTTTTATAAGAAATACGAATTTGTTGACTTATGGCGATTTTCTTCTGGCCCAAATGATATGGTCCAAAAAGAAGTTCTGGGAACTTAATGTTCCTTAGTCCGACCTCTATAACTTTTTCTCATATACCGTCGCAGTAAATCTTCATAATCTTATCTTTTTCAAAAATTTCCCACCAAAAAGGTCTAAATAGAATAATTTTAACCCATCAAAAATCTCGACCCCTGTATTTTGTAATCGTTACTTATTTTATCTATTTTTTAATGATCTTTAAAAATTTCCTTAGCGTAGGTACCTATAGTCAGAAGTCACACCTAAAATAAATCCTTTTAATTTATTAAGCTTAGGTAATAAAGTTCAGATTGAAATGTTTTACAGCTCATAAAGTTTTGTCATATGAAAAAGACTGAAAAAAAACAAAAGTGTAACGACTCCCTGGTGTCAACTGTAAATTAAATTCCCACCGTGTTTGTTGTTGGTGTTTTTGTAAAGTAAAGGAAAACAAACTATATTCCTTTATAAATATGGCACTTTGTATTCACCGTCATTTTCTATGAGTAAGCTTTGTGAAATTCATCTATCTATGGAGACAACAACGTCGCTCGTCGACGTATACCTATGCAAATTTAATATTCAAAGTCCCCGTGGTTCAACCATTCATAAATTATTATCTCTACGCCCGCTCCCTCTTTATCCACTCGACCTAATTTCCGATATCAAAAATATATTATAAAACAACAACACAGAGCTAAGTATATAAACATATACACATCTAAAAATAGATATAGCGCACAGTCAAGTGATGGCTTTCATTCAAGCTCACAACATGCAAAATGTCAATATGTATATCACGATAAAAATATCTTCATTTAATATATTCGAGGACATCCGTCAATGTTTTCAGCTAAATCCATTCATCTCTGTGTCTTTATTATAAATATACATATATTGGTGCCTTTATAGGGTGCCTGATATGTACCTCCTCCCAGCCACCCAGCGCACAACGCAACGTTCCAAAGTTCCAATATCCTAAAACGCATTGAGCGCGAGCTATCTTTCGTCATTTCAGATACTCGAATAATTCTAAATTATCAAATCGGTTGTTATGAGAGATGCGATAAGGTACATTGTGTTGCTGCAAATACACAACGTATTGTTATTGTATTCACTGGTGTGGTGAGGACATTTTGATGATGACAACCAAAGTATCAACTTAAAGTTGACATAACGCACAACAGTTGAGAGAACTTGAAACTTTAACCCGATTGTGGTGCATTCGGTGAGCTGCAACGTTGCGCTGCTGGCTGTGCTACCTTCGGTGTTCGTGCATCAGGTTCATTCAAAAAGAAGTTGTCACAAAAGATACGAAATGTCATCATAAGTCGTCTTCGTCTGTGTCTGATGTCTGTTTGTCTGCTTTGCTTGTAGTAGGTACAACCACTGTCAGTTGTCATACTTTCATCTCGAGTTAGTTGAGTTTTTTTTTTTTTTTTTTTGGTTATTGTTGTGGGGGAATAACAATATTGTTTTGATGCCGGTGTGTGAGTCACAGAAACAAAGTTCCCACTTTATCACTTTTTTCGATGATAAAATGCAGTCTTGAATATTGTTTGTCCAGTATTTTGAAAATTACTTACATGCTTAAGAGACTCCGGTATTTGAAAAAATTGATGGAAATGGAATTGTTATACTTTTGTAGACAAGTTCTTCAATCAATAGGTACACTACGGGCCAATAGAATATGGACAATCCTATTCCCACACTGTTCTTCTTCTCCTTTCATATTTATTGCCAGTTCCCCACATTGTTTTACATACATGAAAGAACCCTTTGTTAACACTAATGTCGTTTTTGATTGGAAGTTCGGAGTACGCCTCTTCTACTCCATTTTCACTCCATCTACTCCAAAAGCCTTCGATTGGCTATTCGGAGTACTTTTTTCGGAGTATTTTTCTGTTCCCGATTTGAAGAAGGAGTAGATTTGGAACACACGCACACACATAAAGTTTTTCGTCGCACTACTTGTCAAAAGTGATGAATGCTTAAAGAAGCCATTTTATAATATGGCGTCATTGAGTAGTGTGTGTGTAAATTTGAGAACACGATGTTTTCATATTCTATTGGAATCAAAAAGGAGTAGAACAGTTGGAAAATCCAATCGAAAACGACAAGTTCAAGAGATAAAACCACCTTTAAAAGTACACATTTTTTGGACCATTAGAATAGGTTCACTTACTTACTTAAGGTGGCTCTATAGTCCGCAGTGGACCAGGGACTAACAAGCTTCTTCCAGCCGGTTCGGTTTCTAGCTAACTAACTCCTGTTTTGTAAGCCAAGTTGGTTGAGGTCTTCTTCCACTGTAACGCTGTCCTCCTCTACTGCGCCGTTCCACGGGGTTGGATTCAAATGGGACCAAAAATAACCCGGGTAGTACCTCGTGGCATAATGTTAGTGCGTTGGACTGTCATGTCGAAGGTCTGGCTTCGATTCCCATCAGCTGCTGCCACCTAAAAACAAAAATGTTTTCCCGAGGTACTGCTTCTTGCGAGGAACTGACAAATCCTCCAAGAGTATACTTGTTCTGGGTAAGTGCTTCACATCTGGAAGTTCGGACTCGTCAAAAAATTGTAGGTCCCCCCATTCTTGGCAACAACACGCAAGCACTAATGTTTGAAAGTCACTAGGCCCTGATTCTCCACGAGTTGTTGCGCCACCAAATTTTATTTTTAAAAATCATCTGGAAACGTTTCCTCTCAAAACAGCCTTAAGCCTTCTCATCCACCGTCAATAGTGTCCATGCCTCTGCACCATACATCAGGAGTGGAACTGCAAAAGCGCGTAGAACAGCAAACATCAGAACTTTACCCAATTCTCAGGACTCTGTTTCAAAAGCAATGAAAAAGACGGTGTTACTTAGAACTTGGTAAAGTGTTCTTCGATGTGCTAAATATTAAAAAAAAAAATACAAATTCCAATCAAACCACTGCCTAATGCCACTTTCAAAAATATGCACCTTCAGTTCCGTAGAGACAATTTGTCGTGAAAAAACTAAAAAGTGAGAAAAATGAAGGTACAATCCTTGAGCATTGAAAAAATTAGGCGCAGAAGTAGGCTGATCCTGTGTCAGCTTAGAAAAAAAACTGCTTCCTCTCTGTCAATGATTTATGTTGTCAACCAGGCTTTTCAACACACTGAGGAACCTCGGCTCGTGTTTTTGTTGTTCGATAGCCATCCTTCTCATTAGCTGATTTGAGTGCCTGTTGATGTTCCCTACTGGCTTCTTTGCAGAAAAAACTAGGAACCTGTCTAGAGGGATTATGTTCGTTACTGTGTAGGGGTGTTCGTTCCTGTAGTATTTTCTGCTGCGGTGAAAATTCCGTGCATTTTCTCTTGAGAATCCTTCATGGCTGTCTTGGAGATTGAGAACCAGACTAGGAAGCAATAGCTTATGACTGGCTGTAGGAGTTGCTTGTACATCAATATTGATTCTCATCAAAGAGTCTAGACGGTGGAAGACTTAGCTCTCACTTTTTTGAGTGCAGTTTGAACCTTAGCAACTCACTGAAGTGGATTCCCATGTACTTAACGTTCGGTGTCAAATCCGTCTGGGAGTTTTAGAGTAATGTTTCTGGTTTCTGCACTTTTCTGCCTTGCGACTGCTTCTGCCCGTTGAGTGTGTCCTAAATCAGACAAATTCCGATTTAGTAGCTTTGAACCGGATGCCCCATTTTCTGTAAAATTCAAATAGTCTGTTGATTTGGGCCTCTACTTTCCAGATGGCAAGTAACGGCGACACGTTGATGTGACGTATATGAGCGAGTCCAGTTAAGACAAATGTCATCAGGCTGTAGAGGAAGGGCCCAAATTTCGAACCTTGATCGACTCCAGCTCTGATGGCCTTTATGTATGATTAACAGTTGTCCAGTTGAACAAAAACTTTTCTGAAAGAAAGAAAAGATAAAAAAAAGTTTGTGGACTAGAACTTCTATCCTTAGGCTAGGAACACAATTGAGATTTTAATCGCGCGACTAGTCATTCGCCTGAAATAGAACACATGAATTTAAATGAAAATGAACGCATATGCTACTGAGAAATCGCAACGATTATAAGTTAAAAATTTGTTCCATTTTTCTGGCGATGCGACTGTCGAAAATTAATATGAAACAAACGTACTTAGATCTTTGTGCTCACACGTGCGATTTAAAATAGTGCGACCAAAAAATCGTACTCACAACTAGATAAAATCATGCACAGAAAAAACGCTCAAAAAATAGATCTGGTTCCATTTTTTGCGATTTTAAAGTCGCGTATGTGTGCATTCATATTTAAAACAATGTGTTCCATTTCTTTCGGCTAAATAATCGTACGATTGAAAATCACAAGTGCGTGTATAATTTTTTCTAGTTGCGACTACGATTTTTTAGTCGCGCTATTTTAAATCGCAAGTGCGAGCACAACCATTTAAGTCCGTTTGTTTCATTTCAACTTTCGACGATCGCATCGCCAGAAAAATGGAACAAATTTTCGACTTTTAATCGTAGCGATTCCTAGGTCGCATGTGCGTTCATTCTGATTCAAATTCATGTGTTATATTTCTGGCGACTTAACAGTCGCGCCTTAGGCTAGGACCGTACTTGCGATTTCAATCGCGCGACTGTTTAGTCGCCAGAAATATAACACATGAATTTGAATTGTGATTCTTAATCGTACGATTATTTAGCCGCAAGAAATGAGACACATGGTTTCAAATGTGAGTGCACACATACGCGACTTTAGAATCGCAGCGATTACAAAAATGGAACCAGATCTATTTTTTTGAGCGTTTTTTCTGTCGCAAAATTAAATAGACGCATGTGCGTGCATTCATATTAAAAGCCTTATGTTCTATTTCTTGCGACTAAAAAATCGCGCGATAGATAGTCGCGAGTGAGTGCATGGCAATTTTTTGTTGCGAGACCGATTTTTTAATCGCACCGACTGAAAATCGCAAGTGCGGTCCTAGCCTTATGCTTTATTTTTTGCGACTAAAAAATTGCGCTATAGATAGTCGCAAGTGAGTGAATGGCAATCATTATTTTTAATCGCACCTACTGAAAATCGCAAGTGTGGTCCTAGCTTAACGCTAGCTGTCAAATGCTTTCTCGACATCCAGGAAGCATCCAACGGTTACACAGTGACTGTCGAGCGCTGTGGTGATGTCGTGCTCGAAATTTAGCAGCAGATTCAGCGTGAAGTGTTTTTCTCGGAAACTTGAGCCTTGAGCCTTCGGAAAATAACTGGTTTCAGTATTTTGCTGATGTTGGAGAGTGATATAGGCCTGTAGTTGGATACCAAGTTTCTTCGGGATCACCACTATTGTCGCTGCTTTCTACTTCCGAGGGATATGTGTCACCAAAAATGACTTCTTCCGGATTAGGCTGTAGGGTCAAAAAAAAAAAAAAACCGGATCAGCAGGTGGGTTCCGTGTGAAGTTTCTTTCGAAGTAATTGCCAAATGCTACCACTTTTTCATGTTTTAATATTGCTTCATTTTTTTGTTGATGATAATAGTTTCCGGGATTAGTGGCTGCCTTCCAATGATCCAATTAATGTTTTTGAAGGCATCGGGTCCTGGCTTAATCGCTTGCTGTCAGTTCTGGAACTGAATGTTACTGTGGTATTTTATTGAATTCCGGAACATTATTTTGACACATTGCTGTTTGCTCCTTACTGTTCGGTAGTTGTTGTAGGTCGTATTGAAATCTCTTTGATGGATCCTTTCGAGACCTTTTTTGCAGCCTTTGTCTGGTGACCATACAGATTTTCCACATCCTCGGAAAGGTGCTACCTATCCCTTGGCGTCCTAGACTGCTTTTGGTTGTCGGGTGCATCTGATACAACCCGCTTTAAACCATTTATAGCTGCCCTGATAACGATGTCCAGCAGGTTCCTGATTGAAGGTGGAAGCATTATGTTGTCTTTGATGTATCTATGAAGTCTTTCCAGATCTAGCCGTCTGTATTTGGTGAATTTCTCTGATGGCTCTATATTTATAGAAGAATGGGTTGCTTAAAATGTATCGATAATTGAACCTAATTTTCTATAAAATGTTGTCTGTTTTAAATTGTCAAATTTAAAGTGGGAACACTTGTTGCTGACAACGACACTAAACGTTGACTATGGATATGGGCTGCCGTTTTGGTTGGCTTTTGTTCGCGCTGCCGTTAAACAGTCTCCGAGTTGTCTTGCTTGAGGCATTTTCAGAAAACACCTTTTGGGCAGAGCGTAAACTCCATGTTACTGCTACTTCCACCGCACTGCCGCGGTGCGCCGCTGCTGCTGCCATCACAATCCATTCATGCCTCCTAATTGACGACAGTCTTTTTAGGAGCTCACAATGCAGTAGTAGATACAGGAGGGTGGGATGGGGTGGTGGGACACAAACAGTCATCAGCGTTTAGATATGATTGTTAGCTGTGGTGGCATAAAAGAAAGTCATCGTTGATTTTTTTTGTTTGCTTGTTGCATCCACTCAGCAATTGAATTTCTAATTTTAGTCCTCTTGCTTGCGGCTGAGTTCATTATCTGTTGTTGTTGTTGTTTTTGATTGTATTGTTGTTGTTATTATTATTATTTTGTATTGTGTGTGTTCCAAAGCCACAAGCAAAAACTGTCAACGTATCTAGATACACAGCAAAAACTCGATGGCTTTTTAAAGAGGTCTAAAGCAGCAGTGAAATGGCTTAATTGCAAAATGCAGTTTTCTCTGCACTTTCTTCTTCGAGCTCAGAGCTCCGGAGGGCGGTTGATGTTGAGATGGCTGGCTCATCGAGTCATATATAGCTGCAGGCTGGAGGAAGTTTTTTATATACCTATATGTAGGTATAAATGGGTGGTCATTACCATTTTTGTTTGTTATGCTTCACTTGGCCTTAACAGGGTTTAATTTTTTTTTTTTAACTTTGCTTTGTTGTTTTGTTTTGCGTTTTTTTTTTCGTTTACTGTTTTCCTGCAGTGTGGAAACTCCCGTGTAGAAGTTGGTATACGACTTTGGCTCTGTTCGAATCAACCGGAACTTTCAAGGAAAAGGTTAATTGGAGTCATTTGAGTAAAACAAAAAATAAACTAAGCATATCTATTTTTAATTAACGACTGATTAGAGATTAGAGTAGCGTGTAATCCTAGGCTATTGTTAGGCTATAAATAAAGTTGTTAGGGGCTATTGTCTGAGGAATTAACTTGTGGGAGACAAAAATTAGAGTCTGAATAAATAAGTTGCAGGCTGTAGAGCGAATCAAAGGGCATAATGAGTAAATAGCTGGCTGTCTTCAACATCAATATGAACTTGTCGGTATAAATTAACAGACAAGTTAATCTTGGATGATGATTTTTACGAAACCACAGCTTGATACAAAAGCCCCTTGTCTTCTTGTAGCAAATCAGAGTTCTGTCTTCTTACTATTTATCTTCAGTCCCTACTTAAAAAGTTGACTTATCGGTAGTAGTCGGTAGGCTCTCCTGCACTCTTCTAGTAACATGTTAAGTGATAGATCTGGATCCATTTTTTTCGTTTCTAATGTTTTCCACTAGCTTTTGTGGACTTTTTAAATGTTGAAAAGCAAAGGTCTGTCACTTATTCCTTGTGGCACTCCAGCGCTGATTCCTTTAAATAAATTGTACGAATACTTGACCCGTGGTTGAACATCAGTTTATCCTTCAATTTCGGCGATCGGAGGATGAACCACTTTTTTAAAGAGTTTTCCAATAGGTATGGGTCGATGTCGGCAGTCTGTAGAGGCCATTTTGTTTAAGTGGTGTCTGTCAATTCTGCTGTTTATTATTCAAACACTAATCCCAAATTACAAACAAGGCTCATCGGATCTGATAGTTTACCAGCGGAATTCTTCAAGCACGAAGTGTATGTGTTGAAAAGATGCATCTACCAGTTTTGGGAGGATAGAAGCATGCCAGATGACTGGTCTATCAGCTCCATTGGTCCCATCTACAAACAATACATATAAGATCCTATCCAACGAACTGTGTGAGCGTGTTAAGCCGTTCGGCAATACTACAATCGGCAAGTACATGTGTAGCTTCTGGTCAGGTAGATCTAAAGTAGCCCAAATATTCACTCTCAGGCAAATTCTAGAGAGAGCCAACGAATTTCAAGTTGAAACTCACTATCTATTCAAAAATTAAAATAATAAATTGGGTGGCACTACAGCGTTGAACCAGGGCCTAGTGACTTACAACTCCCAACCATTCCAGTGTGCGTGTTCTTGACAGGAATAGAGGGGACCTACAGTTTTTTGCCGAGTCCGAACGGCTAGATGAGAAGCACTTATTCATGGCAAGTATACTCTTGGCGGATTTGGCAGTTCCTCGCAAGAGGCAGTACCTCGGATAAAACATTTCTGCTTTTAAGTGGCACGACTGGGAATCGAACCCAGACCTTCGGCATGACAGTCCGACGCACAAACCACCATGCCACGAGGTACTATAACCATCTCTTCATTGATTTCAAAGCCGCATATGATGGTTTTCATCGTGAGGAGCTCTATATGGCATTAGAAAATACGTGATATAATGTGCAACTAGAGAAAAGATCTTCGAAACTATTCCAAGCATGTACAGGGTTTTGGCAAGGAGATGAACTATCGTGCCATTTCTGTAATCTCGTTCTCGCTTTAGCCAAGAGAGTATTTGAATTTGAACCCCAGCGCCAGTTTTGAGAGAACGAAGAAGACAAACCTCCGGTTTAAAGACCAAACCATCGCGGATGCCATAAAGCTTGGTATTGATAACTGGTGCTAGGGATCTTGGGGGATGAAATGCTCCCATGCCTCAGGCTGCAACCCTTTATGGGCTGGGAGCCGGATAAGTAAGTAAGTAAGAAGTTTGGCCCAAATTGAATGATATAGATGTGAACGAGATGTAAACCCAACAACATAGCTGCATGCTTCTTTGTAGATCTCATCGTTCATTTGAAGTTTGGGACAGTGATTTCGTTCTTCGAGCTCGATACAAAAAAAAAGGTCAGCGATTTCGTCCTTGAACGAGTATTTGTATCACTAACATGTCGAGATGATAATGACGATCAATGTAGGAACTTGAATCGCAGGTGCAGAAACTGAAGCGCTGCAAGTATTGCATCCCAATTGTTATCGCTGTCAATCAGTTTCATCCACTGAAGTGTGGCGCACAGCACAACATCAACAGTCTTCAGGTAGTCGAACGAGTACATTGACCGCAATGTTTCGAGACACAACCGTTTCGTATCAATCATCCACATGAAAAGATCGAATATTATATTTCTCAGCTGTCAAACGTGAGGTTGATAGCGTAAAGCCATCTGTTGGCAATCCCATTTTCGTGAGGGACACAATTACCCGATTGTCAATACCGTAGTGTTTGCCATTCCTTACTTACCTACTTACTTTACTTTTGATGAAGCTCACAGCCCAGTATGGACTACTGCTTCAACCAAAAAGCCTCTCCAGTCAGCTCTGTCCCTACCTAGTCGCCTCCAGTTATGCACAGCAAGTTGGTTCAAGTCGTTTTCCACTTGTGAGCACCACCTTTTGGGGGTCTTCCTCTGCTTGGTACACCCATCAGGGATGGACTCGAAGATTCGTCAGCCGCTGTATTTTCAGCTTTTTGACAACGTCGACGTCGCTGTATAGCCCGTAAAGCTCATCGTTCTCCAGGCTCCTTCGATACACAGAGGATCAAAAATCACTCTCAAAGCAATCCAAGTAAATTTCCATCCGATTCTTTCAGGGACCATATGCTTCTGCCCCATACAGCACGACAGGGATGAAACAGTCTTCTTGGTTCTATAAGAGAGAGCCTTACTACTTTAATGTTTTCGTAGCCCGAAGAAACTGCATAGAATGCTTTGCCTAGCAAGGGAATGTTAGCTATCTTCGCCGCTAAGCAATCTTAAAAAGTGTCCTTTCCAAATCCTTAGCACCGTCTGTGTATCCGCTACCATGTTCCCGTTCTCATCTCGACAGGCTTCCGTCATGGCCTTATGGCATTGGGTAGATCGTTCCACCCTTTGGTAGAACCTGCGAACATTACTCCTGCCGGTTCAATCCTCAATAGATTCGAGCTCACGCTTCTTGTACTGTCTCTTTTTCTTCTGTGCGGTTCTCTCAGCAGCTCAAGTTCTCCTTACAGCATTGCTTGGTAGGCGTTATTCTTAGCTGCATGCACCAGCGACCAGCCTTCACTCTTCATCGAACCAAGCGTTTAGTTTGTGGTCGCCTAGTGAAACCCAGGTTTGAGGGGCGACACTTCTGATGGCTTATTGAAAATTTCTCCACTTGTCCTCTGTACTTGATGCTGGTGGCGGGCTTGCTGATAGATGAAGGAGACGTGGTCGGCAAAACTTCTGATAATCTTGACATCAAACAACGTTGTGGCGTTGTGGATATCCGCATACGTACTTCGGATGCAACTAAGTAGTTGTCCGAGTCTATGTTTGCCCCTTGGAAATTTCGGACATCCAAGATACTGGAAGCATGTCTGGCGTCCATCGCAATGTGATCAATTTGGTTGACGGTTTTTTTATCACAAGATGGCCAAGTCCATTTGTGTATATCAAGGTGTGGGAAACGAAAACTGGCTATAATGACATTTCGCCCCGTTGCGAAATCTACCATCCTGTGTCTGTTATCGAAAGTTTGGTCATGTAGGCTGTGTCCTCCGCCTCTTAACCCAAAGATGGCCTCCTTTCCGAATTGGCGTTGATGTCTCCCAGAATATTCTTGACGTCGTCATCGCACATATCGTACGTGTTCTCCAGGAGATCGTTGAATCTTCTTTATTTTCTGCAGGGACGTGGATGTAGATCAGCGTGATGTTGTTAATTTTGGTTTTGATGTGGATTGTTACCAGGCCCTCGCTTACACTTTGATAGTCCAAAACTTCTTGCCTAAGCCATCAAAGGGCACGGTAGTGCCCAGCCAAGTTCGCGGCACTACACCCTTTTTACAGGAACAAACTCAGGCGATTTTCAACCCCCCTATAACTTCAGTACCAATAAAGTCAGAAACTTCAAATTCGCAGTATTAGCTGAGCTGATCAAACACAGGTGGCTCACCAAATTTCAACTTTTTAGCATAAGTGATTCCGAAGATATAGGACTTCAAAAATCGCAAAAACCGTAACTGACTGACTGATTCACTGACTCACTGACAGATCATCAAAATTATGGAGCACTTCCCGACATCGTAGAAACTTGAAATTTCGGACAACGGTAGGCCTTGTAGTACACACAAAGGAAAAAATCGAAAATCTGCAATTTTCTATTCAGGGGGCGTGGCATCCACCCACTTTCTTAAAAATTCTTATTAATTATATGGAGCACTTCCGATTGCCGTACAACGATGAGAATTAGTAGGTCGGTAGGGCTTGAAGTACTTTGAAAGAAAAAAATTGAAAAATTGGAAGTTTCAGTTCAGGGGGCGTGGCATCCACCCACTTTCTCAAAAATTCTTATAAACTATATGAAGCACTTCTAATTGGTGTAGAACGATGAACATTGGTGGAGCGGTAGGGTTTGACGTGTATACAAAGATAAAAGTAAGAAATGTATGGTTTTCAGCTCAAGGGGCGTGGCATCTACCCACTTTTTAAAAATTGTTATCAATTATATAATGTACTTCCGATTGTTGTAGAACGATGAAAATTGGTATGTCGGTAGGGCTTGAAGTACTCTGCAAGAAAAAAAATCGAAAAATTGGCGTGCCATCCACCCTCTTTATCAGAATTGCTATTATATTTATGGAGCACTTTCGGGTGTCGTAGAATTGTGAAACTTTGTAGAGCGGTAGGGATTGATTTTTACCTGGCAAAATAAATCTTTGCAAAAAGGAGTGAAATCACAACAAAAACATAAATGTTAAAAAAAGAGCCAAGTTCTAATACGTACAAAAAAAAAACCCGTGCGTAAAAAGTCAGCCAAAAAAAGTAATGAGATCTAAAATATATGCCAAGTTTTAAGTTCATGAAGTTTAATATCAAATATCTTCAGTAGAGTAATATCGAAACAATTCCAAATCATGACAGAAATTTAGTATTTAATGATAACTGATTAAAATTTGGTGGATTTACTTGGCAAGTTTTTTCTTAATTACTTACTTATTTAAAATGTATGAAAACTTGACCAGTGAACCTACCAAATTTAAATCAGTAATCATTAAATACTAAATTTCTGTCATGATTTGGAATTGTTTCGATATTACTCTACTGAAGATATTTGATATTGAACTTCATGAACTTAAAACTTGGCATATATTTTAGATCTCATTACTTTTTTTGGCTGACTTTTTACGCACGGGTTTTTTTGTACATATTAGAACTTGGCTCTTTTTTTAACATTTATTTTTTTGTTGTGATCCCCTTATCACAAACCCACAACCAAGTAGCCGCTGACCCTACTCCTAATAGCACTTTCCATAGTAGATGTCACCTCCATCACACCGCACTTCGTGGATAGCTGTAGCGTCAACCTCAACCCTATCACGGGTCTCCATTAATTGTTCGGCAGCACATGCTTCTGATACAAAATAGAAATTTCCGATATCGCTCCATGAAAATATGGAATTTCGGGTTTTCACGATTTTCCAACTTTTCCGTCAGAAATTTGCAATTTTTGGCTCCGTTGGTTTAATGCAAATTCTACAATAAAATTTCCACATAAATCGGATGATGTTTAGCCGAGTAAGGCTTTGTTTACAGTTGAACTAAACTATACCTATGCCCTTATGGAACCGGTTAACTTTCAAGCACTTTGTTTGTCCGAAGTCGCACGAGTTCGTCCGAACTATCGATCGTTCATTTTTACTGCAGTAACCCTCCGAATACGTCAGAAGAATTTGTCGTTCGAATACGCGCAGCCACTGTAACCATAGCCTTAAGAAGAAGATTAAAGAATTTATTTAAAGAATTTTCAGCAAAAATTGTATCAATTTGTTTCCTTTTCCAATTCAAACCTATTCAATCGAAATACATAATTAATTTTTATTAATTTCGCTGAGGGTTTAAAATACCTTCAATCAACAGCTAGAAGCAAATTCTAAAGAATTATTCTCACTGTTGCGTTATACCTGGGACGTTATATAGGTATACTCGCACTCAAACAATAAACTGATGATGCACATAATTCTGATGTGACAACAATATATACAAACTTCCAGATAAGCTATGTTCATAGCCCAAGACAAAGGCTAAAATCTTCAAATAATTACGTAGTTATTTAAAAAATGTTAAATTCCCTTAATTGTTTTATATCTCATTAAATCTCATTATCTTCCATTTATTTGCCGTTGACGTTGTCGGTTGACGCTTTTGACTATTGAGACGATGGCGGTGCTGCGGTGGCAGAGGGCCAAAGTCGTTTAGCTAATTATGTCTGTTGTTCATGCAAGCATACTTAAAAATGTGTGACACTCTGAACTGTACCACTCCTTCGAATAAGATTCGAACAAAAAGAGGAACAACACCAACAAAAAAAGAACATAATCTCTATCCCTGAACTTTGAAATTCCAACTGTCACGACTTAACAACAGTGCAGGTTCACCTGCTGCTGCTTTTGTTGCTTTTATATATGCAACCAACCTCCAAATCTACTCCAAGTCGAGACTCCTACTCCCAAAACTCTATGCCATCATCATAATCATCGTCGTCGTCGTCGTAGTCATCGTCATCCATGTGAAGTGAATCCGTGCCATTCCTTAATCGCGCTTAAAACTATTTTGCCATGACACCACGACAACAACATCGAAGAACAACAACTCCTAGAGACTGAGATGATGATGCGGGGCACGTTGAACGATGCACGTTTAGTCTTTACTTTTCCGCCGCCGCGCGCCGCACCGCCTGATGTCCCCTTGGTGGGAGTCTTGGTTCGGAGTCTGTTATTGAAATGTCAACTAATGTGTAGCTTTGTGCGGTGCCCATTTTCATTGAATTTTGGACCGTTGCACGTCAGACTGGCTGTCTACTTGGCTTCACCTTACTTGGCACTGGCTCTGGTTCTGATGGTGGTAGTAGAAGCAGTGGCAGCGGCAGTAGCAAGCAACATTGCTGCGACATAGAAGACTTGCTGCTTCCACCCTTCTACAATTTGAAAAACTAGTTATTGTCATCTTCAGTTTTGTGGGCTGTACGTGGTCTTCTCTGTGGACACAACAACTTGAAGCCTTCTCAAACAAAAGCAGTAAGCGAGATCCCACATAGAGCAGCGACAGCGTTGGAAAATTTAAATTTTTCCCAACATCAGGTACTATAAGGGAAGAGGGGCAGGGTATATTCTACTCAGCCACATAGGCTATGTGTTGTTTTTTTTGAAGAGGCACATACCATGGGGAACGCTAAACTGTGATTGTTTCAGGTCAATGATAGTGGCAAACTGGGAGGAATACTTAATTCAACCATCAGGCAGGCAAGGCAAGCCGGCACGGCACGGCACGGCACATAGACAGCAGGCAGGTTGTTGTTCATCGTTAGGTGCTCTTAAAAGTAAGTGCGGTTGTACACAATTGACCGCCTCTCTTGGGAAGTAATTACTTAATTTTTGAATGAAGGAAGGTTATCTAATATCTAGAAACATTTTTTGGTAGATTTTAATGGACTTGTTTTTGTATATAGAACACGAAGTTGTCTTTTTTAGATAACAAGGAATGTTTGAGTTGAGATTTCAGTTAGAAATTTACATATAAATTCAATAAAGTAATGAACGTGTTTGCTTCAAAAGGGAATTTATTTTGGGAAAATACTTGGAACGATTGCAATACGACAACAAATCTAACGCACCACACCACTGTTATTGTATTGTTGCCATTGAGATTTTGCAATGAGATAAAAATTATTAATTTCTACTGCAACCAATTCGATTTTTATCATTCCAAGTGCGAGCTTACTTACTTATCCAGCTGCCGATCCTTGGAAGGTCTCTGACTGAGATATTGCGGTCTTTCATGGGTTGCGGACCATCGCAAGCTCCCTCCAGTCGTCGAGAACAAGCGCTCTTGCGTGTGTTACCGCCTGGTCCCGGTAGAGGAGGTTCGGTCCTCCTGGTCGTCTCGAACCTAGGGGCTGGGATTCGAAGATTTTCTTGGCGGGAGCGTTGTTGTCCATTCGCTCGATGTGTCTGAGCCAGTGTAGTCGACGTGCTTTGGCTCTTTGGACTACATCCACATCTTGGTACAGCTCGTACAATTCACGATTGAATCTTCTCCACCAATCGCCCTCTTCGCATATAGGTCCAAATATCCGCCGAAAAAAATTTTCTCGCGAAAGTGCCCAGTATCAATTCCCCTTTTTAACATATCGTCTAGGGCCGTAGAGTAGAACTGGTAAAATTAGCGTTTTGTATATCAAACACTTTCGAGAAAGGAGTTTTAAGCCCATTTGTTTGACCGAACCAGAGTAGCAGCAGTTCGCTAGAGTAATTCTTCTCCGGATTTCCACTAAAGTGTCGTTCGTGGAATTGATGTTTGTTCCGAGGTAGGTGAATTCCTTGACTACCTCGAAATTACTGCTACCAACAGTGACGTTGTGTCCTAGGCGATGGACATATGAGGCTTTGTTTGTTGAAAACAGATACTTTGTTTTGTTCTGATTCACTTCAAGACCAACGCGTTTCATCTGTTCATCAATAGCTGTGAATGCTTAAAGTACAGCTCGCTTGGAGCAGCTGAGAAGATCTGTTGAAGATAGTGCCTTCCATGTTAACACCACTCTTGCGCACTATTTGCTCCAGAACTAGGTTGAAGAAATCACATGATAGCGCATCTCCTTGTCTGAACCGTGTATACGTCTTGAATAACTAGGATGAGCTGTTACCCATTTGCACGTTGCACTGCGTATTTTGTAACGTCATGCGGCATAGCTGGATCAGTTTTTTCGGGATCCCGAGTTCCGACATCGCCAATAGAAGCTCTTGGCGACTTATGCTATCATATGCGCCTTTGAAGTCGATGAATAGGTGGTGGGTCTCGACTTGAAATTCGTTGGTCTTTTTCAGGATTTGCCTCAATGTGAATATTTGGTCCATCGTTGATCTGCCTGGCCTGAAGCCACACTGGTACATGCCGATCATAGTGTTGCAGAAAGGTCTTAGGGGCTCACATAGTACGTTGGATAATATCTTGTTGGCAACATTAAGCAGCGATATGCATTTGTAGTTCTTGCAAGACATAGGATCGCCTTTTTTGTAGATTGGTCATACGGAGCTATTTAACAAGTCGTCGGGCATACTTCACTCCTCCTACACCTGGTTGATGAGTTAGTACATGCACCCTACCAGAACATCTCCTCCATACTTGAAGAGTTCCGCAGGTAGGCCTTCCGAGCCTGCGGATTTGTTGTTCCTAAGATTGTGGATGGCTTTCTTAACCTCTTCAGTACTGGGCGCTGGGACTGGATCTTCATTGGTTGGTCTCGTGCTTTTTTGTTCCCCTGTCGCTTCCTCTAACGTATTGCGTACCAAGCAGTTGTTGGAAATGCTGCTTAAAGACGTCTACAATTCCCTGTGCTTCGGTGACTAGGTTTCCTTCGCTGTGTCGAAGAACTTGCGTGCCGGTCCTATAACCAGATGCCACTTGCTTGGATGTTTTGTAGAACCAGCGGGTGCTGCTGGCGGTGACAGACTCCTCGAGATACCTGAGCTTTTTCTCTTTCCTTCGCTTTTCACAATACTCCTCTCTTGCTGCTCTTGTTTTCCGTTGCAGCATTTGCATTCGGGCATTTACCGTCTCCTGCTTCAATACCGCGCATTCATCATCATATCACGGGCTCTTTTTTCTGGGTGATTGATAGCCTTTAGTGGTCTTGATTGTCTCCTTAATGATGTCGCGATACTGATTCCACTGGTTGTTGACGCTTTTTGGATGGGGGGGGGGGGGGGGGGGGTACGGCAGACATTCTCCAGGGCAATCGCTATAGTCTCTAGCTGAAAACTGAAATATTTTATCCGAGGTACTGCCTCTTGTGAGGAACTGACAAATTCTCCAAGAGTATACTTGTCATGAAAAGGTGCTTCTCACTTAGCCGTTCGGACTCGGCAAAAAACTGTAGGTCCCCTCCATTCCTGCGAACAACACGCACACAAGAATGGTTGAGAGTTGTAAGTCACTAGGCCCTGGTTCTCTGGACAGGCTCCGTCCAGGAGGTCGTCAAACTCGTCCTTGTTAGACTCCTCAGCTTCATCGGTAGGGGCGTGTGCACATATTAGGCTGATATTTTGGAAGGTAGCTTTGATGCAGATGATAGCCAGGCGATCGTTAATCGGCTTAAAATGGATGACTTTCGATCTGAGTCGATTTCCCACGACGGGTCCGCATCCTAAGCACGTGCTGTCTTTGATGACAGCTGTAATAAACGTCGCAATCTTTTATTTTCTTTCAGGATCAGGAAGATCCTATCCATCGTATCTCCTGGGTTGCGGTAATGTCTGCCTTGTACCGCGAGAGGACAGATTCAAGTTTTTGAGTAGCACCTGGCTTATAGAGTGTCCTTACATTCCTGGTGCATACTTCTAGGTCATAGTTCATTTAAATATTTATGAAGTTCTTAACTGTAGCTGATCCATTGATATTTATTGAATAAATATATGTTTTTTCCAGCACATGACTTGAATTTTTGAATTTAAATTACATATATGTAATCGATACAAACTTGAGTGTAGCTAGTACATAGTTTTATATTGATTATATTACGGCTGTATTGAATACAATTTTTTTATAAATCAAAATACATCAATATTTACTCAGTCAGCACTCATGACGGTAACTTTCATTCGGTACAAAAATTGAAATGTAACCAGTACATGTTAACTTTACTGAGTAATAAGAGCTTTCATGGCAATCATATGGAAACTTCGCCTTATAAAATTAACATAACACTGTCTGTACTGAGTGATGTATACATTTTTACCTCTGTGAAGTATTTGAATTGTTTACCACTACTTGGAGAATGTTAACATATTCTTTTTTATAGAAATTACTTCCAATATTTAAACTCAAAAATTTAAATATTTTTTAAAATAAGATAAATGAGTATTTCAATGAAAGTTTATAAGTTTTAACATAAAAAATTCTTTGAAAAGTAATAAACTCCCAAGCAACATATAACTAGACTTTAAGAATTATGCCCACAGTCATTTGAACTAAACTCGTATAGGAAACAAATTTCCCACATTTAACCGCTATCGTCATAGTTACCCAAGTAAAGGATGCATTCAAACAATACCAGTTAAGATAATTTATAAAAGATAGAAAATAACATAGCAAATTCCATTTGCATCTCTCATTCCTAAATAGTTGTTGTTGCATGTATAAAGTAAAACATTCAATACAAACTACATATCCATGAACAAAAACCCATATCCATGAACAAAAACCCCCCAAAGATGAATAATGATTTGTATTCTCAAATTCCTTTCATATGTCGATTTCCTTAACTCAATCTCTTGAGGCTGTCTCATGGTGAATATATACAGATTCAACTTCTCTGTATAGATATAGAGTTTTTCAATCGTCGTAATATCCACTTAGAATCCCGTATATAGGTTTGTTCTCATTCCATATAGACATAGGCGTCCGCCGAAAAGGGCATAAGGGGTCTCTAGACCCCAAAACTTTGTTTATATTACTTTGGTTGCAATAGAGTATACCCGACTATGACTTCGTTGTGTAAGCAAAGTCATAAAAACTACACTTTGCAATTAAATTGTTGTCATTAGGTTGATATTTTCTTAACCCTTTTTTCTGTCTGTTAAACAAAATTATGTTTTTAAGTTCTTTCTGAATGAAACTAACAAATATGGACGAAATGTCTTAAATATATATATTCCCTTAATCCAATTTCGGACGGAACCCCTTTCCTAAAAGATTTCTACGACCGCCTTTGTTTGTAATCCTTCTTCTTTGTGGTTTTTTGCATTGCAACGTCATGTCATCATTACAACACGCTAGAAACAACAACAAAAACACAAATAAAAACACCCAAAGTTAATAAAAAAAAAAGAAAAAGGAGTGAATAACTTGGGATCTTCTATTCTGGAGATCCGGGTGGTTGATGTTCCTTTTGATTTATACCGACTTTTGCGTGTAAGTCCTATGGCAACACGCTAAAAACCCATTACAATGCTGTCACTCTGAACTCGACTCGTCGTTGTCGACCAATAAATAAATGCACTTCCATGTGTAGAGTAGAGATACATAAATATGCACATCCTTTTCAGAGTATAAAATGAATAATGAACATTTTTTGTTTTGTTTCTTTCAGATATTCTCTATTCGTCGCTTTCACCATCAAGCGGTGGTAATGGTGGCGGTGGAAATGCCGAACTGACAGCCAATGATAAAATGCTTATGTCGCTAGAGAAGCAACTCAACATCGAAATGAAAGTCAAGAACGGTGCCGAGAATATGATTCAATCGATATCAAGTGGCCACCATGGTCGCGATAAGAAACTCTTAGCCGAAGCGCAACAGATGCTTGCCGATTCGAAGGCCAAAATCGAATTCCTTCGATTGCGAATTCTCAAAGTTAAACAAAATAAGGATCATATGTGTAAGATAAAGGCAGCTAATGAAGAGAATGGTGGATTTTGCGGTGATGGGCGACCACAACGCTTAGAGACATCGCTAGAGGAACGAATCGATGAGCTGAGACATCGATTAAGAATTGAGGCAGCCGTTGTGGACGGAGCAAAAAATGTGATACGAACCTTAATGAATAATAAGGTTCCTGATAAAAAAGCTCTTCAAGAGGTGAGTGATTTTTATTTATTTTTAAATTCATTTTGTATTGGTATTCTTGGATAGATATTATATTTTAAGTTTCTTTTTTTCAAAGATTGATAATTATTAGATTTTTCAAAAGTTATATCATAATTTGTGTAACTTACCTTTCACTTAAAAACGTTCTTGACTTATGAAGCTTACTAAAGCTTTTCTATTTATATATATTTCAAAAATAAGTTCTAAGATGTGGAACGCACTTAAATATTCCACGTCCTACATTATGCAGAAATTAAACAAGAACAAATAAAAGTCGTTGCTCAAACTGCATTCGTACGCTAAGAGAAAGGGTGCTTGCCCACCCTTATCAAAATATATTTTTTACATTAGGTAATTTCTCGTATTTTGAATGCATCTTAAAGCTACATTTCTATACTGAAACTATTTTTATCGACTTTGCCCCCCCCTCCCCCCTCGAAATCGAAATCCTGCGTACGCCCTTGCAGATAGTAAAAACTAGTTAACCTCGGAACGCTTGATTAAAATAAAATTAGCAGCTTGGTCCAATGTGATTTGATTAACATCAATAGACATACATTCTTGATTTCCTAAAAGCTTGCATATTACATAGGCTCAGAAGTGGGATTAAACAAATTTAATATGCGTAATTTGCGATTGAAAATTAAAACAAATATCATGAAACGAACGAATATAGTAAAATTAGCAATCAAAGTAAGTTAAGCACGTGTAAATTATTTCGCTTGGGGTAAAGCTTAAGGATATTTTAGTACGAATGCCCGAAACTTTAAGGTTAGGTATAGGAGCGGTCACGTTGTGAAAGCTTAGTCTGTCAAATATGGTTGTAAATTTTTCAGAAGTGTCTATCAAATCACCATGAAAGATTATGACATTGAACAATGTGTAAATAAGAAAAAAATTATGTCCACACTCAGTGCTGTTCGAGAAACGTTCTAAACCATTAGAATTCTTTCTCTTCTCAATGTTATTGTCGCCTTTCTGTCATAACCTCTTAAGTCCAAATTAAAAAATAGCTTGAGACACAAAAAAAAACTGTTTCCAAAGTAAGCATCGGCTTGATCTTCTGGATCTATTGTTGGATGGAATGTTTGGTTGAGCATTTATTTGGTTGGATACATATTGAGTGCGGCCCTCGCATTTCAAGAAAGACCTAAGCTTTTCACACACATTTTCAGCCAGACCAACTTCATACACACCTGGTTGAACTTTTGCACGCGTAAATTTTTGTTTACCAAGTAAAACCTTCGCTCAAGCAAAGATTGATGGATATGAGGTCTCTTTTGAAAATGTTGCAGGTCAAATTTCAGAGAGTCTTGATACCGGGAGAACACTTGGTAATCGATGAGATCATAATATCTTTTTGAGAAATACATTCCGAATACATTTCGAAGCTTTGGGATGTATTTCTCAGAAAGGTATTATGATCTCACCGATTACCAAGTGTTCTCCCGGTATCAAGACTCTCTGAAATTTTATCTGTAACATTTTCAAAAGAAACCTCAGTTTTCCTATTCTATTACCTGTTGCTAAGGAGGTGTTATTTTCGGCAGTGCCAAAGTTTTAAATGTTTTTCCAGGACTAATAGTCTACCAAACCCATCGATAACCAGATTTAAAAGAATTTTGTTTAAATCTGGATCGTTTGGTGGAAGACATTTAATTTCCTAGATATACCAACTCTGCATACTTATTTTTTTTAAGACCTTTAAGTTGAATAACCTCCTCGTTAACAAGAAAAGATTCCAGGCAAGTAATAGTTCAGGGGACATACATATAAGGAATCCTGATCTTTCAATGAAAGCTGTTTTGACGGGAAGAAATTTTTGTCTAGCGTACGAAGTTACTTTCTTCATTCACAGTTGGTGTTTCCTCTGTTTTTCCTAGAAACTCTCCTTCGTTATTTGACATCTAGACTCTAAGGAAGCGAACAATTATAATCTGTACCAAATTTCAAGTTAACTGGTCCATGAATTTAGGCACTGCTTCGATGTACAGTGAACGAACAAACTTAGGTACTTGCTTACTTACATATCCCGCTGCCAATCCATGATGGGTCGCAGCCTGAGAATCGGCAGCCTTCCATCCTCTACGATCCTGAACACGGTGCTTTCAGCGATTTAAGCCTAGCTTTCTGGCATCCACATTCCGCAATGGCTCAGTCTTGAAACTGGAGGTTCGGCTTTCTTCGTTCTCTCGAACCTGGAATTCAAAGACAAAGGCTTGACCAAGTCCATTCGCTCGATGTGGCCGAGCCAATGAAGTCAACGTGTTTTTATTTTCTGGACTACATCCATATGTTGATACAGCTCATAAAGTTCGTGCTATTATCTTCTCGTCCATTCGCCCTCCTTGCAAAGAGGGCCAAATATCAGTCGAAGAGTTTTTCGTTTAAAGGAGTCCAGTGTCAGCTCTACCTTTATGCTTATCGCCTAAAGCAGGACTGGTAGTAAAATGTTTAATAGAGCACTTGACTTCGTCTTTCGTGTCGTGGAAAGAGTTTTAAACTCACCTTTTGCGACGAACCAAGGATCTCGACTAAGATGTCGTTCGTTGGATTAATATTTACTCCGCAGGTAGATGAACTCCTTAACTACTTTGAAGTTGTTGCTATCAATAACGACGTTTTTTCCTATCCGATTGACAGATCTTTTATTGTTTGTTGAAAGCATGTATAAGTCTTGTTCTCGTTTACTTGAAAAAAAAAAAAACCAACAAGTTTTCTGTTCTTCAACTGCTGTGAAAGTCTCTATAAAGGCCTCTTGGGAGCGGCCGATGATTTCGATATCATCGATGTACCCTAGAATTTGGAATGATCTCTTGAAAAAAGTGCCATCAGTGCTAACGCCTGCCCTGAGTGCTATTTGCTATACAGAACGAGATTGAAGAAATCAAATCGTAGTGCATCTCCTTCCTGCCTGAAACCCTGTGCATGTTTGGAATATTTCGGAAGAGATTTTTCCTAGTTGCACATTGCATCGCATATACATTCCAATGTTATGCGATACAGCTAGATCCGCTTATTTCGCCGTATAGAGCTCCTGACGATAAATGCTATCATATGCGGCTTTGAGGCCGATAAATAGGTGCGTCTCGACTTGGTCTTTACCAGGATTTGCCTGAGAGTGAATATTTGGTCTTGGTTGATCTGCCTGGCCGGAAGCCTCGCTGGTTCTTGCCGATTATAGTGTTGCATGAACGGTTAAAGACGCTCACACACATTTCGTTAAATAGGAACTTGTATGCCACGTTTATCAGGGAAATACCTCAATAGTTCTTGCAAGACATAGGATTGCCTTTTTTGTAAACCGGACATATAGAGCTAATAAACCAGTCATCGGGCATGCTTTCTTCCACCCAAACTTGGTTGATGAGTTCTTGCATGCACCCTTTCAACACATCCCTTCCGTGATTGAAAGGCTCCTTTGGTAAGCCATCAGGTCCGGTGGCCTTCCTATTTTTGAACTTCTTTAGAGCTAAGCCTACTATATTACTATATTGGGTGGTGGTACATGGGCCTTCAGTGGGTTCAGTTGGGTTCTTTTCTTGTTCTATTTTTCGCTCTACCTGATGCCCTTTCAGCAGCTGCTGAAAATTATGCTTGAATACATCTACTATTCCCTGTGCTTCGATGCTTGCTTCCTTCCTGGCTGCTCTTGATTTCCGCTGCAGCATTTTAGCATGCACATCTTTTGTCATGTTTTTGAGCTGTACATATTCATCATCATACCACGGGTTCTTTTTCGGGGATGGTTGGTAGTCTTTTGTGGTTTCGGCTGGCTCTTTGATGATATTGCGACACTGGGACCACTAGTTGTTGGCGTCTGAGGCAGGTGAAGGCACAGTGGAGAGCTTCTCGCTCAGATGCTCACTGTAGGCTCTGACGACCAACGTCTAATTTCTTCTTTAGAGTGGTTCGTCGCCATGGACCAACTTCTGGTCTAAGTATGTCAGTTTTCATGACTGACAGCCACTTAAACCCAAGCGGTTCGTCGTTTCTTTCCATTTTACAAGCGAGCTCTAAACCTTGCCGCAACATGGAAATGGTCAGAGTCAAAGTCTAAGATGTTAGAGGCGTCTCTTCCGTCGATTAGCACATGATCGATTTGGTTTACGTATCGACCATTTGAGGAGTGCCAGGTTGCTTTGTGGATTCTTAGCTTTGAAAACTTAGTGCTACTTATGACCGTATTACGAGTTTCTGAAAAGTCTTTTAGTCGGAGGCCGTCATCATTCGTCTCTTCGTGGAGGTTCTGCCTACCAACTTATCCGGCATAGTTGTCTTCCTTTCAAAAATAATATTAAAAAAGTTTAACTGAGAAGCCCTCTTACACTTCAGTTGCGATGCTATTAGGCATTTAATGCCAAATTGCTAACTGCACCATAATTCATAATTTGACTATCAACCCCCCACAAAGCTCAAAGATAGTTTCTTATAGCAAAATAATTATTCATTTAATAAATATGAATTGCGACGACATAGATAATGTCTGCTCACTTGCACAGCTATAGTCCAACAATTATGTCACTTCAATTAAACAAAATTAATAACAAATTAAAAGTTTTCACCTAGTTTTCAATTTTCTCCAAGGCCACCCCTATTCTACAGTAGCCTCACGATGGGATATTGCATTTTTCATATTAAGACAAATAAAAAAGACACCACATCAACCCCAATGTATGCCAAGAACAGTTTCATTTATTATTAACCGCACACCAATTAACCTTGCAGCAGCAGCAGCAGCAGCATGTCAGTCAGTCTTTAATTATTCAATCGATATATCGCTTTCCATATTAGGTTTGTACCTACTACTCTGCCATGAAAACTTAATGTGTGACTTGAACATCAGCTTCGTATAACAAGAACTTGCACTTTTAATAGTTAAACAGTTTCCCTAATGTGACTTCTTCATTTTGCGGCGAACTGATAAATGTTTCAATTTGTTTTGCCAGAATGCATAATAAGGAGCTCATCTAAGATTCAAAAAATAAACATCTGTGACCTATTTTTCTTAAAGTTGAGCAGGTACTACCTAGGTACATAAGGCATATAAGGTTCCTTTAGGCAAAGTTATGGGGTTCGTAAAAAATTGGTTCATTTAGAGCTTTTACTTTTCAATTTCAAAAGCATATTTACAACAGTAGCATGCAACATAGTCAAGAGATTAAATAATTATTCTTGCATCTGACATGAGTATTTATAAAAAAAAAATATCAAAAGAAAATTGAATAAATTTTCTTTTTTCATCGATGCAAAACCTTACCACACCATTGCCGTTGGCATGCCAGGTGGTGTCTTCATCCACAGATTCTCATCGTACCCAATATCTATCTCAACTTTAATTTTTGCTCCTTTTACTTTTAATTGCCAAATGATAAATCTGCAAAATCTGACTATGAAGGAGATGATTCAACATAATTTAACATGAAAAAGCGAACGATGGTATTTTTCTCGTTTAAGCGGAAAAGAATTTTAAATGTGTAAGAGAGAGCAGCTCCTCTAAAATGAGTGAATTAATTTCCAACAATTATTGTGACAGCATCAGGCGGGAAAAGATACATTAAAATAAAATCGAGATACTTTTGCTGCCTCTGGTGGTAGGTAGGTACTATGCTGCTGCCAGCAGCAGTGTCGTTTTATGACCTATTTTTGCTTGTATCGCAATTAAAATAAAACAAAAACAAAAATAGGTAAAAATATATGAACTGAAATTTATTGTAGAAACATGAATAAAACTGAAATAAAGTACATGAATGCGAGTATAAGTACAATCATATAGATACGAGTATAATAAATTTTCAGAATAAAAAGAAATTGGGAAAAGGCAATTTTCATTATCACACGCCTCCGCCCGCCCGTGCGGTATGTCCGTGTCGCGTCGGTTGCCAACCATCACAAACCACAAATTCTCGTCAATAATAAAAATTTAATTTATTTATATTTTGTTTTTTTTGAAGCGATTTTTACCTATCGGTACTCTGTCTGTGACTCTTGCTGATTTTGGTGAAATACAAATTGCTAGTTAAGTCAACTTTTAATTTTTAAATGGGTTATTGTTATATATTTTTGTGCGGGATAATACGAGTATTCTGACGTAAAAATTTAATTTTATTTGAATTAATATAAGTTTTATTGTGATGGCAAGTTATTTGCTTGTGTATTTAATCAAAAATGATGATCACAAAGAGGCAGTAGAACTCCATAAGCTATTTATAGTTGAGCTAATTGACCAACTTAAATTTGTCATTCTAGTACAGTAGGTAGGTATCTGCATTCTGCAAACAAAATAAAATACACTAATCAAAAAAATTTAATGAAAAAAATTTGTTTCAATTCTTGTTAGTGTTATTTGAAGAACTGTATCTTTGCAGAGTTGGGTAGTAATTAAGTATTACAAAAAATTCAATTACGATTACATGTAATTTGTAATTGAAAAAGTTCTATTACTGATTACTTGTAATTGTAATTACAAGTAGTTGAAAAAAGAAAACAATAACTTGATTTAACTATATGTAATTAAAAAAAAAAGTAATTGAACAAAAAAGTAATTGAAAAAACCCTGTAATGATTACTTTTCTTGTAATCATTACACCGAAATGTAATTGAATACAAAAAATATCAATTACAGTGGAGGTCCAGTATAACGAATGATATAATGTCCAAGGTCCATTCGTTGTATCGAAATTTTGTTATATTGAATACTTTTTTTCTACAAAGAAGTAGCAATTGTTTATTTTTCTACACATTTTCTGATAGCATTTTCATATACAACCCAGTTTTATCCTCAATTCCACGACAGAAATAAAAATGTAACATTTTCATATTATAAATAAGCAAAGATGAGAGGATAAATAAAGCAAAACAAAACAAAGTTCATATTATAAGGATACAAGGACACAAATCAAGAGTCGGCTGACACAAATTTATTTTCTTAATTCATGTCCGTAACAGAAAAACTAGTTATTCTTACAAAAATTTTGTTTAATTTTATGAAATTCGTTATTTTTCGTTATATAGAATACCTAATGGGCTTCCGAAAAGTGTTCGTAATATCGATCATTCGTTATATCGGCATTCGTTATACTGGACCATCACTGTACATTTAACAATATGAGAAGAAGGAAAAAATCTTTCTGTACCATTCGTTAGAGTTAAGCGGATGGGCATACAATATAGACCGTTAAATAGGGTTTTCCCCCCAGATGTAAACAAACTAAAAATAGTGCTTTTATATAGCCGTTGAGTTATGTAATCGCTATTTGAACTTTAAAACAGTTTTTATTTTTATTTTTTTAAGGGTTGGGTTTAAGAACTTGAAATTTTTGGAAATTATGAAAAGATTATTCTAAGAAAGGAGTGATTTTGTAATTTTCTTTCTCTAAAAAACTTAAATACACACACCCAAATAGTTTGTTACATTAAGCCAAGTGCTTTAGTTGAGAGGTACGCAACTCCAGCTAAAAAATTACATTTTCGTACAGCGGTCATCTGTCAAAATTTGTGCGTGAAATAATTGTCCCACAAATTAGTTTTCAAGCTAAATTGCCATAATTGAGATTAAGGTATAAACTTTACTTTGTGAAAATTAAAACGGAAGACTAGAAATGTTTGAGGACAAAGGATTTATCAATTTCAAGGAGAAAAATCTATTTTATTTTATCAGATTAATATGAAATATTGAAATAAAATTCTTTGAAATGTTTGAGTAAAATTTCCTTTCCGAGAATAGCTGTTTTCTGTGAAGTATTCTCCTGCGAAATCTTATGCCATAGTTGATCTATGGTTTTAGCTGGTGTTTGGAGAGAAATGTGAGAGCGAAAATTTAGTGCGATCTGCGTTCTAGGCCTTAAACTAAAAACTGCCAAGATCATTGTTTTCAATATAAAGTGTTTTGGGTTTTCAATCTGGCAATACTTTGTTCGGAGTTGGTGTGGCAGCTGTCACTTGATCTATGCTCTGTTTGATTTGCCATTTCGTAATGAATAGACTTACTCCTGAACAACGTTTGCAAATCGTGAAAATTTATTACCCAAATAATGGTTTAGTTCACGCATCGCGCGCTGCGTCCAATATTCGGTCGACATAATCGCCCAGCAGAGTCGAAAATTGAAAACTACACGTCTAAAAAAAACACCCTTTATTTTCGTACAATTATTTTTTGGATGGTTTATGGGTTTATCTGACTTTTATTGAAGAAAATATATCTCATCAAATAACTGTCTGGTAAAAAATTCAAGGACAGTTTTGGAAATTTTAATAAGCTTTTTCAAAGCTTTGTAGATAATATTTATTTTTTACCCTTCACCGTTAAGCCATATAAAATTTTTCCGAAGACAAATTTCATTTCGGGTTTTTTTCCCGGCAGTTCGCAACTCCAGCGCAAAATTTGACAGTTGCAACCGCTGTACATGAAAAGTAAAAGAAAGTCTCTACTTAATTTTGCGCGGAAAAATAATGCTTAATGCAAATCGTGACGTATAATGTATATTTCGCTTTTTTTTAAAACCAAAATCATATCCTTGTTTCATTCTTTCCATTAATAAGACGTTGTGAGATAGATTGCATAAAAAATTCTGACATAAGAATGAGAATAGAATAAGTTGAACAGTTGTTTTAAATCAGTCAGTGGCGTAGCTAATGGGAAATGGTACAAAAGAGCCACGGAACATATTTTCTTAAATTTAAAAAAATTAAATTTATTTCTAAACCGAACTGAATCGAGTTGGAATCAGCAAACTGAGTGGGCAAATTCAATTGGATTTCTGGAGGAATAGAAAACTGTAAAAATTTCTGATTTTGACAGTTTTTTTTTCAATCCATCGACATTATATCGTTACTACAATGAAGTTTTATAGTTCATAGCAATGTCAACCGATTATAATCACTTTTTTCCGGAGAGGTTTCTTAATCCAACGACATCGTGGCCATCCTTCAATGGAATTTGAAAGCTAATGGCTTGACAGATGGGGACAAACTATATTTTGACGGAAAAAGTTGATTTTAATCCAAATGTCAACCTATTGCTCTGAAATAATTTTTTGTTTCATATAATTTAAAAAAAATTATAAATTTCGGAATTTTTAGAGGTTTTTTAACTTACCGACATCGAAGCTATCCTTGAATGGAATTTGACAATTGATGGCTTGAAACATGGAACACAAACTATATTTTGACGGAAAAAGTTAATATTTACCACAATGTCAACCAGTTTGCACTTAAATCAATTTTTTCCGGAGAAGTAGAAAAACATCAAAAATTTGGGATATTTTTAATGGTTTTTTAATCCATCGACATCCTTGCCATCCCTCAACATTGTTTGACAGTTGATGGCTCGAAAGATGAAGGACAAACTAAATTTTGACGAAAAAAGTCTATCTCGGTCCACACGTTACCAAATAGCCGTAAAATTATCTTTTTCCAGAAAAGTAAAGAAAAACTGAAAGTTTGGGACTTTTTAGAGGTATTTTCATCCATCCACATTATATTGTTCCCCATCAAAGACAGGCTATCAATTTTTCTTGCGATTTCCGATACCGGGACGAGACCTTGTTATACGAAACCGTGACCGAGACTAGACTGGTTTATACGAGACCGATACCAAGACGATACTGAAATTTTTCGATTTTGAAGATACCGAGACCATACTTACAAAAGTAGCATTTGGTTTGGTATCGTGACAGTGATTTCTGTATGTAAATTTTTTAAATTTATGCGAATTGCGAGAAATTTTATGATTTTTTTAAATTTCTAGCTTATTTTTACGGCACTGGCGACGACTGTTCAAAAGTTTTCAAGGTTTTATTGTTCAACACTCGATATTATGTCATGACGAATCAATTGCCATTTCATTTTCAAAAATCGAATCGAAGAGCACGCTAGTGCCCAGCCAAGTTCGCGGCAGTACCATTAAAGTCAGAAACTTGAAATTCGCAGTACATATTTGCAAAGCTGATCAAACACAGGTGGTTCACCAAATTTCAACACTGGCGCTCGTTATCCCCGAGATATACGACTTGAAAAATCGTAAAAACCATGACTGACTGACTCACTGACAGAGCATCAAAATTATGGAGCACTCTCCGACATCGTAGAAACTTGAAACTTCGCAGAACTGTAGGCCTTGTGATGCATACAAAGAAAAATTTCAAAAATTTGCAATTTTCTATTCAGGGGCGTGGCATCCACCCACTGTCTGAAAAATGCTTATAAATTATATGGAGCACTTCCGATTGTTGTAGAATGATGTACTTAGAAAGAACAAAATTGCTATTATTTATTTGGAGCACTTTCGGTTGTCGTGGAAATATAAAACTTTTTAGGGCGGTTGGGCTTAATTTTCACCTGGCAAAATAAAATCTTTGCAAAAAGGAGTGAAATCACAAGAAAAACATTAATGTTTAAAAAAGAGCCAAGTTCTTATATGTAACTACAAGAACCCTGTGCGTAAAAAATCGGTTAAAAGTCATGAGATCTAAAATATATGCCAAGTTTTTAGTTCTTGAAGTTTAATATCAAATATCTTAAGTAGAGCAACATCAAAACAACTCCAAATTATGACAGAAAATTGGTATTTAATGATTATTGATTCAAATTTGGTAAATTTACTTGGCAAGTTTTCTCTTAATTACTTATTTAATCACAAACTAAAAATGTATGACATATTGGCAAGTGAACCCACCAAATTTCAATCAGTCATTAAATACCAAATTTCTGTCATAATTTGGTGTTGTTTTCGATATAACTTTACTTAAGATATTTGATATTAAACTTCATGAACTTAAACTTGGCATATATTTTAGATCTCATTTATTTTTTGGCTGACCTTTTACGTACAGGTTTCTTGTACATGTAAGAACTTGACTCTTTTTTTTTTATATATTTATGTTTTTGTTGTGATCAATTCTACGTTGCTGCAGCGCTGGTGACTGTCCAAAATACGATACTCAAATTGTCTGCAAAGTTCAGGGTCATTAAAAAAAGCAGATCTCATAATTCTGTCTATCTGACTTACTTATGTTATGATTGTCTGTGTGTCTATCTGTTTGTCGGTCTGTTTATCTGTTTACCTGTCTTTCTATCTGCTATCTGTTCGGCTTACAGCCTAAACGGCTTACAGCCTAAACGGCTTGGTCGCTTTTTTTTGTAACTTGGTGCATAGCTTTATTGGTCATTCCCACCACACTTTTTGTTTTAATTTTTAGAACCAACAGAAAAAAAACCGTACCTGCCAACAATTTTTTTTTTTAATTTTTCAAAATCTTATTCTTCTCAAAAACGGCTTCACAACACTTTAAAGGCTCCTTTTGGTTGGCAAATGATTTTTCAAAAATTCAAAAATCAGAGTTCCTTTTTTTTTAAATTTTCGATTTCCTTCTGTATAACTGATTTAAATAATTTTACTATATAGAAGCTTCCAAAAAAAAAAAATATAAAAATTATATTGTGTGTCAAAATTAAAAAAAATATTTTTTGGATTTTTAAAAACCATTTCATCAAATATTTCGAAAACGACAAACGATTGCTGTTTTGAAACTCGATACTATTTTGATAAAATAAGTGCGATCTGCTTATAAAAATTAACATTTAAGTTTAAGTTTATTTATTTAGTTTAAATTAACTATTTACATTTACAATAGGTTATATTTTTTACATAATTGATTTTTTTTAACTTAAGATAATTTACTAATACTGGGATTTTACTGATTCTATAACATTTTTTTTTAAATATATTTAAGTTAGTTTCATTTTTAATGTGACTGTCTAAGCTATTGAATAATTTGAACCCTTTATATATAAGGGAATTTTGTGTATTTGTATTTAGGAAATTAGGAAGTCTTAAATCAATTCGATTTCTTTGTGTATAGGGCTGTAAGTCTTTTATAAATTTTATATAATCAATTAAGTAATTTGGCATTAAATTGTTTACTATCTTATAGACAAATACTAAAACATTCATAATGATTCTTTGTTTAACAGATAACCACTTCAACGAGTTCAACATATAACGAATTGACATATATCTATTGCACTTTAAAATACATCGCATTGCTTTGTTTTGTAATTTTTGCAGTCTTATTATCTTATTCTCATTACATAAATATAAAATAGTGGAACAATACTCAAAATGAGGTTTTACAATGACGTTATAAATATTTATTGCACTGATAGTCGAAATTTGATTTCTTATTCTTTTCAAAAATCCCACTTTCTTAGCTATTTTTTTACAAATATATTCTATGTGATTTCCGAATAATAGTTTTTGGTCTAAAACTATACCTAAATACTTTATTTCACTTATTTTTTCAATTGAAATACCACCAATCTTAATGTTGTTGTCATCACTTCTCTCGTTCAGCACCATGAGTTTTGTTTTTCCAATGTTCAATTTTAGTTTATTTTGCATAAGCCAATGGTTTATAGAGTCTAAGTCTTCTTGTAATTTATATCAAGTGTCAACATCGTTATCACTGGATAAGTAAACAACTGCATCATCCGCAAACAAAGCCAATTTGCTGTATTTTTCAACATTTTTAAGGTCATTTATGTATATTGTAAATAACAGAGTCCCTAAAACAGACCCTTGGGGAACACCATATTCAACTTCAATGGCGTCAGATACTACTTCGTTAACTTTAACTCGTTGTTTTCGATTTTTCAAATAAGATTCAAACCACAGTGATTCTCTACCCTTAACACCATATTTTTTCATTTTCATTATTAAAATATCTCTACTCACAGTCTCAAATGCACGTTTTAAGTCCAAGAATACACAATAAATAGTTCTTTTTTTAGCTAGTTCCTCTTTCCACGATGCACACTGGGGCCAGCGTAAGGGAAGCGATGCCCAAAACTAATAGAATAAAGTTTTTGTGTTTTATTTTATTTAAAATGCTTTAAAATATATTTTGATTCACTACTGTTTATTTTTTCATTTATATTTGTTCTTCAAGCATGTTAATAACTTCGATATCAAACATTTTTCTTTCCAATATTGGTAATTTTCGCATAAGGCTTAATAATGGGTCAGATGAAATAAACAATCTGTTGATAATGTCGGTTATGTTATCAAGTCTAGAGGTTTTTCTTGAAAAAAATTCTCTGTAGGATTTAAAATCCTTATTTTTAGACTCCTGCGCCTCCTCGCTTAGCATCCCGATTGGCAGCAAAGCCTCACTAACTATAGTGGATCCGTGTATTAAAATCTTATGAAGTGTAGGAGTCATGGGCATCCAGGGATACAACCTTACATCAGGGTTCCCAGATTGAGGGGAAAAGCACCACTTTTGCTGATTTTATAATGAAAAAGGGGAAATCGAGGGACAAGCTTAAAAAAGGGGAAAAAATTCATAAAGGACTAACTTATTAAATGAAGCATTTTAAATACATTTTTTATAAAAATTAAATACTCAAACGGAAACTCATTATAAAATATTTTCAAACTTCATTCAAAAAGAAAAAGTTCAATCTAAACATTCTTTTCTAAATTTAATCTCGCAGGTTAATAACCCATGTAATGTCCCATTTACAAGTTTTGAGTTTCTGAAGGTTTTGTTTCATTTCAAAAATAAAATCCAGAAATAGATATTTGAAGCAATGGGAATTATTGCCTGAATTCAAAGACTTGCTATATCAGGAGGAAAAACAAATTGCAGCATCAACTTCAGCTGTTTGAGCATTTTGTAAATGAAGATATTAAGTTGGTTTTGAACTATTTTTTATAATAAAGGAAATTCTTTCTATTAGGTACCTATATATACAATGTACAAATAGTACTAATGTTTCTATGTTACTTTAAGGTTATTCCTAAAATTAAAACTGTTGAGAAATATCTAATTTTTATTTTTGTTTTTATGCCATATTCATGAAAATTTTATTTAGGGGAAAAAAAGGGGAATTTTTTTGGAGATTAGGGGAACAAAATTGGGTTTGCTGATAAATACAGGGGAAAAAGGTTATGAAAGTCTGGGGACACTGCCTTACATATAGAGAGGCTGTATCCGAGCAATATTTTTCAAACTTTTCTGGGTTGATTTTAAATCCGCTTGATATTGTTTGTAAGATAATATAAAATCTTTTTATTAGATCAGCATCTATCTTCGTAATTCATGATGAAGTTGAGTAGTTTTGAAAAAATTTTCTGGCTACATTCCCATCATTTGAGTTGCCAAAGCCTGGCTTAGGCTTGTCGACAATAAGTCCCAGCTGGACCTTGAATTTTTCTTGGATATCTTTTTTTGTTCTTTCTACCAAATTTTTGTTTTCGCTTGATAAACGCCAAGATAAAGTTGGTAGCTTATAGCTCAAATGCAGCAATGACTCAAATAACCTTATCCACGCATGTAAAACCGAAATTCCAAAGGAAACGTAGTCGTTATTTACAGGTCTTCTTCTAATATCTTCAAGATTGTTAAAATCTTTTGAAGAAGCATCGCATAGATAGCATTTCAAAGAAGATTTAGTGCCAGAAATCGAGTTGCAAATTTTTCCATCTACCATAGTGAACATTAGTTTGTGAGAAACAGAAATCGATTGGCTATTTAATGTCAATTTAGTTGGAATTAATGCTTTAATCTGCCGCTCAATATTTTCTTTTTGTGAGATAGCTAGTTCAGAAGTTTCTTTTTTATATTGAAGACTTATAGGCCTGCAAAATCTGGGTGATGACGGCTTGGGATTTTGCCAGAAAACTAAATTTTCTTCGTTTTTTTCTGTCGTTAGCCTTAATGGCACAAGACAGGTCAAAAACATATATTTGTCATCAGCAGCTTCTGACACAAATCTTTGTTTGAATTGAGTGTGGCTTGAGCTTCCATCGAATCCCCATTTGGAGAACAAAACCATTTCCAAATTTTCAGAACATATTGGCTCAAGAACAGGCTTTTGGCTTTGTAAAATTCGTGTTGCAGTGTGATCCAAAAGTGTCTGCAAAGACACTTCCGCTTCAGTTTCTGTGACCTTGAGATCATTTGGATATGATTTTTTTTTCTCTGTTTGAACAAGTTTATAGGATGGAAAAATGTCTTTTGTGTAGCTTCGAATAACGTTGTACTGGCTTCTACTTAATTTAGCCTCAATAATAATGGATAGAGCTTCACGGGGCAAAATTTTATCAATTGTAACAGACGAGTGTATGTCCATACAATCCTTCGCGTAAGTTGGAGTGGTCGAGACTCTTTTGACGACTTCAGCTTCTATTGTCTTTCCCTCAGCTCTCAAGCTCATTTGAGCTGCATATGTCAGCAGATTGGAATTATTTTCTGCACGAACACTTGCTGTTTTTCTGCGCTTCGAATTGTCGCTGCTTTCATCAAAAGAAAGTGTTGGCCTACCACTTTTTTTTGAGATGTGAAGAGGGAGTTCAAAACTTCCGTTGAGCCAGGGTGTTTCATTTTTAAGGAACCTGTTTTGATGTCTTCCATACTTCACCCATTTCGCCTTCATTTGGTTTTTAAAATTGCGTAGCTGTTTTGTTAATTTAATTCTTTGAGTGGTCGGATAGTCAGTTTTCTTAGCTACATATTCATAAATTTCTTCGAACTTTTTCTCAAAAGTGATTTTTTTACTCTTACTGAATATATCAAACAGTTTTTTTTCGACTTATTTTAATTTTAGGCTCGGTTTCTATAAAAATCGAAAAATCGCGTATTAGACTTTTTATGAAAAAAAAATATTTAAAAAAAAATGCGCAACGGGCTTTTACTTTTGCCTTTAGTTTAATGTTAAGAGTATTCCTATGTATTATAAACAGGCATTAGCTTAAAAAGAACCTTGCGCATTTCCATGAAAATTGATATTTTTTCGATAAAAAGACCTCCTACTTTAACCTCATCTTTCTTTGTTTTATATAAAAGTATAATTTAAAAAAAAACACTTCAGTCAACTCTACTTACCTAGGTCCATAGCTGGTAATATTCAGTGTATTTATTTTCACTTATCACGAAAAAAAAAACTATATCGATGATCAACCACGAAAACTGTATGCATTCACTACTATAGAACTTTGCACTTTGAGCCATTCACTTTTGCACGTGTTATGCTCAATTGATAATGTAAAGCTCAGAAATAAAAAGGGAAGATCATATACTTATCAAAAAAACAAAAAAAAAACGTAACAGTTATCATTTTAGAATTTGACTTTTGGGCATCTCTCTCATACAGTGGGTCCCAGTGTGCGATGTAACAACTATATTGATTGCAGTCTCACATGAGTAACCCTTTCTAAAACCCGATTGAAGGTCCATTATAAGATTGTTACTCTCAAAGTACTGATAGAGTTGTTTAAAAACCACTTTTTCAAAAATCTTTTCACACAAAGGCATAGCATTAACTGGTCTGAATTCTTCACATTTCACTGTATTCACAATTTTTTCTATTGGTGTTACCAAAGATTCTTTCCAGGAATCAGGGAACTTGCTTGTTGACAGAGAACCATTAATTATTTTGCATAAAATTGGACCTAGAATTTCGAATTGATCCAAGTAGATACTGGGGGTCATAAACTGAAAATCGCGTTTGTTTTTAATTTCTTTTATAGTTTGTTTTAAATCGTTTATCGAAACATTTTTAAATTTGAAAACGCTTTCTACTTCTTGCACATGATTTACAAAAGGAGTCAATGGAATCGTATTTATTATATCGACTATACTTTTAACAAAAAAAATATTGAAATTATTTGCTATTATTTTATTTTCTTTACATACTTCTGTACCAAATATAACACTCTTAATTTCGCTTTTTTTCTTTTTTTAAGATAAAATTTTTTAAGTTCTTCCACATTGTTTTTTGGTCTACCGAACAAGATATTTTTGACATTACATAATCACTTTTACGTTTAAGGATTTCTTTTTTATAATAATTACGTATCTCAGTATAATTTTTCCAGTCTTCTTCCGAACCACTTAATAATGCCCTTGAATATTTCAAAACTTTTTGATTCTTAAGATTATTCAAATAATTATTGAACCACTCGCTTCCACCAGATTTAACTATTTTGTTCGTAATAAAAACAGATACACTTTCATTTGTTTTCTTTGAAAAATCTTCAGCTAATAAATCTGGATTGTTTATATTTTCCAAATGTATTAAATTATTTTCTAAGGCCTGCCCAAATAATTGTTTTCTATATTTAAAATGAGGAAATACCTTCTTCTGTCTCTTATTTTTATCACAGATTATATTAATCACAATCGTTTCATGATCACTTATTTTAAGGTCTTTTACGGTTTCTGCTTTAATCAACGAATAATTATTTGTTACAACATAATCAATTAATGTTCTTGAATTTTGCGTAATTCTGGTCGGTTCATCTATGATTTGAATACACGCATTATCTTTTATAGTTTTTTCAACATCTTTTTTATAAACACTATTAGGGGACAGCCAATCAATGTTAAAATCGCCTACTAAATAATATCTTTATTTAGATCATACAGCTCATCCATCAATTTGCCGAATTCATCACAAAAAACTCTACAACTTGAACTAGGGGATCTGTACATACCAACAACAATGCAGGAATAGTTTGTAAAATGAAAAGTGTTCACTGACCACCATAATTCCATATGTTTGACAAATTTGTTTACATTTGATGCTCTAAAGTCACTACGGATATACACTAAGACTCCACCGGTATGTGTTGATTCAGTATCACACCTATCGACCAGAGTAAAGTTATCAAGACTTAATTCACTGTTTTGAACATCTTTAGTCACATGCGTTTCTGATAACACTAAAGCATCAAAATCATTTGTATCAATTATTACTTGTAGTTCCGCGAGATTATTTAAAAAACCACACATATTAAGATAGCAAAACCGCATGGACTTTGATTGCTAGAAAGAAGTTCTATTTTTTTGAATTTCAATTTTCTTTTTATAGACTTCACAGTCATCGCTTCTACAATCGTGATTTATCTCAAGGTTCAAACCTTGAGTTTGCCAAGACACAGTTATTACATTTAAACGAAACACTCTCACAGATCTTTGCATCATAATTATCACCATTTTAGCTCTTATTAGTAGCAACTCTCAAAGAATGTTTTTTTTTTTCTTTAATTTTCTCATTATCAGCTGATTTAGATTAATTTTAAAAACTAAAATATGTAAGTTAAAAATTTAGAATATCAAAATGTTCAAAAAAGAAATTTTTGAATTTTTAAAGAAAGTTTCAAATTATTTTTTTGAAATTTCGATATCTCAAAAACGGGTTGACATTTTTTTTTTTAATTTTATTAGTATAATCGTATGCACATAAATAAATACTTAAGATTTGCATACCAAAATTTGTCACTCAAAGCATTGCAACGATTCCAGCATTTTAAATAGGTGCAACAGATGTGAAATCACAACAAAACCGTTGAAAGCGCTTGGGAACAAAATTGAAGAAAAAACTTTGAAGTAATTTTTCGGTACCCGTCATTGAGAAACATTTTTGAAATTTTTCATAAATTCATTAAAAAATTATCAATGTTGAATAGCCTTAACTTAAGGAACATTACTTAATAACGGGTGATTTTTTAAGAGGTTTAGAACTTTAAAAAAAAAAAACACAAAAAATTCGAAAAAATGAATGAAATATTTATTTGAATCGATAGTTTGAACCTTGCAATTTAATGTTTAAAGATAATTTCATGCAAATGTTGACCGCGGCTGCGTCTCAGGTAGCCCATCCGCTGAGTCCAATTTTGGCACACTCTTTCACACATATCGGCCGGTATCTCACGAATGAATGCATGGATGTTGGCTTCCAGTGCGTCAATCGAAGCGGGCTTGTCCGTATAGACATTAGCCTTGACATACCCCCACAAAAAATAATCTAATGGTGTCAAATCGCACGATCTAGGCGGCCAATTGACCGGCCCGAAACGTGAAATTAACTGTTCACCAAACTCGCCTCGCAATTGCGCCATTGTTTCGCGTGCTGTGTGGCATGTGGCACCGTCTTGTTGAAACCACATATCATGCAAGTCAAGAACTTCCATTTCGGGCAAAAAAAAGTTTGTTATCATCGCTCGGTAGCGTTCACCATTGACAGTAACGCTGCGATTCGCATCATCTTTGAAGAAATATGGCCCAATAATGCCGCCGGCCCATAAACCGCACCAAACAGTGGCTTTTTCGGGATGCATTGGTAGCTGTTGCAATGCTTCTGGCTGATCTTCACTCCAAATGCGGCAATTATGCTTATTTACGTACCCATTCAACCAAAAATGAGCCTCATCGCTGAACACAATTTTTCGATAAAAAAGCGGATCCTCGGCCTCGAATTTTGATAGTAAAATTCAATAATTTGCAAGCGTTGTTCATTTGTAAGACGATCCATGGTTAAATTGCAAACCAAACTGAAGCTGTTTGACAGTGACACAAGGTACTAAACACACGTCAGCTGTCAAAACCAGTGTTGCCAAAACCAAACCAGCTAAAAAATCACCCGTTAAAAACCGAAGACTAGAAATGTTTGAGGACAAAGGATTTATCAATTTCAAGGAGAAAAATCTATTTTATTTTATCAGATAAATATTAAATATTGAAATAAAATTCTTTGAAATGTTTGAGTAAAATTTCCTTTCCGAGAATAGCTGTTTTCTGTGAAGTCTTCTCCACCGAAATCTTATGTCATAGTTGATCTATGGTTTTAGCTGGTGTTTGGAAAGAAATGTGAGAGCGAAAATTTAGTGCGATCTGCGTTCTAGGCCTTAAACTAAAAACTGCCAAGATCATTGTTTTCAATATAAAGTGTTTTGGGTTTTCAATCTGGCAATACTTTGTTCGGAGTTGGTGTTTTTGACAGCTGTCACTTGATCTATGCTCTGTTTGATTTGCCATTTCGTAATGAAAAGATTTACTCCTGAACAATGTTTGCAAATCGTGCAAATTTATTACCCAAATAATGGTTTAGTTCACGCATCGCGCGCTGCGTCCAATATTCGGTCGACATAATCGCCCAGCAGAGTCGAAAATTGAAAACTACACGTCTAAAAAAAACACCCTTTATTTTCGTACAATTATTTTTTGGATGGTTTATGGGTTTATCTGACTTTTATTGAAGAAAATATATCTCATCAAATAATTGTCTGATAAAAAATTCAAGGACAGTTTTAAAAATTTTAATAAGCTTTTTCAAAGCTTTGTAGATAATATTTATTTTTTACCCTTCACCGTTAAGCCTAGTACGCAGATCGAGACAAAATTTATCTCCCATATAATATTTTTCCGAAGACAAATTTCATTTCGGGTTTTTTTCCCGGCAGTTCGCAACTCCAGCGCAAAATTTGACAGTTGCAACCGCTGTACATGAAAAGGTAAAAACAAGTCTCTACTTAATTTTGCGCGGAACAAATCGTGACATATAATGCATATTTCGCTTTTTTCTTAAACCAAAATCATATCCTTGTTTCATTCTTTCCATTAATAAGACGCTGTGAGATAGATTGCATAAAAAAATTATGAAATAAGAATGAGAATAGAATAAATTGAACAGTTGTTTTGAATCAGTCAGTGGCGTAGCTAATGGGAAAGGGTACAAAAGAGCCACATACGAATACGGAACATATTTTCTTAAATTTAAAAAAATTAAATTGATTTCTAAACCGAACTAAATCGAGTTGGAATCAGCAAACTGAGTGGGCAAATTCAATTGGATTTCTGGAGGAGTAGAAAACTGTGAAAATTTCTGATTTTGACAGTTTTTTTTCAATCCATCGACATCACATCGTTACTTCAATGGAGTTTTATAGTTGATAGCAATGTCAACCGATTATAATCACTTTTTTCCGGAGAGGTTTCTTCATCCAACGACATCGTAGCTATCCTTCAATGGAATTTGAGAGCTAATGGCTCGACAGATGGGAACAAACTATAATTTAACGGAAAAAGTTGATTTTAATTAAAATGACAACCTATTGCTCTGAAATCATTTTTTGTTTCATATAATTAAAAAAAAATTATAAATTTCGGAATTTTTAGAGGTTTTTTAACTTACCGACATCGAAGCTATCCTTGAATGGAATTTGACAATTGATGGCTTGAAACATGGAACACAAACTATATTTTGACGGAAAAAGTTAATATTTACCACAATGTCAACCAGTTTGCACTTAAATCAATTTTTTCCGGAGAAGTAGAAAAACATCAAAAATTTGGGATATTTTTAATGGTTTTTTAATCCATCGACATCCTTGCCATCCCTCAACATTGTTTGACAGTTGATGGCTTGAAAGATGAAAGACAAACTATATTTTGACGAAAAAAGTCTATCTCGGTCCGTAAAATTGTCTTTTTCCAGAAAAGTAAAGAAAAACTGAAAGTTTGGGACTTTTTAGAGGCATTTTCATGCATCCACATTATATTTTTCCCCATCAAAGATAGGTGATCAATTTTTCTTGCTCTGCAAATGCTATGAAGGAATCCGATTTCTTTGGCTGGCCACGATACCAGAAAAATATCGGTATCGTTTGCTCCAAAGCATCCGAAACGATACCGAGACGATACCGAGCGATACCGTAATTTTTAGGACCGAAATATACCGAGACAGTATCTCGGTAGTATCGTTTGGTATCGGCAAAATAAATGTTTTTTTGGATAATCTTGTTGTTAATTATTGCATGCAATTAATTCTTCTGATCGGTTTGCTGTAAATAGATGATTTGGATACAAATTTCACAGCTTTTTTTTAGCAAAAAGAAGGTTTAAAAAATGATTTTAGTGAAAACCGCCCACTGGCACGCCCATTTTTCTCATGCTTTATTTTTCGGAAACCAAGGATTTAAATGCAATTAATAAGACTCGGATCGTTAAAGCAGGGCGAAGTAACTTAAATGAAATCCACCCACTGCCACGTTTTCTTTCTTATATCTTTGTTTCCTGAAAAAGGTTCCAAAGATTATTTAATAATTTCACCGAACCCAAACGGTATATATTTTTATTTGGCTTGTGGACTATAACCCTGCCTTAAAATGTATATATATGATACATTTACACACAAGCCAAATAAAAATACTTTTTGGATCTACAACTAGAGCTCTTAAAAACCAGGTACACGAAGAACTGCCTGGGTACTCGAATAGCTTGGTATAACCCTGGTAAAATCTAGACTACAAGACCAAAGACATGTTACCAAGTCGTAGATTTTTTTTTGCCACTGAGGCGAGACCAAGCTCAAACGAGACCGATTCCATTTCCGATACCGGGCCGAGATCTTGCTATACGAAACCGAGACTGAGATGAGACTGGTTTATACGAGACCGAAACCGATACCAAGACAATCCTAAATTTTTTCGATTTTGAAGATACCGAGACCATACTTACTTAAGCAGCATTTTGTTGGTATCGTGAACAGCCCTACTGTATGTAAAAATGTATGCAAATTGAGGCAAATTTTATATTTTTTTTAAATTTCTAGCTTATTTTTACGGCACTGGTGACGACACTTTTAACTTTTTTCATCATGCATAACTTTTCTATCAGGCATGGTAAATGCAAAAATGAAGTAACTATATTTAGTCATGATGAATCGATTGCCATTTCATTTTCCAAAATCGAATCAAAGGGCACGCTAGTGCCCAGCCAAGTTCGCGGCAGTACCAATCAATTCAGAAACTTGAAATTCGCAGTATTTGCGGAGCCGATCAAACACTGGTGGTTCCCCAAACTTCAACTCTTTAGCGCTTGTAATCCCCGAGATATACGACTTCAAACATCGCAAAAACCGTGACTGACTGACTTACTAACATATCATCAAAATTATGGAGCACTTCCCGACGTCCTAGAAATTTGAAACTTCGCACAACTGTAGGCCTTGTGGTGCATACAAAGGAAAAAAATCGAAAATCTGCAATTTTCTATTTAGGAGCGTGGCTTCCACCCACTTTTCAAAAATGCTTATAAATTATATGGTGTACTTCCGATTGTTTTAGAATGATGAAAATTGGTATAGATTGGTAGGGCTTGAAGTACTTAGAAAGAACAAAATTGCTATTATTTATTTGAAGCACTTTCGGTTGTCGTGGAAATATTAAACTTTGTAGGGTCGTTGGGCTTGATTTTCACCTGGCAAAATGAAATCTTTGCAAAAAGGAGTGAAATCAAAACAAAAACATAAATGTTTAAAATAGAGCCAAGTTCTTATATGTGCCTACAAGAAACCTGTGCGTAAAAAATCAGTAAAAAGTCATGAGATCTAAAATATATGCCAAGTTTTAAGTTCATGAAGTTTAATATCAAATTATGACACAAAATTGGTATTTAATGATTACTGATTCAAATTTGGTGGATTTACTTGGCAAGATTTCTCTTAATTACTTAAATTAATCACAAATTAAAAATGTATGACAGATTGGCCAGTGAACAAACCAAATTTCAATCAGTCATTAAATACCAAATTTCCGTCATAATTGCTGTTGTTTTCGATATAACTCTACTTAAGATATTTGATATTAAACTTCATGAACTTAAAACTTGGCATATATTTTAGATCTCATTTCTTTTTTTGGCTCACCTTTTACGTACAGGTTTCTTGTACCTATAAGAACTTGGCTCTTTTTTTGATATTTATGTTTTTGTTGTGTTCAATTCTACGTTGCTGCAGCGCTGGCGACTGTCCAAAATACGATACCCAAATTCTCTGCAAAGTTCAGGGTAATAAAAAAGCAGGTCTTATAATTCTGTCTATCTGACTGAGAGATTGAGATTGTCTGTCTAACTGTTTGTCGGTCTGTTTATCTGTCTACCTGTCTTTCTATCTGCCTATCTGTTCAGATTACAGCCTAAACGGCTGGGTCGCTTTTTTTTGTAACTTGGTGTCTAGCTTTATTGGTCATTCCCACCACACTTTTTGTTTAAATTCTTAGAACCAAAAAATTTAAAAAATCGGTACCTGGCAACAATTTTTTTTTTAATTTTACAAAATCTTATTCTTCTCAAAAACGGCTCCACAACACTTCCCAAAAAAAAAAAAAAAAATAACTTTTAGTAAAGGCTCCCTTTGGGTGGCAAATCATTTTTCAAAAATCAGAGTTCCATTTTTTTAAATTTTTGATTTTCTTCAAAACTGTATAACTGATTTAAATAATTTTACTATACAGAAGCTTCCAAAAAAATATAAATAGTATTGTGTGCCATAATTAAAAAAAAATAAATATTTTTTGGATTTTTAAAAATCGTTTAATCAAATATTTCGAAAACGACAAATGATTGCTGTTTTCGAAACTCGATACTATTTTGATAAAACGTTTTCTATATGCTTAAATAAGTGCGATCTGCTTATAAAAATTATAAAAATTAACATTTAGCTCTTATTAGTAGCACCTCTCAAAGAATTTTTTTTTTTTAATTTCTCATTATCAGCTGATTTAACTAAAATTAGTAAGTCAAAAAATATAGAATATCAAAATTTTCAAAAAAAGAAATTTTTGAATTTTTAAAGAAAGTTTCAAATTATTTTTTTGAAATTTCGATATCTCAAAAACGGGTTGACATTTTTTTTTAATTATATTATAATAATCGTATGCACATAAATAAATACTTAAGATTTGCATACCAAAGTTTGTCACTCAAAACATTGCAACGATTCCAACATTTTCAATAGGTACAACAGATGTGAAGTCACAACAAAACCGTTGAAAACGCTTGGGAACAAAATTGAAGAAAAAACACGAAAACTTTGAGTAAATTTTTCGGTACCCGTCATTGAGAAACATTTTTGAAACTGTTCATAAATTTATTAAAAAATAAATAAAATGTTGAAAAACCTTAACTTAATATTGTGTAGCTTTTAGTTTGAGTGAGGTTTCGAAATTTACCTATCAAAAATTCAAAAACTCACTCAAATTTAATGTACTCAAGAAAATTAAAGTTCCCATTCAAAATATTCTATGTTTTCCATTAGATTGTTTACGAAAATTCTACTTCCCCACTTTGAATTTTGTTTACAAAGAGATCTCCAAGATCTTTCTTCATTTATAAAGAGAAAAATGTGTTTTCTCTTTAGAAAAATAGAAACAAAAAATTATTCACTCATATTTGTTGGTATCCCTCGAAAAGGTTCCCATTCTCAACACTCAGCAGTTTTAAGAAAATCCAAAAAGATTTTTCTAACGTTCAGTTAGTTGTGTTCTTTGTTCTTGCGTGTCGTGTTGTGATGTCTTTTCTATAGAAAAAAAAAATAAATAAATATAATTTCCAAATATATCTTAATAAATTTAACTAACTCAACAATAAAAAAAAAAAACTAAAATCCATAATTGACGGTCGGAGTATTGCCCGAGATTTCAAAATTTTATAACTATAATTAATTTTTTAAATATCGTGTGAAGTTTTGTAGTTTTTTCTTTAAATATAATTTTTCTCTAATAAAATCACATAAATCATTCCTTAAAATTAATAAAAATTGCGTAATTTTTTCGAGATTCGACATTGAAATGAATTTAGTTTATTAAAAATAAAACAATAAAACTGCTGAATAAAACCTGTTGGTTAGAAATTTTCGATTTTTTGTATGAATTTTTTTTTGCTTACAATTTTAATGATCAAAACCTGAAATAGAAAAGTTTTGAATAAAACAGCAATTCTTTTGAATTTCTATTCGAAAACGAAAATAGAATTTTGCAAAGGAGGAAAGAAATTAAAAGAACAAAAAAAAATTTTCTTCGAAAAAAACGCAGCGTGCAGCGAACTTTGTTCGGTTAAACGGGATTTGTTTATTTTTTCGTTTTTGCAAATTAAGTTTAATTTCCTCAAAGGAAAAGAATTTAAAAATAAATGTAAAGGCTCAGGTGTTTTGATAATAATCCAATTGAGTACATTTTGTATTTAGAAAAAGATTTTCCTCGAAAACGAATGAGGGCAAAGCCCACATTCTATGACCACCACCATCGCTCGCCAGCAGTCGCCACCTCGTCCGATATTTTGTGTGACGTAAAAACAAATATTTCATACCGTTAATACTTGCTGTACATGTAGATATAATAAATAAGTGTATGTATGTGCGTTTTTTGAGCACATTTTCGGCATATCAATAAATTGTGCTCGCGTCCGAAGAAATTAGTGTAAAAGATATAAAAAAGTATACCTACGTGTATCAAACGCGTTGTGTACCTCGGTGATCTAAATCACGTCCGTGGGAGGAATTTTCGAATAAATTTTGAATTTTTTTTCGTCAAAATTCAGATACGATTTATGCTCTGAGGATACGGGTTTTAATTTTTGTCAATTTTTATTTTTTCACGTGATGTGCGACGACGTCATTTTAAGTCGAAAACGAAAAAAAATCAAAATTAAATGAAATTTTTCGGCAAACCCGAACACGAAACGAAAACTTCCGTCAGAAATAATGACTGACAAAAGTCAGTCATCATCGCAATCACGACAACAAAAACATGATACTGGACCTTCACCAACATCTCAACCACAACCACGTCCTCAGGGGATTCCAGGAATTCCTGAGTTGACAGCTGAATGGGTAGTTCGTGCCCAGTTGACATTCGGTCGCCCCGGAGAGACCGTAACCAGAGATTTCTCAACGAACAGCAACAACAACACAACTATCAACCCAGTAAGGGTCGTTTACAGATGGAGCTCGGGCGAAGGTGGCCCTGGCGAAGATGAGAAGCCATCACCATCAAGTCGAGAGACTCTAGTTGGCTCGGGACAATCTACACCTTCAAAGGTTGTGTATCTAGGATTTATTTGCCGAAAGGACTTGAGATAAAAATTAATTCATCTTTCAGACAAAAGGTAAGCATGCTGAGAGTTTTAATTCAGCAACTTCTGGAGAATTTTGTGGCGGTGATTCTGCCTTCAGTGGATCGAATACGCCAAGAAATCAACAACAACAACAAAAGAAACAACAACAACAGAATCAACAGCAGCCATTGTATGGGACAAGATGTCGGAGTACTTGTAATATTATTGTATCAGCTGTGGCAGATTTTTTGCCAAACAATGCTGGCAATGATATTCCAGAAGAACCGGATCCGTTTGTGTTTAATACGACAGCTAGTTACACCGTTATACCGGAAAAGGTATTTTTTTCTAGTTTGTCTTGTTTTCTTATCAAAACCGCAACGGCAAGTGGAAAACTTATAATTTTTTCAGATACTTAAAAAAAAAATCGTTGGTAAAAAACAGTTTTTGAACTTTCGTGATTCGCGAGTATATTATTTTTTTAGACCCGTATAGTGGTTATTTTAAGAAATAAATATTTGACGTTAATTACATCGGAGCATATTCATAGATATTGTTAAAGCTGTTGCTAGGCAAAGCTAGATTTTACGTATTGAAACTTTATCGTGTTTCCGGTTTACATAACCTATTCCAAAACATTCATTGATTCACTAGAAGAGCTGTAGACATAAAGCCGCATAACGTTTTTATGTAGATATTTTTTTCTGACATTGACTGATGACAAATCAGAAAGAAGTTCAAGTGTCTGAAATCTTGAGGAAAAAATTCCTCTGTCTAAAATTTTGCAAATGAGTCCAAACATTTTTTCCATAGTATTTGACAACAAAACTGAAAAATATTACTACGGAATCGTGCGTTCATATTTCTGAGATTGTGGAAATCTCTGAGAACTCAGACACCTAGACTGACTAATTGAAAAATCTGTCATAAATATCAAAGTTGACATTGACAACTGATTTAACTTCCTACTTGAATGCTTTCAATTTGTTAGCTGTCAAAATTGACATAAATTCAACTAAAATTTGTGTCACGTGGCTTCAAAACTATTTGTTGAGATATGAGTCGGCCAGTTTTTTAAAGAAGAAAAGTGAAAATTATTTCTATTTGGTATTAATTTTTGTTTTACCAATTCATAGGAATTCGTTTATTTTGTGTGAATACAATTTTGGGTTTGACAATTGTTGATGCAAAATAAAAACCTTAAATTCAGGTGTTTTCAATAAGAAATTCAAGACTATAGTATGCAGTTCGGATTGAATTTTAGCTCATACTTTTGTCTCCAAACATCAGCGGATACTCATTGACAGAGAAGTGTTTTAGAAATATTTGTAGAAATATGTATATCACAGGACACAGATAACAATTTTTCTCTTTAAATAAATTTTTTTAATCATCCATTTCAAAGAACTTATTTTCAAATAAAATGGTTTTACTAAAAGTTTAAAAAGAACTGAATCTGTTTCAATTAAGTTCGAATTGTGTGCACAATTATTTCGTGCACTTAATTTGACCGATTACACTGGTCAACACAAATTTTGTGCCTGAGTTCTGCATATGATTTTCTTATTCTTTACATATTACTTATTAAATAAAAAATAGACTTGTTTGAAAAAGTTTGCTTTTGTAGTCAGGAGCACATTATTTGAAAATTCATGAAAATGTGCTATGTTACAGTAAATTAGAATAGATATTTTAAGATATTAGACTAGATACACCAAAACGCTAGAGCGCGCTCGAGCTCGAGCGTGTAGACTGGTTCAAAAAAAAAAAAAAAAACATACGATAAGGGGTGCCTATGTTCTCCTGTTTAGACAGGAGGGGTAATTTTATTTAAAAAAATACTTGAGCTAGAAAAAAAAAATATTAAAAAACAACGGCAACACCAAAAAATCAAGGTATATTTTTTTTTAAAGTTAAGACTGCATTCTTTAATTAAGTTTTTAAATAAAGTCATTTTCATGAATAGTTTTTTTAAATTAATTTTCAAACACAGAATTTTGAAGAAAAAAATCATTATTATTATTTTTTTTTATTAAAATTTTCATGATTTTTCAAGAAAAAGTAAGTTTTTTCTTTTCAATATTCAATTCTTTCACCAATCTTAAGCGAAAGTTTAAAAACCAGATGGTTGTATGTATTTTTTTTTAATTTTATTATTTTTAAATTTGGTAAAATTAAAGATAACAAAAACTCCTTTTTTCTTTATTATTTTGTTTAATGTTTGGTACCAAAATTAAAACGGTAATTTTTGTTAACAAACACACTGATTTTGGAATGTGCTATTCTAAAATTATACCTATAGAATAATTTCCCATCATTATTTCATTTGATTGACCTTGGTAATGACGATTACCCTCGAAGTCCATAAAGTCCTAGTTAAAACCTTTTCCTTTTTCTTCTGAGTATGCTCCCAATAAAGTTTTAATTTTTTTTTCTAAATGACCGTGCTGAATATTCAATCTTAGAGACATCCTGCATGTCCTTTAAGTTTCTTTACATATTTTCAAAAATGATAATAATGTGAATTTTGGTAAAATAACCACATACATAGCAAAATGCATTAGCATCACTTTAACACATTCTTAAAAACATTTTAACGTCCTTAAATTTTAAAATAAAAATGTGTGTAGTTTGTGACGCAAATATACTTAAGAGATACCAAATGGGCGTAACAATTGCCCTCCCCTCTCCCCTTTTAAAGAAAATATTAAAGCAAACATTTATTATTTCTATGAAAACTATGGTAACTGTATTTTGACTACCAACTCTACAAAAGCAAACTTTAGGGGGGATGTGGGTATTAGGTATTGTTCCATCATTTTGGAGCATGACGAATAAAAAAATTATGAAATAAACTCAGGCACAAAAATTATTTTTTATTTTCTTGAGTTGTGTTATTGATGAACAGTCCAGTTACAAGATAATTTATTTTTAAACCGAAGCTGTTGTGCAATGCAATTAAATGGTTGGCTTTTTTTTGGGTACAATTATGTATGAAAGTTAACATTTTTCGTAAGCTGTTTAGTTGGCTCAAAAATGAAAAATAATACCAGCTAAATGATTGCACCTTCTCGCTCTTTTGGTCGTATTTAATCATGAAACATGAATCTTGTCATGCACTGCATTTGTACGGATTTGTATTTACGTACAAAACCTAATTTTAATATTAATCTTGTGTTTTAGCGCTCAATTAAAGTACGGTTCTCTCTTTCAATTCAGGCCAGATCCTGAGGTTGAATTTTTATTTTTTTTTTGTAGTTCGGAGTTTCGACTTTCTACTTCGACACAATCTACGAGTTCACAAGAAAACATCCGAGTGACAGCCAATCTCTACAAACGTCAAACTGCAGTGCGCACTAGTGCTTACAAAGAAAGATAAAACAATGAGCAGAGCTTCAGAAATTTGAGTACACAGTTCAGCATTCAACTGTCATAGGACCAAAAATCTGTCAAATCACAAGACAAAAGGTATGAAATTCGCCGTGCTCAGCTTTTACGTGTGAATTAATTTGACTCATTGGGTACCCGTAATCTGTCAAAATTTAAACTCACTCTTAAGTGCCTTTAATATGAGCTGCGAATAGCGAATGATCGCGAGATTTGACATTTCTTTCACGGTCGCCAACAGACGCGAACTTTCATACAAAAACAAACCAGTAAATTGGGTGCTGAACAAATTTGAGGTTAAATACGAGCGATTTTCTCATTCCCAGATTTGTGGAATACGTCTTGATGTTATGCATTGCGAATAAGTGTTTGACAGTTCGCAGAAAATATCTCGTTGGTCGTTTTAAATAATGTTAAGTTTTTTAATAATACAAATTCTATAAGACTATAATAAATCAGCCAAGTAAAAGACGTAGCATTATGGATTATACTTGTTATATAAAAACCTTCTTATAGAAGCTATGCCTGGCCCGGGCAAAAAAACTTCGAGCTTAATGATTAGGAATTCTAATCTTCTTGGATAGACTAATGTCGTTTTCCATTGGCTTCACTCAAGAAGACACTCATTCTGAATCCAATGGAACAGTGCTTGTTACTTCTACTCAATTTTGAAGTTTCGTCTCTGTATTAGTGAATCATTAAATAGAAACTTTTTGGTGGCACACAATAAGTGAAATTAAAAACAATAGTGTATCCACCCCTTACTTACAAATAATAATTTTTCTTTTTCTTAATTTGTTTATTAAATTTTATTAAATTCAGTGTGCACAATTAATTCGAATGGGATGAACAAAAAATATGAAGTTTTGTGTTGCATGTATGAGTGTCTTCTGAATTCAAATCAAGAATCAATTTTCTCTCCTCAGAATCGTCAGATGAGTATTTTTTGTGCCAATGAAACGGTTTCAGAAGCGTTCCGGACGATTCTGGACGCTTCCGGACATCCAATGGAAAACAGCATAAGGCAATCACTATGTCACTGATGAGTCCAAAGTGACATTGCCGGACGAAACGCCAATTTGTAGGACTAACGGCCATAAAAGCTATTTTGAAACTCATTTCAGTTCGTTTTTTTTTTCTTAAAATTGTAGATAAGATCGTTTATAAACTTTGTCGGAAAGCTTAAACACGTATTTATTGATATTTTTACCTGGAATTGCCTAAAAAATGTATTCGCAGTTCACAGCTAATGTGAAAGGCACTTTACGGAATCGCAATAATCGATGTGTATAAGATGTTCTGTAAACACAGAGAAAATCACTCTTGCCAAAGAAAAAAGTCTATTGAAATGGCTCCACATCCATAAAAAAAAGCCAAACGCATTGGTATAACCTTATCTTTTACGTATCCCTGAAAGAAAAAGTTCAAATGTATCAAATCATCTTGGTGCCCGCAAATTTTTTTGACCATCATTTTGAAGAATGACTTAAGTAAGAGACTTTTTTTTCGCAAATAGCAGAGGTTTCGACACTTGTGTGGCCTCGTGAAATATACATACATAAGCATTTGATCATTCTTCGATCTAGTCCAATCTCTTATACTTAGTAAGAATGAAGTAATATAAAATCTTCTGTAAAATTGGATCCGCAAGAAAAGGCTTTCTTTTATGACAACATATTTCTTTGCTATTTGCTACTTCCCATATTATTGTAATAGATTTTTTCTCTCTCATTATCTCCTAGCATTTTGGTGTAATAAAATGGATTTGAGCCCAGAGCTCCAGTGTGATAGGCCGATGCACTAAACTTACACCAAGTGATACTAATAGGCGTTGTTAAAGTATTTACAAATGAAGATTTGTATTTAGTGCGATTTTGTAGAAATCTCTCCTGTTTTTACCTCTTTGGGTCAAAAGTTATCCCAAAAAAAAAACATACTACTTTCAATAAATTCAAATTAAAGTATTTTTAGGAACCTTCAATGAGTGAATTTTATTTAGGCCCTGTACCTTCTAGAATAGGTTTTTATATAAATATATTCGTTTTCGTATCTTAAAAACAATTGGGCGTATCCATCATTATTATAAGCTCTTAAAAAAAAATAAAATGCACAACTGGATCGCACGTATTTGCTCTTATTTTCCAGTTGCTTGGAACTTAAGAACTTTTAAAATATACAAGTAATAATAGAAAAAAAATATAAGAGTATTAAAAAAGGCATTTTAATTGTATAAACAACTATGTAGTTAAATTGCTTGGCGCTTATAACCAAGCATGCCATTTTATTTCTTGATAAAACTGGAATATATATAACAAAAAAAAATTAAAATCGTTGGAGCGGTTTTCTTAAAAACTAATTTTTTATATATAATTTTCTATTACATTTATTAGAAACAATTTTGAGATGAACATTCTTAGAAAATATTAAAATACATTCAAAAACCTTGTTTCCAAATAATTCATTAACCTGTTTTTGAAATATTGAATTTTCAAAAAAAAATTTTAATATGTTTTTAAAAATCCAAAATTAATTTTTATCAAAATTTTGATATGTGAAATTTTTAACATTTTGAAGAAGCTTTTTCATAAATTTTTTTAATGAAATCCGTTAAACAGTTAATGAAAAATTAAAAAAAATCGTTATATGGCAGGACCGTTACTAACAGTTTTTGTACACCATGCCTACATTAACGCACTGATTTTTTGTATCGAAATCGTTGAATTTTCTTCAACGGTTGTATTGCAAATACGGTTATTTTCGGAGCTAAAAAAAATTAATTTTCCCCTCTGGAGAGTTACAAAAAAAACCTTGAATTCCAAATTTGAAGAAAATCGCATCAATAGCTTAGACTGTAGATCCAGATACAAACAGACAGACAGACAGAATTTTGCCACTCAATTTTTTGGTGTTCCTTATATCATCGTAATGTCATGTTTGATTGTTATCTCAAATTTTATTTTGCACGAATCCAAAACTTGTCTTATAAAGTACCTATATCGCAAGTTAAAATCTAACACGAGTTTTTTGATCAAAATTGTTAATTATTCTCGTTACGATGATAGGGAAAACGAAATATCTCACCATTCTGTCTGTCTGTTCGTTGACCTACACCCCAAACGATTTTCTTCAAACTTTTCACATATAGTTTTTGGTAATACCCCACACGTTTTTTTTTTTAAAGATCCAAAAATAACGGTACCTGCCATAATTCTTTTTTTTTTTTTGTAATTTTACTTCATTATATTTTTTCTCAAAAACGGCTTCACAACTTTTCTTAAACAAAATTTTTAATAAACAACTTCTAGAAAAGGTTTTATATGGGAAACCATTTTTCAAAAAATGATTATTAATGGTACATCCAAAAGAAACATTTTTTATCTTCGATTTTCTTCAAAACGTATGCCTGATTTATAGTTTGTGCCGCCAAAATTTTCAAACAAATATTTTTGGGATTTAAAAATAACTATATTTTTTTTGTGAGAAACTCGGCAGGAACCTAAAGCCTAGTTTACAGTTCCCATGCGCAAAAAAAAATCTATGCAAATATTCTCGCATGTCAAAAATTGAGGTGAAATGTAAAATTAATTGTTTGCATGATTGGTTTACAGTTTCATGCAAAAAAAACTATGCTGTCATGGAATGTTATGCAAAACATTGGACCGGCAATTGATCTGCATGCGAAAAAAAGTGTGGTCAATAAAATATTTTTTTTTTGATGGTCGGTTTATACTTCCAAAAAAAAAAAAATATATTCACCTCAAGGCATTATTTGCATGCAAATGGTTTTCGCATCCAAAAATAATTATTTTCCATTTTAAGGCCTATAGTCAATTAAGGGTCAATTAACGACTCAATGGGTGTTTTCGGCCAAGGCAAACGTTTTTCGCCTTGCATATTATTCAACTTGGTGCGCGGAATAGGTGGAAAATCGTTTTGAAAATTTTGTTTTTTTTTTCGCATCGGAACTGTAAACTATGCTTAAAAGTTAAAAACAGTTACAGAAATTATTATTTTTATCAAAAACGGCTCCTATGATTTTGATGAAACTTGTTCTGCTAATGCTAAAATAAATGCGATCTACTACAAACAACTATACAAAATTACACCAAGCAACTATTAATATAGAACAGGAAAAATAGCACAAATCGTATAGGGAACCTGTAAAAAACTAATTCATTAAATATTATAAATATTAAAATTGTAATCGACGCAATCGATTTGCAACCTCTTTAACATATCCAAAGTACCCCAAAATTCCCGCATTGGCTTTTTCTGTAGTTAACTTCTCAGAGCATTTTTTTTTTTATTTTGAATTTGCTCACTATCGGCTTTTTTTCTCATTAGATTATTTTTTTTGTATTCATGTTCCAAATAATATTAAATAATATTGTTTAGTAAAATTTTCAAAAAAGAAATTTTCGGGTTAAAAAAAATAAATATTTTGTTTGAAAATTTGTTATCTTACAACTGGTTTGCAATTTTTTTTTTTGAAATTTTATTTTTTGTATGCATATAAATGAATGCTCAAGATTTGTATATATTATTCCTTAAAATTGTTTTAGGGATTTAGTATCTAAAAAATTGATTTATTAAAAAACCGCTTAAACGATTTAATATTTTTGTTTCCATATAATCATATTTGATCGAGAATTCAGATGGCATTCTCTTTTTTCACTTCAAACTATTGAAGGGGCTGTTTAAGCTTATTTAATTATCGTATTTCATGCTTTTTAACATTTTTCTTTCACATTTTCCATGTCCTTGTATACAATTTTTTTAAACCCTAAGCCTCTTGGACTATGTAGTAAGAATGTTAAAAAACATTATTTCAATATATATTATAGTTTAAGCAAAAGTAGTTATTTAAGTAGAATTTTCAAATTAGACACAAAATATAAATTATTAGAGTTAATTTTTGGGGGCGTGTCCATGATTATTTTTAAACTATTGCTAAGATAAAAGTTAGATTTATTGAGTTAAGATTTAACATTTTAAATCTCAAACCGTAGTAAATTTATATGAATTCAACAAACAAATATGCACAAACAGTAATATATTGTTTATTATATGCAGTGTCGTCACACTGTTGACAGTTTAGCCTTAACCTATATAGTTTTTTTATGTCCTCCTAGTAACACCACATCTTGACAGCAAAAAAAATGGGACTTCCTTTTAATTTATGCTGACATCTTCGAAGTAAAATTTTTTATAATCCTCATAAAATTATGTATTTTTATTCATACAAATTTTACTATATAGTTATAGGGCAAACGTTTAAATTTGATTGTCATTGAAATGAAATATTTTTTGTAATATAATTTTTTTTATTCAGATTCTTTTATAAAAACCATTTTGGCTAGTGTTTGTGACATTATAACTTTAAACAAATAAATACAAGAAATATTAATTCAAGCAAAATTGAATTGGCATATTGCCATTAAAATGATCATTAATTTAGGTATGTACATATTTTTTTTTTTAAGAACTTTCATTCATTCATATTAAATCAAAATCATAAATTATTAAGAATGAGTTATGATGTCACATTTTTTATGTTTTTAAAAAGTGCTAACATTGCATGTACCTATATAAAATTTAAAAACTATCTGAAGCAACAATAAAATATTTTTGAATTTGCAATTCCTGTTTTTTTGTTTTAAGTTGTACGAGTAATATAATTTTTTTATATAAAATCATAACTTGGTCTAGTTTTTGAGGTATTGAATTATTTTGATTCATTTTTTTTTTTAAACCAGAAGCAAAAATAGATCTTGCACAGTTAAGATAGGTAGCAAAAATAGAAATCTAAATTGTATTTTGTATGCCCTGCGTACAATTATGCCCACAATTTGTTCATAAACTTGCTTAAAAATTCTCTTAAATTCTTATTTAAAAACTAAATAATTATCTCTTGAAATATGTAGGTAATGAGTTTAAAATAATGAATTAGTTAGAACATATTGATATGACTACAGGAAGCACTTAACTTTTTTTTTTTTTTAGAAAACGTGAAATCTTTATCATTAATAACCTAAAAATAGTTAAAATTAAGTTCATCACATATGATCTCAAATTATTTTTAAATTCAAAACATAATTATTTTTGATCTACGCTGAAAAAAATATTCAATTGAATTTAAAATCCCTGATGATGACATTTTTTGAATAACTCTTTTGATTCTTGGTTGACATGACACATTGAATATTTTAGGCAAACTGCATGGGTGTACGAAATTTTGGGGGTGTTAAAATAGTTAAAATCACACACTGGCCTCACCCCCTCAAAAATACACCCTTTTATTTTTTATGGAATTTTGTGATTCTTGGTTTTAGTGACAAAGAAAATATTTGATAGAAATTTTATTAACACACCATTATTTTCAAACGGTTTTTAGGATATTCTAAAAAGGGCTATAATTTTTGTATGGAGGTTGTATAGGTAGTTTTGGTTTTGATTTCATTTGATTCACCGTTTAAAAGTTCCATTAAATCTTGTGTCATATCCCTAGATTGTGTCAAAACACATATGTATATCAGTTTTTTAAACTTCCACTTTGTCCCCCTCTAAGGGTAGATATATACAAGAAATAAATGTAGGAACTTTTGCTGTAGAGGGTAATAAGTACATATTCTGATGCTTCGATATTAATTTTTATTTTAGGAATTAGTTTTTTCGATCGCAGAACTTATATTTCTTGGAATACTAACCAAAATTTAAAAAAAATGCACATATTAAAATTGTTTAGATTAAGGTGGCTCAGAATAAATTAACTTTTTTATTTCTTCTTGAAACCATGTGAACTTTGTTGAAACAAAAATCTTAAAATATGAGACAGAAATGAGGCATTTATTTTTTAAATTACCCAAATGAGGTTCCAAAATTTTGTTTGTATGTGACCTTGAAAAACACTGAAAAAATGTATACAAAAATCTATCGCTGACCATTTATTCAAATAGTTATGCTTTTATCACGATTTAGTGGCATTTTAGATGGCTTACATTTTTTGAGAAAATTTCTCAAATTAGGAGCCAGAATTCGCTTGTCATTCATTATTCACTAGTCCATCCTGTCCCTAAATTGGTGAATCTTCTTTTCCCTCTAACTACCGTCCAATTGCACTAACGTCCCTTCTTTCCAAGGTCATGGAAATGCTGATTAATCATTGGCTTAAGAAATATCTTGAAAAACGGAAGTTTCTTAATGAGCGACAGAACGGCTTTCGTAGCAATAGGTCCACTCGTGATCTAATAGTACATCTCACCGAGCAGTGGAACAAATCTTTACATCGTTTTGGAGAAAGTAAAATTGTTGCACTTGATATTTCAAAAGCGTTTGATAGAGGTTGGCACCAAGCTCTCTTAGCGAAAATGTGTGCATTTGGTATCGATGAATCACTTCTTCGTTGGATTGGAAATTACCTTTCGGACCGTTCAAGAAAAGTTATGTTGGATGATTACAAGTCTGATATTCATAAAATAAATGCTGGTGTGCCCCAGGGCACCGTCTTGTCTCCGATTCACTTTCTTATTTTCATAAATGATCTTCTGTCTGAAACTTCCAATCCCTTAAATTGTTTTGTAGACGACAGTACCCTCAGTTTTTCATATTCGTTTCAAGATTCACTTCCTTGTTCTTCGGATGTGAAACTTGAACGGCTGCGTATGATAAGCTCATTAAATTCTGATCTCGACAGCATTGTCCAATGAGGAATAAAAACCGTGTAGAATTTAATCCAAAACTCAGTGCTGTCTCCTGTCGTTAAAATGAAATCCACCCTCTATGTCACTATCCATGAGTGGCACTTGCATCTGGGTATGTGCATCACAGACCACCTTCTGTAGAATGATCACATATTCGACGTCGCTAAAAATTCTGCGAAATGTCTAAGTTTTCTTCGAAGAAGCATTAAATTTGTCTCCTCTTGTGATCTGGCTGTAATCTATAAGGCCTTCATTCGTCCAAAGCTTGAGTTAAACTCCCATATTTGGGTGGGTGCTCCTAAAACCCATTTAAATCTCTTGGATAGAATTCAAAATAGAGCTTTAAAATTGATAGGTGATAGAGCTATAACAAAAACATTTGCATCTCTCTAACACCGCCGCAATGTTTCGTGTCTGTCATTATTTTATGGATATTTTTACAAACAAAATTCTAGTGAAATAGCCAGTTGTATTCCTCCCCTTAAATAATTCCGCCGTAATAGTATACAGTTTACCCTGGAGCCCAATTTCGGACGTACTGTAAAGTATTGTCAGAACTACAAAACCAATGTGCATCAGCATCTCCTCTTGAAATGACGTTCACGTGTTATCTGTGTCAACGCAAGTGGTGCCCTCAACGTATTGACACGTGAAATGATGATGATTACACTATTTGACCAAAACATATGAACGTTGACGCGGAGTTGACAAGAGCAAAATTGAATCATCTTGTACGTTGACGATCACACGACATTGACTGTGGTTTTATGGAACAATACAATGTGGAGGAACTAAAAACAAAAACTCTAAAAAATCATACATTTTTGAAGTTTTTCTTAATGCTCAGGAAAAAAAGTGGTTTTAATTTTAAGACAATCGGGTGACATTTAGATCGAAATACACTTTTTTCGTCAAAATATAGTTCATCGCCAATCTGCCAAGTCATCAACTGTCAAGTTCCATTCAAGGATGGCAACGATGTCGATGGATTAAAAAACAGCTTGGAAGTGAGAAAGTTTTTTTTACTGCTCCGGAAAAATGTGATTTTATGTCCATTTGGATGACATTTAGATCAAAGCATACCTTTGCCATCAAAATGTCAAGCCATCAATCTGTCAAGCCATCAATTGACAGATTCTCTTGAAAATTGGCTACGATGTCGATGTATTAAAAAAAAAACTTCCAAAAAGTAAAAGAAAAAAATTGAAGTTTCCTTACTGCTCCGGAAAAAGTGATTTAAGGGCAATTGGGTGACATTTGGATTGAAATATACTTCTGCCAAAAAAAAAACACAAAATTAATCATACTTTTGCCGTCAAAATAGAGTTCCCCCCCTCTCATATATCAAGTCATCAACTGTCGATGCATGTATGAAAAATCCTCAAAAAATGCAAAATTTTCGAGATTGAGATGAAAGTCAAAGGGTACGTTGATTCAGTCAACGCGTTGGTGAGTAGTCTGTCATAGTATCCTTACTACGTTGAAAGGGTGATTGCGCACGGCCAACGAAAATAATCAACGCATTGACCCTTAAAATCGTGTCACTGCATGGACAGTATTCTGCGTTGACGATCAGACGACAAGACAAGTTTGTGACGGAGCTTCACGTCATTTTGACGTCAGAGATCCAACGCGTTGACCATTTGCGTTGACCGTCTTATCATAGCTTAATTCCTTATCTAATTAAAGTTTGTTGATCAGCTTAGTCCGAGTGATACTTGCTCAATCGCACCCAACTTCGCTATAACGTGAACTTTATCAGACGGCCTCGGTGAACATGCTGGCCACATTATTCTTTTCATCGTTCCCTTTTTCATCTAATCTCGTGGCGTGGACTTAGCACCACTCTGAACCGATTCAAATCAGCTTGTATTAAGCTGTCAAACGTGAGTCTGAGAGTGTCATCTGTTGGCATTTCCCAAAATAAACGTATTGTCAATTCCGTAGTAATCGTCATTTCTTACGATATTTTCTTCTTCCAAAACAAAATGGAATTATTTGATATCGCTACCTGAAAGTATGAAATTTAGGACTCTCACGATTTTCCGAGTTTAAGAATCCAACAGAAAAACTTCCAGACAAATCGGATTATATTAGCCGTAGTGTAAACAAAATTATTCATCAAGAAACAGTTATAATTACTTTTTCGGTAGTCATTATGGCAAGCTATCTACTCAAATGGGAATTATTTGCTTTTGTCAATTACGTGTTACGTGAATAATCGAAGAAATCAATGTAAATGTAATTAACAAAGTGCTTTCTTCAAGTACTTGCAAAAACCCATTACTATTTTCAATTACATGATATTTGGAAGTGATTTTTTGCTGTTACATGTAATTTGTAAGTGATTTTTTCAATTACAATTACAACTAATTAAAATGTATGTTTTTTCAATTTCAATTAAATGTGTAATGTAGTGGAAAAAGTTCAATTACTAATTACGTGTAATTGTTAATGTTTAACTTTTGTTTATACATATAAACTGATCAAGAAAGTTCTATTTCATAATAAATTTCAAAATCCCGAGGCAATTAGTTCTAAAAGATACATCTTTCTTACAAAACATTTCAATGTCATTTTCCAGCCAGCATTAGCAATTAGAAAACATCTGTTTCCAATAAGATTGACAAACATTTCCAAATGTTAATATTTGTTCAACATATTTCCGCCCTAAACAAAAAATACTCCTACCAACCTCAACCTGACCATAATTACAAAAATATCCCCTTCCGGTTGTAAATAAAATTATGTTTCGTTTTTTGTGAAACTCACTCAATATTTATATTTTTAAATTGTTTCCACTTGCCGTCGTTGGTTTGTTTTGAAAACTTTTATTTTCGTTTCATCTTGACCTAATAGTTTCGACAAAAAAAAAAAAACACACACCTATCCCTTTAGCTCCCCGGTAATGGTTCCCCTGCTACGGCATCTAAAAATTTTACATCTGGTAAAATTCTTGCTCTACGTGATGCCTTCTCGCAGACAAGCGACACAGAAACGACGAAATTTCTTACCAGAGAATTTCGCTACTCCAGCCGTAGTCCGCCTACTGATCGACGATCAACGCTTGACGATTATAGGCGTCAGCAGAGACGATACTATGATCATAATCGTCGTGCCACAGACTCTTTGCTGCCACTGCCTACCTCACCCATAGCCGGAGTCGACGAGGGAAACTCTTTTACGGTTTGTTTCTATTTTTCTTGCGCTGTTCTATTTCTATTTTTAAATCGAATGTTATTTTTTTGTTTCTAGCCCTCGTACACACCATCGCCTACGCAAACGTGTAAATCAGCTTCCCTGCCAAGAATTCCTCCACTTCCAGGTCACCAAAGGCAGCAACAAGCTGCCAGCAGCGGACCAAAGTCAGAACCGAAAAAACCCAGAACTGTCCACATCGATGTGTATTGCACAGGTTCCGATGAGGACGAAGATGATGATGACGATGATGAATTGGACATCGATGACTCGTCGAGCTCATCTGATACTTCGAATCATCTATCCAATTCTACCCCTCAAACTGTGTTGGACAACGAACAAATGCTGCTGCGTCATCAACGAATAGGAGCAAACACGCTTCCCAGAAGGGTTAACTTGCATCGTGAGAAATTCGCTGGCCATTCGCCAAATCCCCCAACAACGGTGTCAAGCACTTCGCGATCTGATTTGAATGTCGGTCATGCTATCACCAAGTCGAGCACAGCTGAGGAAGTCTGTGAATCGAAACAGTTGCTCTTCCGCAAACACATTGGCGATCAGAGAGCTGCTAAGCTTCAAAATCTACGACAGAAGTACATCCGTAAGGATCCTAGCGATGATTGTATCAGTTCGAACTATCCAAACTCATCCAGGTCAACTGTAAGGGATGCGACTTGCAGTAGTATCTCCAGTGCGATGGCCTCTCAAGATCAGGAATCATCCTGGAAAGATACGGAAGAAATCGAAGTGAGCATGAGCTTGACCAAGTCGGATAGCTTTGACTACGACAACTCTGTGGACCGTTTGAGAATCAAGCATATGGAGTCCCTTTGGGCTCGACCTGAGGGAGAACCTAATTTTGCCACGACCAGGAGCCATACTCAGCCGGTGTTTCTTCATCCGATTTCAGAGGGAACTTCACAGAGAGCCTCACCTTATACAGGAAACGTTCCAATGCAACGAACCGAAACTCTGCCATCGGAATCGGAAAACTTCTCAGAGTCTGATAACGTCTTCTATCCCTACCACCGGTTTAGTGCTCCGGCTCAGCAGTTATACGAACCTCCTCCACCACCAGCCTCACCAAGCCATCCGCCAAAAATTGTCTACTCGTATCCGGCAACTCCCACCCGAGATCCTCCAGCGTTCATGCAGTTTTTCGGCCCAAGACCTCAAAGTCCCCAATATGGATACCAGCCCAGTTTTCGACCAGGGCTGCAACGGTGGAAGAGCGAAGCTCGCGAAGATCTCGATTCATCATCGTTGAAGCCTACAGAGCCATTCCACCGAGCTGGCAGTGAGACTCCATCTTCCCCTACTAAAGCCTTATCGCCCGAATTGCCCCTTTCTCCCCCTGTCCATCCCTCTCCATCTAAAAATCCTTCACCTGTTCCATCCTCTAAACCAGATTCATCCAAACGTGAAAGTAGTGTAGCTTCCAGTAGTGTAGCTGCGATTATAAAAGGCTACACAGCCGAGCATTTGCAGAAAGCTCGAAAATTCGGTCCAGTTATGGGCACGGTTCGCAAACCAGGACATCATGTTGGACCCACTAAGAATCCGAATTGTTTGTGCGAGCATTGCCAACGCTGGATGGCTGAACGATTCCAAATACGAAGTAGAGCCTTCTCTGTCGGAGATAAACCAATTGTATTGAAAAGACCAAATTTTAACAGAAATTAGAAGAACACAAGACAAAAAGAAAAACATGTTAAAAAAAAAGAACAAAAACACTGCCAGATCCAATATAAATAAAATTTATAATTTAGAAATAAGAATGTATTTATTCGAAATCAAGCTTTTAACATTTTGTTTAGTTTTTTTCTTAAATTATTTTGCATTTAAATTAAAATGTTTAAAATAAAATAAGTTAACAGAAAGCTTTTCCCCTCAAGTGTGAAATATTATTAAAAAAATGAAAACTGAAAATATTTATGTTTATTATTTATAATAATTTATGAATTTAAGGATATTGAAATAATTATTTATTGTTCTATAATAAATTTGTTAATATATTGAAAATACAATATTATTAAAATTTTAAAACCTAACGCTTATGTTCCTGTAACTTAACTTTGTATGAATTAAATAAAATAAATAAAATAAACTGTAAGGTTGGATAGAGTTCGTTTTTAGTTAAAGTGGATATAGGCATGTCGTGACATTTCACAAAATTTCCATTGTAAGTATGTATTTCTGCTGATGCGAAACGAAAAATCCCATACAAAAATGACACAACGAAATCATAAACTAAAAATTTAGTTCTACTTTTCGTTCTGCAGTACGCTGTTCGATGAGCGAAATTGAAATTGTAGCAGATTATTTGGAGAAGTCTACACTCTTTTTTCGCACACAATTAATTACCCAGACCATTTATTGTGTACGAAAAAATGACATTTGTGTTTTTTCGTGTTTATTTTTGTTGTTTCTTTCATTACAGCATGGCTGCTTGTGATTTTTTTGCATTTGCATTTGTTTTAACTTTTTGAATTCGTGCAACTGTCAATGAATATTTTTCCGCTTCGTTTTCGTAAGCATTTCGTTGTCTTGTTGGAGACCAACTAAAAATTTCGTTTCGCATCAGCAGCGTACTAGGCTTTAAGTTCTCTCCAATTTTTTATATCAAAAAATAATTTATTGCTGATTACCAAAATAACCAGTAAAAGTAACCTGAAAAGGTAACCAATAAAAGTAACCTGAAAAAGTAACCAGTAAAAGTAACCAATAAAAGTAACCACAAAAAGTAACCATTAAAAGTAACAATTAAAAGTAAGAAATAAAAGTAACTAGCAAAAGTAACCTGAAAAAGTAATAAAAAAAAATGAATCAATGAAAGTAACCAGTAACGGTTACAAATAAAAGAAACCAGTTAAAGCAACCAAGAAAAAGTATCTTACCAATAAAAGTAACCCAAAGTAGTAACCAGTAACTGATAAAAGAAACCAGTAAAAGTAACCAGAAAAAAAGTGTCTAACCAATAAGAGTAACTTAAATAGTGACCAGTAATAGTAACTAATAGAAGTAACCAGAAAAGTAACCAATAAAAGTTATCACTAAAAGTAATCAATAAAAGTCACAAATAAAAGTTACCAATAACAGTAACCAGTAAAAGTATTAAGCAGCATACAAAAGGGTTGTTGCTCCCTCCAAAATTATTATATCTGTTCTGATTTCGTTTGTTGAGTTTGCGGTAGTTCTCATCCTATGCTGTTTATTGTTCCTAATCGTCTGAATAAAAATAAAAATGTGACATATTCTCCTCAAGTGCCACCTTTGCCCTCCAATTTTACCCATTTTTTTTTTTTAATTTTAATTCCTTGGACATAGATACATAAATTTTAAAGGAAACAGCTTGAAATTTTGATCATTTGTTGTCATAATGTCCAAATCTCATTATTAAGCTTTTTTCTATTTCCACCAGCGGACCATACTTTATTAATTGTGAATAGATCTCATTTTTGTGGTAAGATTGCGTAATTCTGTTGAAATAAGAGAATTATTGTTGTTGATCGTATCGTCCTCGAGCAGTCGATGGAATATCAATCACCGCTTTACCTCATGTTCGTGGATTTTGAAAAGGCCTTTGATCGAGTTAACCGAGAATGTATATGGAGATCGTTGCTTGGTAGAGGAATTCCACCAAAAATTGTTGCCATTATTAAAGAGTCCTACAACAACGCGAGGTGTTTTGTTTTGCACAATGGGCAGCTATCCGACTCCTTCGTAGTGCAACAGGGTGTGAGACAAGGGGATGTTCTATCGCCAATTCTCTTCCTGCTGGCGATGGACGACGTATTGACGGCCAGTGTTGGTACAGCTGAGCGACAGGGCATTCAATGGAGACCGTTCGAAAGGCTCAGTCATTTAGACTATGCCGGTGACATATGTCTACTGGCAAATAACATCAGTGGGCTGAACGGGATGTGCCAAACACTGCAAGTGAAGGGAGAGTCGAGTGGTCTAAGAATTAACAGCAAAAAGACAAAAATAATGCTCACAGGCCGCTCCACACAGCAGCGTATTATTTTACAGGAGACGCCAGTTGAAGTAGTGGAACAATTTAACTACCTTGGCAGTATTGTTTCTGCAAACGGTGGTACGGATCTGGACGTTAAAAGTAGAATAAATAAAGCTCGTGCTGCCTTCGGTACTCTGTCCCCAATTTGGAAATCCAGTCAAATCTCCTCACGCACTAAGTTGAGATTCTTCGAATCCAATGTGAAATCCGTGCTGTTATATGCTTGTGAAACCTGGAAAGTCACGTCTATTATTTCGAAGAAATTGCAGGCTTTTGTGAATCGCTGTCTTCGCCACATCCTAAAGATTCGCTGGCCGCAAATAATATCAAATGAGGAATTGTGGCGCAGGACAAGTCAAGAGCGGCTGGACGTCGACATAAGAAAGCGTAAATGGCGTTGGATTGGTCACACACTGAGGAAACCAAACGATGAAATTGCAAAGCAGTCCTTTGAATGGAATCCTCAGGGTGCACGGCGGGTTGGAAGACCAAGAACAACATGGAAATCAACTGTCTTAGCGGAAGCAGAATCCCAGAGAAAGACGTGGCCACAGCTTAAGTACCTTGCAGCAGACCGTGAAGGATGGAGACGTTTTGTTGACGCCAAGAGCCTGTGAACAACTTATTAGTCCTGTGAAGTTAGCAAAAAAATTGTTTAAAATTAAATAAAAAATGAGAGTTCCCAGTAGCAAACAAAGAGTTCTAGAGTTCCTCATACTTTTTTTAATAGTTCTGGCGAATGGAGTGTTAAAATTAAAAAAAAGTTTTTTTTTGCTAACTTCACGCAGCAAGGACTTTTTTGAGAAAAAGAGTTCTGAGCATGTTTTTCACCTTAAAATCAAGAGTTCTGGAGTTCCTGATGGGTTTTAGAAAGAGTTCTACAAAATTGAAAAAGTTAGGGCAATTTAAGGTGCCCATTGACTTAGAACCAAAAATTTTCAAAATCCACAAAAATCGAAAAAAAGGAGTTCTGATTAGAGTTCCCGATAGCAAACAAAGTGTTCAGAAGTGGGCACCTAAATTTGCGAATAACTTTTGAAAAATAAGTTTTAGAAAAAAAAGTTATTAACAAAATGTTCAGAACTCTTTGTTTGCTATCGGGAACTCTAATCAGAACTCCTTTTTTTCGATTTTTGTGGATTTTGAAATTTTTGGTTCTAAGTCAATGGGCACCTTAAATTGCCCTAACTTTTTCAATTTTGTAGAACTCTTTCTAAAACCCATCAGGAACTCTTCCTAGGGTACCAGTAGTTTTAATTTAAAAACACATTCTGAATTGTCGCTATAAATAATAATTCAAGCGTCAAAGGGTTAATGCGTGGTTATTCTGGTCCTGAAACATATTTTCAACTCAATCTGCCACAAGCAAACTCATAAAATTGTGCAAGTTGACTAGTTGAATAGACATTTCTGTCAGATAAGGGTCAAAAATCTATTGAAATCAAAGAAAATTACAGAAAATGTTATAGTGGCGCCATCTTGATTTCGAAAGTGAAAGTACGACTTCTTTTTCAATAGATTTTTGACAACTGAAAGTTAAGTTGATCTTCCACTGAAAAACTGCTTCTGAGTTAACTCTGGTTTAACATATGATTTGATGTTTTCGAAAACGGCCAATACTGGTTTTCACCTCAAACAATTTTTACAGTTTTAAAACTTAGCAAACTTTGACCGTTTTCGGAATCATCAAATCAAAGTCAATTTAATCGTCATTTTCTGACGCATATATTGCTAGATATTGTCAAAAATGCAATCGTTCTCCTTGACAAAATCGGTTTGATCAGCGTCAGTCTATTTTCTTGCAAACGCATTTGACGTTTACGAACACGATCTCTAGGTTTTCAATATTTTGTTTGGCAACTCCATTTTTTTACTGCAAAATTGCACCGCAGATAATGTTTTCGAACATGTGACTTAAGCAAACTGCATTAACGTTCACAATGCTAATGCAGTAAAATGTGTATTTGCGTTTTCGAACAGAAGACTTTTGCAGTTTGCGTTTCGTTTAAGAACATTCTGCAAACGCGTTTTTGATGCAGATCACGTTTTCGAAAACGGCATTTTTCAGACCCGGATAGTGATGATTTTAAAATATATAGATGGTTTTAGCAGGATCATTAGGTGCTCGGACCGTAGTATCCTTAAAACGTTAGCGGTGGCATCGCATTTTATATTTAAGGATATAAAATGCTGCCGTTTTGAGGCAGTTAACAACAAAAATACCAATTTTTGGAGCCAAATAAATATTTTACTTTGAAAGACATGAAAAATTTGGTTATAGTCATTATTGAAGAGAATTTTATAAGCAATTTTTTTTTTTTGATTAAGATTATTTTTATTAAATAAAATAATTTAAAAATTTACAAATTTAAACACGAAAAACCAAAAAATAAACATGATGCACATTCCTGCCGCTGGAGCTCGTCTTGGATTCATAGGTACTTTTTACACTTCATCACTAGACCTCTCTTACTAAGTGTGCCAAGTTTCAAAACTGCTGAATTTATTTTGAGCCAAAGACTTATTTTTTTCCTTCGTTGAATGGACTTTAAGGATCAAAATATTTCTCTTATTTTTAATTTTCAGATCTCCAAGAACTTTCTATCTTTTCAGTCGATTTTATTTCTACGAACCGTGAGTAAAAATAATTTATATTAAAATTTTTTTAAATATCCAAGAATACCAAAATAATTTTAATTATTCTCTATTTTTCAATAAACTCGAAATGTTTTACTTATTAACCTTATTTTGTTTCTATTATTCAGGCTCAAGTTCGATTATCCGAATCATCGCGAAAACTCGACCTGCTGCGCCTCTCGTTAGATCTTCGCCGGCAAGAATTACCACCCGATTCGCCGACAGCTCAACAGCTCGAAACCGAGCTGCAAAGTGTTCAAGCATCCTCACCAGTTCCGGTTACCTACACATCGTTACAACCCTTCCAGGGTGGACTGGGCGGTAAGCCTTATCATCAAGTAACATCATTGGGTCGGTGTGCCTCGGTGACGGGTAAACTGGAAGTTCGTCTTATGGGCTGTCAAGATTTGCTCGAAGATGTTCCTGGTCGATCACGTCGCGATAAAGATAACAATTCAAGTCCTGGCGATTTACGAAGTTTCGTTAAAGGTGTCACCAGTCGTAGTTCTTCGAAAAGTTACAGCATCAAAGATGAGACTTCATTTGAAATTATGGCAGTTATAAAGCTGGATAATACCACTGTTGCTCAAACCTCGTGGAAGCCCTGCTCGCAACAGGCCTGGGATCAGCGATTCTCTATCGATCTAGATCGTTCGCGAGAGCTTGAAATCGGTGTGTTCTGGCGTGATTGGCGTTCTCTGTGTGCTGTGAAATTCCTTCGACTTGAGGAATTCATCGATGATGTGCGACACGGAATGGCATTGCAACTGGAACCGCAAGGTCTGCTCTTTGCCGAAATCAAATTCTTAAACCCCATGATATCCCAGAAGCCAAAATTGCAACGTCAACGAATGATCTTCAATAAGCAACAAGTGAAAAACATCCCGCGTGCCAAACAAATGAACATCAACATTGCCACATGGGGTCGTCTGCTCAAGCGAAACACGCCCAGCAATCAAAATGATCTGCCAATCTCTCGAACCCCATCGTCGGGTACAATCGATGGCGAGCCCTATACACCCGGACATCAAGCTATGAACCTGGAATACGATCCGACAGTTGCCGAACAAGAACATGTAGCTACGCCTGGTGAGAATCCAGATCTCAGTGTGGCAGGTCTAAGTGGCGCCCGGCCTCTATCTATGCAGGGTATTGCCGCTCTGCCACCAGAAGTCTCGCCAATAACTGCGAACCTTAACAAACAGAACAACAACAACCAGCAGTCAGGGACGAACATAGTCTCTCCGACAGGTCCTCATTTGCAAATCAATCTAAAGCCCCCGGCAGGTAGTAAAAAATCGAGCAGCTCCAATCGAATGCCAAGTCCACCACCACAGGTACCAATAGGATCGCCCCCAACTCTACAGAAGATGGATCAAGAGGTAAGTGAAGCATGTTGTCGAACTAATCTTAGTCTTTTGTTGTACAGCTGTAATTTTTTGTGAGTATATATTTATATAAAATGTACGAAGTAGAAAGTAGAAAGACTTGTTTTTTTTTTTTGTATTTGAAAGAGGTGTAGGGCTCTTAAATATTGTAAATCTAGGCCCAAGCTATATATCCTTACTTAGGTGATGGCTTGAGATGAAGACTAAGTTTAGTTTTTTTTTTTTAAATAGAGTTTATATACCTCACAGCGTGTTCACACAAAACACTAACACTATAGAATGAATAATTTTACTACACACACATTTATCAAAAAAAAAACAACGTCATATTGCATTAAAGTAATCTTGTGTATCTCGAAAATCGTTGTTGTGTCTCTACGTTAGCTGTCTTGAAATTCAAGCTTTGAAATGTGAGATGATTGTTGAATGGAAGTTAATTTTTCTTATCTATATCTTTATAAATGTTATCCTTAAAAAATCGTTAAATGTCATTGTTTTTGTTGTTTCTTTTGTTGTTCGTCCTGTCAAACTTCGTCAAGTAAAGTATATGTCAACTTGGTAAAGGGATAAGTTTAAACACAAATTATATCAAACAAGTAATTGAAAAAAAGACTTTAAGGCACAATCCACGTTCAGACTGTCACAACTGTCAAACTCTACGACCTTAAGCGCCGTGTCGCAAGGTTCGGAGCTCTGCCCTTTCGTTAGACGCACGACAAACTCGATGTTCGACATACTCATTCGCCAGAGAATCTGTCGTAATGTGACCTAAACGTTCTTACGACCGTATCAACGTGAAATGCCCGCTTTGGACCGCAGTTGCGTTTTCAATCGCGCGATTATTTGCCGATAGAACTGCTAAAAGTTAGATTGCAACTAAGAAAAGTCATGCATGCACTTGAACTATCGAAAAATCGCCGTCAGAAATGAAACGAATGGTTTTAAATGTGAATTCACACATATATGCGACTTTAAAATCGCAGCGATTAAAAAAATGTAACTAGTTCTTTACTTTGAGCGTTTTTTCAGTCGTAAAATTAAATAGATCAAATAAAATTAAATGGATCTACACGCACTTGCGACATTTTGTATTTGTTTGTGATCATATAATCGAGCGACAGATAACCGCAAGTCAGTGCTTGGCAATAGCTGTATTTAAATCGTATTGACAGAAAATCACAAGGTCGTTCCTAGGCGTACCGCCAGTAAGATATGTACTATTAATCGTTGAGATTACTTTGACACATGTGCTTATATTAAAAGCAGTACATTATATTTTTTGCGATTAAACAATCGCGTGATAAATAATCGCAAGTCCATCCATAATAGTGATATCAATTTTTTCAACGCACCGACTGAAAATCGCAATGTCTTAGCCCTAGGCTAGGAACGAACTAGTGATTTTCTGTCGCAACGACTAAAAAATTGATCGCAGCTTAGTTGGATTTTTTGGCGTCAAGTGCGTTAATTTACATTTTAAATCCTGTGTTCTTATTTTGTTGCGACTGAATAATCGTGCGACAAAAAATCGCAAGTGCTTTTTGCGTCTAACTTCAAATAATCACGCAAAATTTTTTAAAAAGCAAACTTCTTTCTTATTGTTATGACTGATTAAGCCGCCAAATTCTGTTTGTCGAAAAACAACGCTTTTATTTATTCCTGTTCAATTTTCTTGATGTTGTAATCTCTGGTGTTTTATATTTTTTCTTCAAAATTTTTATGTTGCTTCTTTCTATTGGTAAAGTTTCTATAAAATTTCTGTACTGTTACAAGTTTAAAATTAATTTAATTCACTTTCTGCATGCTTGATGACTGATGAGCTATTTAAATGGCAGCTTTTGAGACTCTGAGTGACTTGAAAAAGCCGAACATTACCATAGACTTTCGCAAAATGTTTTCCTCATGTTAAGGAGCTATTAAAAATTATTCTTAGCTTTATAGTGGTCTTGACACACCTACTCAATAGTTTCATCATCAAACTTCAATAGACTCAGAACTGATAAGTCAAAAATGCTTTGCCGTAGAAATGGAAGGCATTTTGATCCTGATTCATTAAAGCTTGGTCATCATTTTTCTCCTCTAACGTCGACTGATTAAGATCTTCACAACATCAGCATATATGTTTAGTGAGAAGATTGGTCCAATAGTATATCCCTGTGGCACTCGGGCTAAAATATTGAGAAAGATATAAATAGAAAGAAGAGTGCCCACTTTAGCCACCAAGTGTGAAGATGATCGGTCCAACGATAGATCCCTGTGGAACTCCAGCTAAAACATTAAAAAAGATAGAAAGAAGAGTGTCAATAAGCCACCACGCACTGTTACTTTCCTCTGAGTTATGACTTACAAAACTTCTGAGAAAATCACAAGCAGCTACGCAGTGTTTTTTTTTACACAGAGTTGAATGATTACTGTATATATATATCCATCTTCTGAAATTTCGAATTTTTAATCAACGCCCAAAAACGGACCAAAAACATGAGTATTTTTCCCCCAAAAATCGACCGATTTAGAACAAAATCACGAATCACAAACTTTCTTACGAAACTTGCGGTATATCAGCTGCACTTGGTTCATTATTTCGACCATACTTACTTACTTACTTACTTAAGGTGGCGCTACAGTCCGGGGTGGACCAGGGCCTCAACCAACAAGCTTCTTCCAGCCGGCTCGGTTTCTAGCTAGCTGTCTCCAGTTTCGCACGCCAAGTTGGTTGAGGTCCTCTTCCACTTGCGTGCGCCACCTTTTACGCTGTCCACCTCTACTGCGTTGTCCCACGGGGTTGGATTCAAAGACTTTCCGGGCCGGAGCATTGGTGTCCATTCGCTCTAGATGACCCAGCCATCTCAGTCGTTGGCTTTTCACTTTTGTGGCTAGGTCGGTGTCGCTGTACAGCCCATACAGTTCGTTGTTGTATCTTCTTCTCCATTCCCCATCTATGCAGACGGGACCAAAAATCACCCGGAGAATTTTCCTCTCAAAACAGCCTAACGCGTTCTCATCCACTGTTAGCAGTGTCCATGCCTCTGCACCATACATCAGGACCGGGATGATAAGCGTCTTATACAGGGACATATTTCGACCATAATTTCGACTAAAAATTAGCTCTGTGTTACCATCCACTTTGCAACATTTGACACCGTTTTTAATGCGAAAATAAATAAGAGCTGTAAGTGTGCAAATAACTTATAACCTTAAAAGAATTGAATCAAAAATAAAATTGCTTAAAAGTGGCTTTGCAACTGAAGGGCAATCTAATGTTGTTTTCGATTAGACGTTCGAAGTGTTCCTTTTGCATTCCGTTTCAACTTCTTCTACTTCCAAAGCCTTCAATTGGCTGTTCCGAATAATTTTTTTTTGAGTATGTTCCCGATTTCAAGAAGGAGTAAGTTTAGAGCACACGGAACTATGTATATGTCGTTTTTGATTGAATGTTCGGAGTACTCTTTTTGCACTCCATTTTCACTCCTACTACTCCAAAAGCCTTCAATTAATTGGATGTTAAGAGCTATGTTTTCGGAGTCTTTCTCTGTTCCCGGTTTCAAGAAGGAGTAGACTTGAAACACACGCATGCATTAACAGATTTTCGTCTGATGACTTCTCAAAAGTGTTACATGCTTGGAGAGGCCATTTTGTAAAATGGCGTCTTTCAGTAGTCTGTGTGTAAATATGACATTACGATGATTTCATATTCGATTGGAATCGAAAAGTTGTAGAACTATTAGAAAATCAAACTGAAATCGACAACATAAAGCTCTTCGCCGGATTACGTGTCGATAAACGATAAATACTTGCAGAAGGCATTTTGTTAATAAATATCTTTTAAGACTTATTAAATGTCGTTTAAATTTGGATTTTCGGAGTAGTCCGGAGTATTGATCAAAAACCGAAATATCTTTGTCGTTCATTGACGGTGGTCACATTGGACTGACTCCTCCGACTTATTTTGACATACATCTAACTACTTTTGGGCAGACACTAACTAATGTGAACACCAACAGACTCACTTTGAAGTTGAGAAGTCGTTTAAAGAAAACACAAATCTGAGCTCGTTGAGGGATTTATTAATTTGTTTTCGTTCCAGAACTTTAATTTCATTTATTTAAAATATTTTCAAATAAAATATAATCGAATTGTGTAGTATTTGTTTGCAAAAGAAAAAGTACAGAGACTGAAAGCAGTTTTCGCAAAAAAAAAACGTCAAAAAACATTTCCATAGATTTTCAAAAAATTAAAATATTCTGCCTGTCCTTGCCATCTCTTTTTCACCATGAAGTGGGAGTGAGATAAACTACAGAGACGTCAAAAAAGTCGGAGGAGTCGGTCCAATGTGAACACCGTCATTGACACACGTCAAAATGTTCATTTTGTTGAGCTTGACATTTTGTTGACATCATTTTTTGCGGATGAATTTGATTGTTCCAGATTATTGTTTTCTGATAAAATGTTTTTTAATAAAAAATAAGTTTATAAATTAGAACTGAGCCCAAACTTCTTAAGAGATTGAAAGCAGTCTTTTATTTGCGTTTTGCGATTAATTTGCCATTTGTCAGTCTTAATATTATAGTAATGTCTGGCACTTTTGACTTTGACAAATGTGGAAACCACTCTTTTGGCTGATCCCAGTAATGTTTTCGGAGCAAACAAAAAAGAGTAGACCCGAAACACTCACCAGACAAGTGTCGATTGAATTTTCTGACTGTTCCACTCTTTTTTGATCCCAATTGAATGTTATCATTTTCGATTGGATTTTGGAATTGCTCCTATCGAATATGAAGCAGTTGAAGCAGAAGGTTTTCCATATTCGATAAGAATTGAACAATTTCAAGTACACATACATACATACACTTCTCAATGACGCCATTTTACAAAATGACTTCTTCAAGCATTTGTATGTGATGTGTGTTCCAAATCTTCTCCTTCTTGAAATCAGAAACACAAAAAGACTCCGAAGGCTTTCGAAGTAGTAGGTATTAATATGGAGTTCTTCGAGGGTCCAATCGAAAATTATATAAATTTTTTGTCGGATTAATTGTCAAAATGGTTAAATGCTCAGAAAAAAGCTATTTTGTTTGGAATTTTTGGTAATTCTGTTTTTATCAGCGAAACAGTCCACTTTCTTATCAAATATAGGCTATACCCATAGTCTATATTTTTGTAAGCAACTTAAGCCTGACAAACACCAAACACGGTTTATTGATATGTGATCTTATAATACATACTTGGATATCAGTGAAATGGTTTCAGTCTTGTCCTCATTTCACAATTTTCTGTTATAAGTTTTTATTCTTCGATAAATTTACATTCAACTTTCGTCTCACATTTTCTTGGATTTCAATAGGGCATCCAAGTTTTTTTGTTTTGTTTTTTTAAATGGGATTGGTTCAGAAGACTTCCGAATGTGAAACTAAAACTTGACTTTAAGGTCACTCCAGGTCTGAAATTATCTTATTTTTACAGTTTTTTTTTTTTAAACGCAAAATTAAACTTTCATTTTAAAATCGCTTGCGAAATATTTAGAAAAATCGTCTTTTAAATAATTTCATAAAATAAGCATATTTTTTCTAGAAAGATATTGGCCGTTTTCGAAAACTTTATCTGCGTCAAAAATGCATTTGCAGAATGTTCTTTAACGCAAACTACAAAAGTCTTCTGTTCGAAAATACAAACACAGGTCTTACTGTCAAATTATTGTATTCGATAATGTAGTTTGCTGAAGTCACATTTTCGAATTTTGAGAAACCAGAGAACACACTAGTAAATATCCAATGCGATTGAAAGAAAATTGTTTGAAGTTGGTCAAAAAGATTTTGCGTCCGAAATGACGATCAAATTGACGTCTTCGAAAACGGCCATTGTGTTTCCAACTTCTTTAAAGGCACTAAATGTTCAATCTGTGCCAACCTGGAAGAACAATAATTTCTAATTTTTTTTCACGCGTCAATCCCAATCAGAAAATATATCTTCTGGAAATTATTAAAATTAATCCTAAATTTCTGTGACCAATCGATTGCGCACAGCAACTTCATTACTTTGCAATTCTGACTCATATTCTATCATTCATATAATCATAAATAAATTTTATGTTTAGATACAACAAACAATAAGAACACAAAATCAGATTTTAAAATACAAAAATAAAATTTCAAAAAACAAAAAACCATTTTAGAAACAATTTGGAACAAAAATATAATAGAGCGGGAGGCGGCAATACAAAATTCCCACCCATCGAGGTAAAGAAAAATTTGGTTATATTGCATTAGGTTGCCACTAGGTGATATAGAAAAACTTGGTCGTCCACCCTGAATCCTGGTCAGACCGGCTGGCCGACCAAAAGAAGTGGTCATATTTTAGGGGTGCTACCACCCATCGAGGTAAAGAAAATTTTACTTACATAGCGTTTTGTCTTTGTTAGGTGATATAAAAAAGCTTGGTCGTCCAGCCCATACCCTGGTCAGATCGGCTGGCCGACCAAAAGAAGTGGTCACTTTTTAGGGGTGCTACCACCCATCGATTAAAGGATGAAACCTACATCAAATTAAAGGGGCAACTTTCACCTATCAGAATTTCAAGGTCGTCCGGGGCATAGCTTGGTCACTTTCTCTGGCCGACCAGATTTATGCATTTATCTAAGATTATACGATACTCACTTGTACACATTAATTATATACTGAATGTCCAAACCTAATGCTTCAAACTTTAATTGGTGAAAGACCAGGCCATGACCTGTCAGAATTCCATAACTTGTCCATACTAAATCCTAACCAGTTGGTAGAATAACCTAAATAAACTGCAATTATGATCAAAGCTAATTTTTAACTTATATTTTTGGAGTTGAATGATAAACAAAAATTCCATTACGTAATATTTGCTAGGTCTTTTAAAAAGCGTTAAGCTGTAGATATTTGGCATACAAAAAAGGCCAAATATCTACAGCTTAACGACAATAGAACAAAATGAAGTACATGCAATAAGCTTTTCAACGATGAACGACACATTACTGTGGACTTGGTAGACCAGCTCCAAATGCGGAAATTGCATTATTGTTCTATAAATCGTGTTTGCCTAATATCTTTTGAGCCCCATGGTCTGCAGCTTAATGACAATAGCCCTGTTTTTTTGTGCATTTTTATCTTCGCTTCGAAAGAAGAAGCATGTTAAATACAATAACAATACGGAATTATACCAGTTTATTGTTGTTGGACAATGTCCAAATGCGGAGTTGCATTATTGTTTTTTTCGGTGCTTTGAAGCCAAATATCTCGCAAACCCCATGGTTTAGAGCTTAACGGCCACATAATAAAATGATAAAATGGCCACAATAGCCATTTCGAAGACGTAGGTATGAGATATTCGTGTTCAGTTAGCAGACCAGCCCCCAATGCAGAGCTGCATTATTTATCTGTTCGCCTCCTTTGATGCCAAATATCTCTCGAACCCTTTGGTTTACAATTTAACGGCTATATAACAAAATGAAGTACATGCAATAACCTCTTCAAAAATATAGCACACATTACTGTTGACTTGGGAGACCGGCTTCCAATGCAGAATTGCATTTTTTTTTAAATATTGCGTTTTTGTCAAATATCTCTCGAACGACACCACTTTCACCTTAACATTCTTGAAAGATAATTAATTACTTGCAATAACCTTTTCAATTAAGTATGACACATTCCTGTTGAGTTGGCAGTCCAGTGCTAATGTAGAATTGCATTATTATTTTATTCGACTTTTTGAATGCCAAATATCTCTTGAACCCCATGGTCTACAGCTTAACGGTTACCTACAAAAATAAAGTACACGCTATAACCTTTCCAACGATGCACAACACATTGATGTTGAGCAGGAAAACAATGTCCAAATGCAGCGTTGCATTATTTTTCCTTGTCGTGCTTTGAAGTCGAATATCCCGCGAACCGCATGGTTTAGAGCTTAACGGCCATATAATGAAATGATGTCCTAACAATAACCTTTTCAAAAATGTAATGACAATTGTGTTGAGCATATGGGCCAATTTGCTCATTCTCCTTTCATGATGCTATGTGAAAATTTGGTGCTTCAGAACTCTTTCTTATTTAATTAAAATGGCTATAACTTTCGACTTAAGACTGCTTGTGGTAAGTTTTATATCATTTAAGAAACTGAAAAAATAGGGCAAGTTTTTAAAAGACCTAGCAAATATTACGTAATGGAATTTTTGTTTATCATTCAACTCCAAAAATATAAGTTAAAAATTAGCTTTGATCATAATTGCAGTTTATTTAGGTTATTCTACCAACTGGTTAGGATTTAGTATGGACAAGTTATGGAATTCTGACAGGTCATGGCCTGGTCTTTCACCAATTAAAGTTTGAAGCATTAGGTTTGGACATTCAGTATATAATTAATGTGTACAAGTGAGTATCGTATAATCTTAGATAAATGCATAAATCTGGTCGGCCAGAGAAAGTGACCAAGCTATGCCCCGGACGACCTTGAAATTCTGATAGGTGAAAGTTGCCCCTTTAATTTGATGTAGGTTTCATCCTTTAATCGATGGGTGGTAGCACCCCTAAAAAGTGACCACTTCTTTTGGTCGGCCAGCCGATCTGACCAGGGTATGGGCTGGACGACCAAGCTTTTTTATATCACCTAACAAAGACAAAACGCTATGTAAGTAAAATTTTCTTTACCTCGATGGGTGGTAGCACCCCTAAAATATGACCACTTCTTTTGGTCGGCCAGCCGGTCTGACCAGGATTCAGGGTGGACGACCAAGTTTTTCTATATCACCTAGTGGCAACCTAATGCAATATAACCAAATTTTTCTTTACCTCGATGGGTGGGAATTTTGTATTGCCGCCTCCCGGTCTATAAATAAACTTCATGATATTGCATGCCTCTATTTTGTACAAAATCCATTTTTTTTTTTTGTAAAAATCAAAAACAAACCGAAACGTTTTGTGTCTTTCTTGTATGTTTGTTATAATCGACAACAGTTACAGAGTGCTTTACGAGAATTTGAATTTCTCAACCAAATGGATTCACAGCCCTCAACTTTACAGCGACCGCCACCACGTTCTCAACAACAGCAGCAACAACAACAGTATCTGGGATCAGCTGCCCAACAGCTGATGCAATATCACCAATCACCAACGCAGCAATACTACTCCGAAGCTGAACAGTTCATACCCCAAACAGTCCTCCCGCCCCCGCAGCACCATCAGCAGCAGGTCCCCCCATACGACAACAGCACCTCCTCCTCCATCAGCACTGCCACCCCGCACGTCACCAATGCCGTCCATCAAGTCATGCCAATGAATCGTAACAGTAGTATTAGAAATAGTTTTAACAATAACACCAACAATAGTGGCAGCACTGTTGGAGGAGTTGTTGGTGCAAATGTCGGACCTTACCACCGACCGGTGCTCATGATGCCACCTGTGATCCTGATGGGCGGCACTGGCGGCAGTGGAGATGGCAGCCCTATAATTGAGATGCCACCATCGCCGGTGCCGAATTCGTTGCCAATTGTTGAGTATCCTGATGATGATGATGACTGTAGTAGCCGAGTCATCAACGACAGTGATAGATGTTGTGTTGAGGTTAGGTTTGGTTTATTATTTTTTTTTGTTTATGTTTTTATTTTTTATTATTTTGCTTTTAAATTTTTGTTTTGTGTTGTCGAGCAATTGCCATTTTTTGTAAATACATTTTCTTCGCATTGTACATATTTTATATAAAATTTTTTTAGAAACATTTTTTTTATATTTCTCTAACACACACACTCACTAATTTTTGCACGGTTATTAGTTTTATATTTATAAAAAAAAAAAAAAAAACACATTACATACTCAAAAAAAAAAGATACACATTTAAGGTGGGGTTTTGAATAATTATGTAAGCACTCATTTGTTTTTAAAAAAATCAACCTTTTTTGTATGAAAAATCCCATCAATGTTTATTTTGTATAACGGCGAATATTCGGAATTTAAGCGCAGGTTCCGGATAGCCAGGGTTGCCAGTTTGGGGGTTTTGCCCCCAGATTTAGGGTTTTTTTTTTCATCGCTGGGGGGAAATCTGGGGTGACAAAATGTCTGGGGGGAAATCTGGGGGTATAATTTTTAAAGGTAAAAATTTAAAAATTGTATGGCTGCTTAATTTTCTTCATTTTAAAAATAACGTCTTATAGGAATTGAAGCAGCTTGTATTTAGATTTTTGCTATGCTGATAATATTTGAGGCCGTGTGTGCAAAAGTGGTGTAACCCATATTTTGGAAAAGTAGTTTCACATTTAAGCATCAAAGCGAAAAACTCAATTCTTAAATATTTAAGCCTTCCAAAAATGTGACTTATCCTTCTTGAATATCAAATCAAATACTACGATCGATTCAAAATGAAAAATATGCTAAAAAAAGTGGGTTACATCACTTTTCCACTCACGGCCTCATTTGTAATTGAGATATTCCTTACATTCTGGAGCGGAGAATTTTACGCCATGAGAGGAAATGTCACTAGTGAAAACGACTGCAAAAATGAAGATGACGATCGTAGATATTATTCTTGATTTTTTTAAATGAAATATTTTTATGTAGCTAGATGCAAATTTTTATATTTATTATAATTTTTTTTATTTCATCTGAAATATGTAATGAACTTATATGCGTTGAAAGAAAAAATAAATTTGGAAGTTGAAAAAAAAAATCTAGGGGCTTTTTTCCTCAAAATGTGGAAATCTGGGGTGTTTCTAAATTTTTCTGCGGATAGCCCACTAGAGATAAGATTTAAAAGAGCTAGGCAACCATACGCCAAATAGGGTTTGAATAAAATTGATAGGAGTTACATCAAAAATTGACTAATCAAATAACGAAACATTCAGAACTACTTAACCTGACTTAATTTAAAACCCTATGTTTCCCATTTTGAATTAAAGTTTTTTTTTTGTGAATATCTCAATTAGTTATATATAACCTAGGAATACAAATATTGTAAATTCTAATAAACTATAGATTTATATTCAGTTAATTGCCTTTGAAAAATATTTTCCAACTCAATTTTTTCTAACAATATTTAACAACAAAATAAACAGATTTTCAAAATTGTTTGCTCAAGTGATTTGTCTAAGGGCCAGTTTTTCAGTGCGAAATCTTCCGCGTCTCGGGGTTAAACCTGAGTTATCTCTAGAAACTTGTTTTTCAGTCAATTGAAATCTTAAGTCAAATCCGAGTTAACTTACCTAATTTGATGATCTAACTCAGGAACCAAATTGAGGACTTTTTCAGTGAAAGGCTTAAAAGGGTGATGTCCATTGTTTCGCACATTGATTTCGATACGTCTATGAATTAAATCAGAGCAACTTTCACCTACGCAGGAATTTGCAGTTTTTTTTTTAATCTTTTTTGCATTTCTATTCCCGATTTTACAGTTCGCAAAATAAAGGGTGCTAACTTCACAATGTGCGTGAAGGTAGCACCGCCATTTTGGATTTAAAAAAAAAAGGTTGTGCTGTAATGTGCCCAACTTGTGCTGCTATGTGCCGTATTTAAAAAAAAATCGTACTTTAAGAGGGCACCCATTTTTTTAGCCTGAAGTTAGCACCGCCTTTTTTGATTTTCGAAAAAAAAGTTATGCTGTACTGTGCTCAACTTGTGCTGGCATGTGCCGTAAATATTTTTGAAAAATTCGCAAATTTGCAAATTTTACGAATGAAAATTTTGCGAAATTTCAAAATTTCTTGAAAAAAAATTATGCTGCATTGTGCTCGAAAAAATGATACTATTAACCAAAAACAAAAATTCGCATTATTGCATCTATTATGGCCAAAACTAAACTTTGCAAAGGGCTGTAGCATGAAGTTAGCATCGCCATTTCCGATTTTCAAAAAAAAAGTTGTTCTGCATTGTGCTCAACTTCTGCTGACTTGAACCTTAAATATTTAAAAAAAAAATCATAAATTTGCAAATTTTACGAATGAAATTTTTGTGAAATTTCGTAATTACTAAAAAGTGAAAGTTGTGCTGTTTTGTGCTCAATTTGTGCAGCCATATTCCAAAGAGATAAACAAAAATTCGCATATTTGTACCTCTTATGCCAAAAATGAATTAATAATTTTATTTTTAAGTTTTACATTTTTCTTAAAAACTAACATGTGCTATTTTGCGCTCAGTTTGTGCTGCCATATTCCGAAGAGATAAAAAAAATCGCATATTTGTTACTTTTACGGCCAAAAAACAAATTTGCAATTTTTTTTAAAATATTTACGGCACAAGGCAGCACAAGTTGAGCACAATACAGCACAACCTTTTTTTTTTGAAAATCCAAAATGGCGGTGCTAACTTCTCGCACATAACTTCAAAGTGAAGTTAGCAAGTCAGTATGAAATCTTTTTTTCAAATTGAGGACTTCAAATTTTGAGCCCATCTTATTGTTGAAATGCAAAAAACTGCATATTTGGAGCCTTGCTACAAGCTTCTTGCATGCTTGGTTCCTGAGATACACCATGTGACCTGCTAACTTCAGGGTGAATTTGGCAGGTCACTCGATTACACCCTTAACTGTAAAATCGGGAATAGAAATGCAAACAAATGTAAAATAATATGCAAAAAACTGCAAATTCCTGTCAAGGTGTCATTTGCGTGGGTGAAAGTTGCCCTGCCTACTTCACAGACGTGATTTCGATTGTATTTTGACGACTGAAAGATAACGTAAATCCTCAACTGAGAAACTGCTTCTGATGGTTAATTCATTTTCAGGATTAGGTAAGTCTGATTTGACTCGGGGCTGTTTTGGCTCTAAATGAAACACAGATAGGCAAAAGCTCTCACTCTTCAGAGTTTAACCTTTCTGTGTATAGTTTAGTGTCGTCTTTCATTCTCCACTACTGTATCGCTATTTATCTATATCTGGAAAGATGTTGCTTACCAGACATTTGCACACTACAACAAGTGTTTCCTCACGAAATTTAACATTATTTGGCTAAAGTTTAATGTCTGTAAGCAAGTCATTCATTATTGTTTCGTTTATCGAAGCCCCAATTAAGACAGTATAACAACTTAAAATCAGTTTGATACGCTGACGGACTGCATTCAAGTAATAGTCAAGCAATTGTCCCTTAATCTTTAAACTGAAATCGTCTTAACGGGCGATTTTAGTGTGCATAATTGGAATTGATTTCGCCATTCAAGTGAAGCAACAGCGGAATGAAGGTATGCTGAGATCTTTTCAGAATTCACCCATCTGACTCAGTTGGTGGACGAGCCTACTAGAATACCTGATGTTGCAGGTCAAACCCCTAATATCCTCGACTTGTTCCTCACGTCTCACCCCGAAAAATATAGTTTGAGTATTGTAACTCCCCTAGGCACTTCTGACCATTGTTTAATATCGGATTCTTTTTCGTGTTCAAACCCCCCAATACCGAAATGTATAGTTTGGCATTACAAAAAAGCCTTTAGACTCAACAACTTTTTCGTGTTTTAACCATTCCTTCAGATGAAAATCGAGCAAAATTTAAACAAGCCAGAAATTTTTGTAACGCCTTGATTCTTAGAACTAAATTCTTACATGAGCAAAAAATTAGGCTAAAAATACTGTAATGTCCTAAAGGCAGTACAAACGTTTGTTCATTTTTAAAGTATATTAAAAATTCAAAATCTTCATCTGTTCTTACGCTCATCGTCAATGATTACCCTTTCGTTGATTCCATAGACAAGGCCAATGTATTTGTAAAACAATTCGCCGCAAGATCTACTACGCACCTGTACTTAAAAGCGTCCATTTCCATTTGAAACCAGTACATTTTCGTATCCGTATTAGGAAATCCGCTGGCCCTGATGGTATATAACTTATTGTAGTATCATTTGATAGAATTTTGCATCAAGCTCTTTTATCAAAAATGCATGCTTTTGATATCAACGAATTACTTCTTCGATTGATTAGTAATAACATTTCCGATACCGTTCAATCCAAGTTGTTTTGGACGTTTGGAAGTCTGAAGTTCACAAAATAAATGCTGATGTGCCCCAAGGCATCGTATTGCCTCCGACACTATTTCTTATTTTCATAAATGATATCTTGTCTGAAACTTCTAATTCACTAAACTTTTTCGCTGCTAATTCTGCACTGAAAAAATAGCCCTTAAAGCAAAACTTTCTTTGCTTGATTGGAAATAATTTTCTGAAATTTTTTCTTTGAAAATTTTTAATTTTCTTAGAAATTAGAACACTTATTTACTGCACGGTTGCAAGCTAATGCAATCCTTAAGGACTTCACTAAACTTTTTTGCAGTTAATTCTGCACTGAAAAACTAGCCCTTAAATATTTTTTTCTTTGTGGGATTTGAAATATTTTTTTTTTTTCTTAATTTTCAATTTTTTCAAAAACTTTAAGACTTGTTTGTTGCACAGTTGCAAACAAATGCAATCTTTTGTTACTTCACTCAAAAGATTGTATTCATTGACTTCACGTAGGGATTTCGACTTAAAACTATTCTGCAATCACCATTCATTTGACGTTAAAAAATGTGCACAAATTTTTTTTTTTTTTGTGAATTCAAAAATTTGTTCTGGCATTCTTTTGAGTCAAAGCTCAAAGGGAACTTTTATAATCGTTTACTTGTCAAGCTTGCTTGAGTTAGTGCGATTACACGCTATTAGATTTCTCTACCAGAAAAGATATCAACATCTTTAAAGCTATTACTCTAGATTATTTTCGATTAATTCGAGTTTTTTTTTGAGTACTAATTGGCCTAAAATTTGATTGGCATCTTCCAAGTGTCAAAATTGTCTAATTTCTTTCACATTTGATCAGATTAAGTGTAAAAAAAAATTTCTTGAATCTTGCCCTAAAATTAGTTTTAATCCCTTGGCAATATTTCTCAACATTTTGGACTAGCTTTATTCAAATTTAGTACAAATCTGAATTTGAAATTGGAGTCACTTTTATACGAATAAAGTATAAATTCAAGCACTTATTTTCATGACCCTGAACTTTGCAGACGATTTGAGTATCATATTTTGGACTGTCATCAGTTGCGTAAAAATAGTTCGATTTCAAAAAATGAAACGGTAATCGATTTGTCATGACAAAATCTTGATACGCCTGTTTTTATTTTCTTTCTATTTACCTTAGTGAAAAAGTTATGATGAAAAAACTGAGAAGTGCCGAGGAAAAATACATTGAAAATTTTTGGACTGTCACCAGCACCGTAAAAATGCATCGATTTTAAAAATTGAAACGGCAATCACCTTGTCATGACAAAATCTCGATACACCATTTTTTATTTTTTTTTTATTTACCGTAGTAAAAAAGTTATGATGAAAAAACTAAGAAGTAACGAGGAAAAACACGTTGAAAATCTTTGGACTGTCACCAGCACCGTAAAAATGCATCGATTTCAAAAATTGAAACGGCAATCACCTTGTCATGACAAAATCTCGATACGCCATTTTTTATTTTATTTTTATTTACCGTAGTAAAAAAGCTATGATGACTTTGTATCGACTTTGATAAAGAACACGGTTCTTGAAAAAGAAGTTTAGTTTCGACTTTGTTTTCGAGTAAAGAAACTTGGTTTTCATAACTTAATCTAATTTTTTCAGTAAAATTATTACGATTTTTTCTCCAAATGAAATCTATCCAAGTACGAAACTTTTTGGTATCTTTTTTTTTAATACCAAGATGGATATACAATTTTGATAATAATGGTTCATAAATAGGACCTTTATCGAGCTCATGAATATCAGTGATACAATGTATTATTGCATTGGTCACATCAGTAAGTTTAAACTTCATTTTATAATAGCCTTGTAAAAAAACGTCTATATCATAAGAGGTACAAGGTCATCATAACTTTTTTACTACGGTAAATAAAAATAAAATAAAAAATGGCATATCGAGATTTTGTCATGACAAGGTGATTGCTGTTTCAATTTTTGAAATCGATGCATTTTTACGGTGCTGGTGACAATCCAAAAATTTGTAATGTGTTTTTCCTCGTTACTTCTTACTTTTTTCATCATAACTTTTTTATTACGGTAAATAAAAAAAAAATAAAAAATGGTGTATCGAGATTTTGTCATGACAAAGTGATTGCCGTTTCAATTTTTGAAATCGATGCATTTTTACGGTGCTGGTGACAGTCCAAAGATTTTCAACGTGTTTTTCCTCGGCACTTCTTACTTTTTTCATCATAACTTTTTTACTACGGTAAATAAAAATAAAACAAAAAATGGCGTATCGAGATTTTGTCATGACAAAGTGATTGCCGTTTCAATTTTTGAAATCGATGCATTTTTCCGGTGCTGGTGACAATCCAAAAATTTGTAATGTGTTTTTCCTCGGCACTTCTTAGTTTTTTCATCATAACTTTTTTACTACGGTAAATAAAAATAAAACAAAAAATGGCGTATCGAGATTTTGTCATGACAAAGTGATTGCCGTTTCAATTTTTGAAATCGATGCATTTTTACGGTGCTGGTGACAGTCCAAAGATTTTCAACGTGTTTTTCCTCGTTACTTCTTAGTTTTTTCATCATAACTTTTTTACTACGGTAAATAAAAAAAAAATAAAAAATGGTGTATCGAAATTTTGTCATGACAAGGTGATTGCCGTTTCAATTTTTATAATCGATGCATTTTTACGGTGCTGGTGACAGTCCAAAAATTTGCAATGTGTTTTTCCTCGGCACTTCTTAGTTTTTTCATCAAAACTTTTTTATTACGGTAAATAAAAAAAAAATAAAAAATGGCGTATCGAGATTTTGTCATGACAAAGTGATTGCCGTTTCAATTTTTGAAATCGATGCATTTTTCCGGTGCTGGTGACAATCCAAAAATTTGTAATGTATTTTTCCTCGTTACTTCTTAGTTTTTTCATCATAACTTTTTTACTACGGTAAATAAAAAAAAATAAAAAATGGTGTATCGAGATTTTGTCATGACAAGGTGATTGCCGTTTCAATTTTTAAAATCGATGCATTTTTACGGTGCTGGTGACAGTCCAAAAATTTTCAATGTGTTTTTCCTCGGCACTTCTTAGTTTTTTCATCAAAACTTTTTTATTACGGTAAATAAAAAAAAAATAAAAAATGGCGTATCGAGATTTTGTCATGACAAAGTGATTGCCGTTTCAATTTTTGAAATCGATGCATTTTTACGGTGCTGGTGACAGTCCAAAAATTTTCAACGTGTTTTTCCTCGGCACTTCTTACTTTTTTCATCATAACTTTTTTACTACGGTAAATAAAAATAAAATAAAAAATGGCGTATCGAGATTTTGTCATGACAAGGTGATTGCTGTTTCAGTTTTTGAAATCGATGCATTTTTACGGTGCTGGTGACAGTCCAAAAATCTTCAATGTGTTTTTCCTCGGCACTTCTTACTTTTTTCATCATATTTTTTTTACTACGGTAAATAAAAAGAAAATAAAAACAGGCGTATCAAGATTTTGTCATGACAAATCGATTGCCGTTTCATTTTTTGAAATCGAACCATTTTTACGCAACTGATGACAGTCCAAAATATGATACTCAAATCGTCTGCAAAGTTCAGGGTCATTTATTTTCATAAATTTGACTCTCAGTTCCTGGCTTAGACATATGCTGACCCAAATTGTGAAGCTCCTGTTTGAAATAGAAAACAGAATTCTTCAAATGTACCAAATTTTATTATTAATTTTTATAAATCGGTGTGGGGAATGTTTTTTGTCGCCGAAATTTAGCAAAGGAACCACTGTCTCTGTTTCTGTACCTTTTATGCAGCAGTTAATCGTCTAAAGGCAGTTTCATCACAAATTTCAAGATCATTTTGGCTATAACTTGTACTTATTTGTTTTAAGGTGCTCTAAGGCTTCAATTTCTTAACGAAAATCTTTGCGGCCAGTTGACACATAAAATAATGCTACTCCAGTATCGATCACGCAAGTCGGTGTTCTATTATGAACGCAATGTGTGTCAAAATACGTCGTCTTCTTAAAACCACACGTTTTCCATCAACACTTTGGTCGTTAATCTGTTTCGTTTATAGTTTAAGTCTCGTTTAATGGCTCTTTCAAGTTTATGTGTTTAAGAATTTAAGTATATTCAAGTTTTATGGCAAAAATAAACTTCATATAATTTGGCGATATCAATATGCCTTTAGTTTCAGGTTTCATGGGAAAGCCATTAATCTACTTCCTGCAATTTCTAAGCATGGTAATAGTCAAGTTATCGTTCTATTTTATACGCAAGTTATTTTAAGCTTTTTGTGATATTCAGGTCAAGGAAGAAACCATAAAATCGAATTGTAAATAAGCCAAAAATAAATACAAAATTATTTGTAGTGCTAAAATATTTATCATTTTTGGTATTATCAGCTCTATAAAGCCATAGTAACTATCCGTAATAAGTTAAATTAGTCAAACGAGGAAAAAATCACAAATAAAAAAAATGCCAAAAACCAGCACAAAATATGTGAGTATCTACATGACGCAGAAATAAATAAAAACAACTATTACACTGTTCGCAGTTAATAAAATAAATATTAGAACGATTACCCAAAACTTTTGAAAGAACTGTGGATTATGAAGCCAGGGCAGTGATCATCCAGTGCACATACATTTGTTGAATTTCTGCGTCGCAACCCATTTCCCTTCTTCTTTTCTTTGATGAAAATAAATCAAATTTGGTACATTTAATGATTTGGGTGCGCTGAATCCAGGTTCAAAATGGTAGCTTTAAAATAAATTTAGTTCGAATTACTCCATGAAATTATGAAGTTCGTGGTTTGAATGAAAAACTTGGCACACTTGTTTTTATTTTTAAAATTTGCGTGAAGTTCAGAACAATATTTTAGATTTTTATACAAAAAAAAAAAGAAATACGCCTTTTTTTATTAAAATATTCACAAGTTTCCCCTAAAATTTGTTCAATTGCTATTTTTACAATTTTGTCAAATTTGTTGGTACCAGTTAAAATTAAGAAATCATCCCCAATTATATTTAGTCCGTTATGTATACTCTAAAACTGTGTTAAGAAATTAATTCACCATTAATTCTTCGTTATTTATTTCACAAAACACCGTTCAAAACCTACTCTCAAAAAAGAGTCAAGGCCTTAAAATTCATTACTGTGGTATTCCATTTCATCACAAATTTATATTTTCGTGCTAAATTATTTTTGTTTTTCTTTTTTTTTTTCGTAGTCGATGCATATTTTTTTGTGTTTGCTTAAAAATTTTGTGTAATATATTCGTTTCTCACTTTTGTTCTTCACAAAATTCAAAACAAACAAAAATAAATGAGTGATTATTATTTATTTCATAGATCAAAATTTTTAATCAAAACCTCATCTTTTGTATCTGGATTTTTCACAGGAAAAATATTATATAAACATTGTACATATAACAATTCAACCTTCCTCCTCCACTGACACGCCTGATACATCTACTACTTCTTCTTCTGATTCTACCTCAGATATACAGGTAAACAGAAAATGTGAACAAAACAAAAATATAATCAACACAAAACCAGTAGTTAAGAAAAAGCAATTAGACTGATTGATGTAGGTTAGTTATCGTTATGAAAACTTGGAAGATGCAACATTTGTTTTCGAAATATTTTCAATGAAATCTGCAAAAATTTTAGAGTTTATGATAAAAATTGTATCTTGAAAAGTCCCAAAAATCGAGATTTGTGAAAAAATTAACTGTAACAGTGAAACACATATTAAATCTCCGAAACAGCTTCGCATTCGTCAAAACGTCATTTTAAACCTTGTGTGAGATATCAAAGCTAACGCTATGACACTGATATAATATATCTGCCACTAGCGAGATATTCATGAAAAAAATATTCTTCGGCATGATGAACATAAATCGTGGAGTTTCAACCTATAATTCGACAAAAGACATTGTTTTAATTTTTTGTAGAAAATTTTTCAGGTTCCAAATTTTGTCATATCTTTCCATAGAATTAATGATTAAAGAGATATTCACACAAAACATTTTTCTTATAATGAACAAATTGTGGATGTTAACCTCGGATTTTTTTCCAAAATGATTTCTTTAATAACAAAACGTAGTTAATTACTGAACATTTCTTAGCTTCAAATGAAGTCAAAGATATCTTTTTGTAAAATTTACGGTTAACGAGATATTGACAGAAATAAAAATTTTTTTTTACGAGCATATCATAATCGAAATATTTCTTAAATGGTTTCTCAAACGACAAAAGTTTCAATTCTAGTTTTAAATAATTGGCATATCGTCGGCTAAAATCTCCTCCTTGAAATATTTCATTAAGGGTTTTGTCATATGACGAAGAGTATCCAATTCCTATAGAAACATTTTTAAGCTCATAGTTTAGTCATAGGTATATATTTTTTTAATATAACTGAATTAACAAGATATTCGCAAACAAAAGTTTTCTTCTGGCTGGTAACCATTTTGTGTTTTTCAAAAATGTATCATGCGACAAAAGACACTGATTTCTTTTTGTTGAACATTTTGTTAGCTCCCAATTTAGTCAACGTATATTTTTCATTGAATTAATGGTTAACGAGATATTCAATAAGTTCGTTTTTCCTTATTATGAATATATCATAGACTTCAACTTCCAGGTACCTCGATGTTTTTTCCAAAACGATTTCTCTTATAAAACAATTTATAAAAATACCGTTTGGGAGATATTCACAAACAAATATTTTTTATGTTTAGCGAACATATTTTTTATTTCTAAATATTTCTGAAATGGTTTTAAATACAACAAATAACAGACGCATTTTTTATAGAAAATTTTCTAATTTTAAAAGTAAGCTTTCATTATCTTTTTATTAAATTAAAATTAACCATTAATGAGATATTAAAAAACTCTTTTTCTAGATATTAACATGTCATCCTCCATATTACTCAAAAACGGTTTGTCATTTGATGGAATGCATCAAATTCCTTTTGGAAGAGAGTTTTTTAAGCTCCAAGCTAGGTCATATATATATAATTATTTACTTATAAATTGAATTTATGAGATATCCACAAAAAAGTTTTTTTTTCCTGTACGGTAACCATATCGTGTTTTTCAAAATGGTTTCTCATGCTAGCAAAAACACTAATTTTTTGTTGAACATTTTAAGCTCCAAATTTTTGTATAGTATCTTTTTCAAACAAATTACGGTTTGCGAGATACATATTCAAAAAGTCCGCTTTTCCTTACTATGAACAGATCATATACCTTAACCTACAGGTACCTCATATTTTTTTCAAAATTACATCCCTTATGAAAATGAACAATAGATTATTCTTTTTTTTCAATTATCTTAGATCTAATTTAAGCCAAAATATAATTTAGGAGATATTCACAAAAAATCGTTTTTTTTTTGTAGAGCGAATATATTTTGTGCCTAAACCTCTATCTCGAAATATTTCTGAAATGGTTTCACAACAAAGAACAGACAAATTTTTGTAGAACATTTTCTAATTTTAAAAATTAGCCTTTATTATCTTTTTATAAAATTAACCATTAACGAAATATTCAAAAATAACCAAAACTCGTTTTTCTAGCGATTAACATGTCGTGGAGTTTGAACCTCATCCTCCATATAATCCTAAAACTTGTTGTCATTTGACGGAATGTATCAAATTCATTTTGGAAGAGAGTTTTTTTTAGCTCCAAGTTAGACCATAGGTTTATTTATTTAGTTATAAATTGAATTTACGAGATATTCACAAAAAAAGTTTTTCTGTATGGTTACCATATTGTGGACTTCAAAAAGAATGCTTATAAATTCTTAAATTCTCTTGTGTAGAGAAATTTATAGGCCCCAAGTTTTGTCATGCGTATCTTCAAAAATTTAGCGTCAAAAACCTCCAGAACCTTTGAAATATCATACAAATTGTCACTCAGGTAAAAAGGCACTAACATAGTTTTTTTTAGAAAATTGTTTAAGCTCCTAATTTTGTCCTGTGTATCTTTTTTTCTGTACAGTGAGAACAATGCTGGTAACAAAATATTTATTTAAACTGTGAATATCTCGAAAAAGTTGTTCATTCGAAAATTTTTGTACCTACAAATTTTGATGATGTGTAAGTTTCTTATAATATTGACCATTTACGAGATATTCACGAAATTTGTTAGTTGGGACTTTCAATCTCTCTTTAAATTTAAAAATTTACATTTTTTGAAATAAAGTTGCATGGTCTTAATTTTTCAAACGATATTACTTCAAGCACCCTTATTTTTTTTTTTTTTTTACAAAAATATACAACACAAACATATAAATACTTGTACATTATTTAGTTTTTTTTTGTGTGTGTTTGAGTGTGTTTATGGTGTGTTACTCTGGTGCACAAGGAATGAGAGGGTTTGTTTTTTTTTTTTCTTAACTTTAATTTAAGTTTTCAATGCAAAAGGACTCTTCTGTTCTATTTTACACGCGCCTTAAAAAAAAAAGAGAACAAATTTTTGAAACAAACAAAAAAAATGCTTCCTAGCGATCTCTTGACATTCGTATAGTAGACAACTTCAAAACCAAAACTTTTCAAATTTGTATTTGATGCTTTCTAACGCGCTAACGTTTTTCTAACACAAATTTATTTCTCTTTCTTTTTTCTGTTTTCTCTTTATTTTGTTCTTCGTTCCGCGTCGCCGTGTCGGTGCTTGCCCTGTCTGGATGGTTTTGATACGAACGAAAATTAGATTATACCACAGTTTGGTAATTTGTCTGTCAATAATAATCAGCAACAGCAGCAGTACGTGCAACCATCACCGATTGTTCAGGAGCCACCAACTCCACAATATCAGTCACATGCCCAGCAATTCCCACAGCCAAGCCAGAGGCAGCACTATCCACAACAGCAGCAACTTCAACCAATCTATCAGAATCAATTCGAATTGGGAGTTGTTGGTGGTGGCAGCAGTGGCAGTAGCAGCACTGCATCAGGAGCCATGCCACCACCACCCCCAAGTCATGTTCATGCTCAGCCATCAAATGCTGGTGGTGCAGGAGGAGCAGCAGCTGCAGCAGCCGTAGCAGCAGCAGCACAACTTGCTGCTGGTAATGCAGGTGGACGTCGCCAAGTCGCACGTGGTCTTCAGTACAGAGACTCGGCGTATGAGTCACGGCGCCAATCACAATCCCATCAGCCAGGAATGCTATCAATTGAGAACTTCCGAATGCTGAGCGTGCTGGGACGAGGACACTTCGGAAAAGTTATCTTGTCGCAACTGAAGACAAGCAACGACTACTATGCGATTAAGGCTCTCAAGAAGGGTGACATTATTGCTCGCGATGAGGTGGAGTCACTGTTGAGCGAAAAGCGGATCTTTGAGGTAGCGAATGCCATGCGACATCCTTTCTTAGTCAATTTGTATGCATGTTTCCAAACTGAGGTAAGTAAATAAAGATGGATGAAGAAGGCTTCTCTGCTTTTCTGATGATGGGTTGTTATCTAATTGGCGGTGATGGGTTCTTCACGTTCCTCTCACTCTTCTATTTCTGTTTCCTTACAGCAACACGTCTGTTTCGTGATGGAGTATGCTGCCGGAGGTGATTTGATGATGCACATCCATACGGATGTCTTTTCAGAGCCAAGAGCGGTGTTCTATGCGGCTTGTGTTGTCCTGGGACTACAGTATTTGCATGAGAACAAGATTATCTATCGTGATTTGAAGTTGGACAATTTATTGCTGGATACAGAAGGTAAGATTTTGTTGTTCCTATTTTATTTTTCACTCTTCCTCAAACACTCTATCTTTGCAGGTTATGTGAAAATTGCTGATTTTGGACTTTGCAAGGAAGGCATGGGCTTTGGTGATCGAACTGGAACATTCTGTGGTACACCTGAGTTTCTGGCGCCTGAAGTTCTCACCGAGACATCCTATACCAGAGCAGTCGATTGGTGGGGTTTGGGTGTTTTGATCTTTGAAATGCTTGTTGGAGAGGTAAGTTATTAGTTTGCAATTGAACTAACGAACGAACGATGTGGAATAATTTTTTTTTTAATTTGAAAATAATTTTAATTTCATTTCACAGTCACCATTCCCGGGAGATGACGAAGAAGAAGTATTCGATTCGATTGTTAACGATGAAGTTCGATATCCAAGATTTTTGTCATTGGAAGCTATTGCTATTATGAGAAGGGTAAGTTTATGTTTTAAGTTGGTTTTCAATATTGTTTTTATGTATAACTGCTTATTTTGCATTTGATTTGATATTAATTTCCCAAATGCAAGTTGAAATGTTATAATATTTTCCAAATCCGTTTAAAAACTTTTTACTTGCAAGCTACGGTTTTCCAAACAAGTACATTCTAAGCTTATCCAGAATTATCATACTACACCCACTCCATTTGTAAATATTTTTCTTTTTTTCAATCTATCAAAGTTCTTAAAACCTGCTTAAGAACTAGATTATGTCATTTGGCTATTTTAAATAACTTTCTATGCATACAAAAAGTAGAAAAAAAAATCTCCCAAAAGACTGCAAAAAAACTTTTTCCGCTATTTTCAGAGACGCCCATTGCGTTTCTCTTAATTTTCCAATCCCAAACTAACCCAAAATCAGAACTTTCCGAAATACATTCTGAGCAAAATTGAATAAGCAGAATAAAAAATCGATTTAATAATAAATTATAGTGAACCATAAGTTCAACAATCAAAAATTTTGATTCAAAATAAAAAGTTCTACTTTTAGCTGTCGACTCAGCCGTCGAAATAGAGATTGACTTGGCAACATTTAATTTAAAAATAATACTGATTGATTCAGCTTTGGTTGCCGAAGCTAAATTATACTTTTCCTAAAAGCTTTGGTGCTCTGAACTCAAAACTATCTCAGAATTGCTCAGTTGGCTCCAGTTTTCGAAATATTCGAACCTGAAAGTTCAGAAAACAAAAATAAAATTCGTGACGGCATCTAAAAGAATTAATTTCTCCTTGCGAATTCATTTGAATAATCTTATCTTCCTTGTCCAGAAATCTTTATCTATTTTTTAACCTTCGTATGGCCTACTTTACTTCCAAAAACCCCACTATATTGAACAACTCATATAACTTTCAGATGACATAACGAGTTTTAGACAAAAAGCATTAGTTCGTTGTGTAACATAACTTTAAAAAACCACATTCCTAAACTTTTAGATTCGAATATATCAAAAACTAGAGTCAATTCAACAATTCCGAGAACATATTCAAATTCAGGATATCCAAAAGCTTACGTCTGAAGAAATGGCAGGTTTTTTTGGCAAGCTTAGTAGATTCTTCGTAGAGAAAATACTCGTGAGATCTTGCTAGTAGAATCTTGCTGGGAAATTTTTGCTATCCCTTCAGAAATACCCCATATACATTCCCCGTGTGCATACACAGACTTTCCTTAAAAACAAAAGAAATCTAATTTTGACCAAATGTAATGTTTATTTCTAATATTATTAAAACTCAGTTTCACTTCGAAAAAACTAGTGAATTTCGTGCATTAATAAATTAATGCGACCAAAATAGCTGAAACATTTTTAAAGCTTTAATCTTAAAAATACGAATTGGTCAACAAATTCTTAATTAATTATAAAATTATATTTCCCCTCAGAGAAACAAAATATGCTATAATCCCTCTCTTAAATATATATTTTTCTTAAGCTTTTACGAAAAAATCCCGAACGACGCCTTGGCTCTTCGGAAAGAGACGCTGAAGATGTAAAAAAGCAAGCTTTCTTCCGTTCAATTGCTTGGGATGACCTGCTATTAAGGAAGGTGAAGCCACCATTTGTGCCAACAATTGTAAGTTAATTGTTTATATTTTCATCAATTGCATGACATGTCTCCGAATATCTTTTTGTATTTCGTTTATTTTGTTTATTTTTATTTCTTTATTATTTTATTGTAATTTTCTTTCTTTAGAACCATCTCGAGGATGTTTCAAACTTCGATGAGGAATTCACATCAGAAAAACCCCAATTGACACCGCCAAAGGAGCCGCGACATTTGACTGACGAAGAACAATTGTTCTTCCATGATTTCACCTACACCGCCGACTGGTGTTGAGGTTATTTTTTTTATTTTTTTTTCATTTAATCTTAAAGTTAAAAAAAAAATATTTATAGTTAAAAAAAAAAGAAACACACTGCTCCCCCAAATTTGTAGCCGTTTTTACATAAAATATTTAAACATATAAGAAACTATTGCTAACTTTTTTAAAAATAAAATTTATTTTCATAAATAAAAAAGAGGAAAAGAAAACACCAATTTAAAACAAAATACAAACAAATTACGTTTAAAATAAAAAAAATTATTTTTAAAGTGAATTAAAATAATAAATCTACGAGTATTTAGCATTTGTTGAATTTTGTTTTTGAAACAAAAGGAAGAATTTTTTTTTTTTGAAGCCGAGCGATATTATGCTTGGATTTTTTTTTAGCGATTACAAGAGTGTAGTAGTTAACATGATGGAGACGTAATATTATTATAATTATTATTACCCTTATAACTATTATTATTATTATAATTATTAATTTATAACAATTTTTATTTCTAATTAATTAAACAAAAATATGCAAAAAAATATATATATATAAATATACTTCATTAGCAACTATTACTCTATCACTACTACCAACCAACTTCTTCTTACTACGTAATCTTTATATAATTATGCGTAAATATTATTAAAATACTAAAAAAAACTTGTTCGCGAAGCTATTTGAACATTTTGCTGCTAAATTGTAGGAGAGTACATTTTTCTCTTTATATCTCCTTTTTATTCGATCATATATTAATATTATGTTATTGTGTATTGTTTTTTTTTTTTTGTATAAGTGTGTATCTATGAAATTAAATAGTATTTTTTCTTTGAATGAAATTATAAATATATTTTAAAAGAATTGTTATTGGCAAACAAATTGAAAAAGAAAAAAATCCTTATTCGAAATTGCATGAGTTATTATAATAATTAAATACAAAATTATTATCAATTTATATATTTTGCTCTTTATTAATTTTATTATTATTATCTATTATCATTATTATAAACATATTTTTGTTTTTAAACAAATTATATAAATAGTTTCACTTTTTAGAAATTTAAACTTTATAAAAATAAAATAATTATAATGTTATTGAAAAAAAATAAATAAATAAATAATAATAAATTAATTTTATTGATTTTATGTGTCATTATTGTTTTTATTAAAATTGGATTTTATTGCATGAATAATAGCTATAGTAATAATTTTATCTTAATCAAAGAAGGAAGTGGAGTTACAAATTTTAAATTAAAAAGGTAAGAATTAAGACGAAGTAACCGGAATAGTGTGGACCGAACTCATCAAGAATAGATATTTTTTTTGTATATTAAAAAACACCTTTAAATCACAGCATAGCATAACTTCTGCCTCAGGAAGTAGACTTTTACTAAAATTTTTGATGTTTTGAACTCGATTTCAAACTGAAAATTGGGCCATTAGCTCGGATTTTTGAGATATTCTTATCTAGAATACGGGTCACGTAAAATAAGGCCCGGATTGGCTTCAAATTGACTCCATATCCATTACAAAACCAAAAATGTCAAATTTGTTTTGGAAATAAAGTTACCTAAGTGTTTTTTTTCCAAAATTTGCATTGATACTAGCAAACTGTAATACAATATTAACAGTTAGTACATTTACATTATAGGTCTTTGTCGAGAGTAGTTCTTGGACATCAGTACCTACCTGAAATTCTTAAAAATAATTGTACTTCTGGCCTACCAGAATGGTTTATAAAGTCCATAGTTGATTCGTGAACATTATTATCTTATCAATCCAAGATCCAAGTGGGTTTTAATAAATACGTTCCTGATTCCTGTGTAGTCAAAGAATATGAACAACAAAACATCATCGTTTTGCAGTTTACGCCCTTTTTACCGTACACATACACCATGCTTTTTTTCAAACAAAACTCCTTATCGATTTGGCGTTCTTCTACAAAGTACTATTTATTTGCAATACAAAAAGACTTCTCTGATGTGTTCCTCATTTCTTTAATTACACTCAAGTTAAGCTATTAAATACCATATGTTTGTATAATGGAACACTCAAAAGGCTTTGAATTATTAAAAAAATAAAGAAGACCTTTAGTCCACAATGAACATCTTATGTTTTCCAATATTTTAATTCCTTTCGGGAAATCCTCAGTGATTTTTACTTAATTATTTCGGAATAATAAAGGTGGCTAATAACGTCAAATTTTTAATTGAACATTTTCGAATGCAAAATAACAAGAGACGAAAGAACCCAGTAAAATTAGACTTGAACTTCGAAAAAAAATCTGACAAGACTATTTTGGGGTAATGCTTTGTTTTTAAACTAAAGTATATCTTTGAAAAGTATCCTTCATTTAAGCCATTGCTTTTATTTTTGTGGGGCGTAAGGGGTAAAAAATATTGTTTGTAAATTCATATGTACATATGTATGTATCTCGAAAACGATCAGTTATTTTGTAGAAATTTGAGCCAATATTTTGGATTATGTACAATTTTTTGGTAAGAAATCATATATTTTGTAATTTCGAAGAAATACCAACAAAAAAGTTTCTTGTAAGAGGAATACATTTGGAGGAAAACATGCGCAAATGCGCTCAGTACCAACTATTTTGTGTAAATTCTTTTATCGGCTACAATTTGTTTTCTTGAAATTTTTTCGAAAAAAGAGTCAAAGACTTGACAAAGAAAACTGATTTTTTCTTTCACGAAAGAAAAAGCTGCTTCAAATTTGAGGTAGGTACTTTTTAGGGCATACTTAAGAGTGTTCCGGACTGAAATGGTGATTTCATGAATAAGATTGCGAAGCGTGTACTTATCCGATCAAAATGATTAAGGTGTCTATGGACAGATAAATTAATTTTCTATGCCATCATTGGAGAAAAAATTTAATTTTGTGCTCTAGATTTTGGTAAAAGCCTCTAAGAAATCGAGAAAATGGCTAAAATGGCTGTTTTTCAAAGCAAATGTAGCCTACACTATAGCATTTTTTTCAAAAAAATGTTTAATAACATATAATTCCATATATTTAAAATGCCACTATTGGAGAAAATTTTTAATTTTGTACCTAATAAAAATTTTAATAATGCAAAATAAAAATGCTTGTGAATTTTGAAAAAACCCATTTTTGACAGTCAATTTTTCATACCTAACGGTATTTTTTTGACAAATTTTTTTGCAGTGGATATAAATTCAATATATTTTTCATGATTTTCATTTACTATGTAATCATATTTGTATCATTTGATATTGAAATTTTTAATTCTTAAAATGCACTTTTTGACAGAAAATTTATGTAAATTTAGAAGTTAAAATCAGTTACTTTTAGAAAAATTTTGTTTTAATAAAATAATACTCCTACTAGTGACCAATTAGTCAAAATGCAAAGTTTTATAAAACAAAGTATCTGATGAAAGTGAAAAAAACGGTCTTATATATGCAAAAAAAAAAGTTAGCAAATGACTGGTTTTGTTCAGTTCGGAACACTCTTAAAGGGCAAATCCACCACTAGTTCTAATGATCTTCTTACTTGCGATTATATATGTACCTACACTGTATATACCCATTAGGTTGTGTCACTTTGATATGGCGAAAAAAATACTGTTCAGATTAAAAGTCTAATATCTGCCAAAGAATCGGAGGAATAAGAATATATGTATGAAATTTTTTTGAAATTAGATGGCGTTTTGGCTCGCTAAGCAACAAGGTTTATTTTCGAAAACTGTGTTTTTAGAACTTTTTCTGTCTGTTGCTTGGATATGGTTATAGTTAATCTGAGCTGATTTAGCATAAAGTATACAAACAATCAAAAAGAAAAAAAATTAAGGCAACACAAATTTGAATTAAAGATTCGAAATCATTCAAAATTGTATTTTTATACAATTTTCAGGTGCGACAGATATTAATAATTTTTTCTTAAATCACTTTTGACCTATCCAAAAAAATGTTATGGGCTAATTTTATGTCACTGAAAAAGAAAATGACACTCAAATATATCCATATCTAAAAAAGCATCAAAAAACGTTTTTCCGCCATTTTTGATATATTGGTTTTCTTCAAAAACTCCTTCTGGAATCTGAAACACTTATTTGCTTGTAACTTTCTTACCAGCGGAGACAGGTATAGGCATTCACTTATATAAAAGAAAGATAACTAAATCCCCTCCAAAACGAATTATTCAAAAAACGGTTTGGATAAAAATCGACCGAGAAATAGTCGTTCAAACTATGCTGATTTTAAGTTTTTAAAGCTTTATAAATGGCATTTTTGGCCATTTTGATGGACTTGTTAGATTATACGCTCAAACTGGGGATATTAGTGAGTCATGACCAGTAAAGTCAAAAATAAAAGTCAATTTTCAAATTTTTCACAGTTTTAGGGCTGCCATCTATTTTTTTTTCTCAAAATTTAAAATAATTTCCAAAATCAACACATTTGATCTTACAAAGCCGGGTTTTGAACACATGTTAGCGTATACCTTCTGGAACATGAAAAAATAGTGTCAGACCAGAGCTCAACATTTTCCAAGTAAAATAAAACAAAAAATGCGGTTTTGCACTTTTTTTGCAATGATTTTTTTTTTTATTTGAATAACAAATTTTTTTTTCAAAAATCCATTTCGATTGTAAATTTTACTCTCTACAAGAAAGGTTTTCAGAATTTTCTCGAAATCTTGCTCCATTTTCGAGTTATAATGCAAAAGACCAAAAAGGGTGCTTTTACCCCCCCCCCCCCTTTCCAAAATGTACCCTCTCATTTAATAGCTTTACGTGGTTTTCTCATCTTCAATTACTCTTTTGAAGATTGTTACAGTAAAATCCCATGAACGTCTTAGTTCCTTATTGCCCTGTTTTTTAGGACATAATCAATAGCCTAAAACAAACCTTTTTTGGTGTTCTTTTCAAGCTTTTTAAGCGAGCCAAGGCCAATAACTTAAACGAAAATTCCAAACGAAGAATTTGATTTTGATATGTAAAACAACTTTTGGAAGGTAGATATTAGATGTGGAAATTCCAGAGTTGAAATAAATGACACACCCTAATACCAATGCATTCCTAGAAAAAAATCGAACTTGAGATTTTGTCAAAACTTCTCAATTTCTCATTAGTCATTAGTAGGGCTGGGATTTTCATGCACTAAAAAATCGGAAATATGCGCTTAAAATATGCCCTTAAAAATGGAAAATATGCACTAAAAACAGGAAAATATGCACTTAAAAAAACATTATTTTACCTTATTTTCCCCAAAAAAGAAATAAAAAAAAGAAATTTTAGTCAGATTTTATAAGTTGCAAATTCAATTTAGTCTTTTATTTAACAAAAATAAAGATAACATTAGAAGTAAGAAAATAAATATAAAAATAATAAATAGGTATTTGTATTTAAAACGTTAATAATATTAAAAATATCTTAAGTAACAGAAACTTACATACTATTTTCTTTCATATGTGTTGTTCACATAAATAAGAAAACTTTGTTTAAAGTTTTCAAACACAAAACTTTGCCTATTTGGCCTGTGAAAACGTTTGTAAAGAGAAAAAGAACGTTCCACATCAACGGACGTAAGGGTAGCATTTTTCAAACAACAAATTTTATCTATTGTAAGATTATTAAAACAGCTTTCGTTATTGTTGCTCAGACTTAATAAATTATTTAAACTTTTCACTGTAGAATACCCTTTATTTTTTTCGAAAACAGTCTTAATTTTTTTTTATTATTGCACCAATAGGGCCTTCTACAGAGTTAATTTTTGCAAAAGTTTCATCAATTAAGTCGATTTGATTTTTCAATGTGCTTCTACCTTCAAGCTTTGTGATCGTGTCACATTGAAAACTATAATTTGAAAAAATAAAAACAATTTCACTTTTAAGCAAGGGTTGAGTAAATATTTCTTTTGCTTTTTTAATTGCGATGGCATCACCATAATCGAAACTATTGACAAAAGCTGACGAAACGGAAGTTTCCAAACCATCAACAGTTCAATGAAAGGGAAAAGGGTATTATTTGTTTTCAATATGCGCGTTCATTTTGTCGACAATCTATTACTACGTTTACGTTCAGTATCTAAATATGTTGTTGGAATAGGGTCGGTGCACATGAGGCATTATTTATTAAACCAACTTATCGAGCAAGGTTTTGCGTCACACAAAATACGAAAAAAAAAATGCACTTAAAATATGCATTTATTATGAAAATATGTATTTATTTTGGAAAATATGCATTTTGCATGAAATATGCAAAATATGCACTAACGATTAAATGCCATTTTAAAGGAAATTTTATGATTCGTAAAGATAATTTAGTCTTAGGCTTCTAAATGTTATGAGAAAAAACATGCATTTGCATGGAAATCCCAGCCCTAGTCATTAGTCATTACGATGATAGGGAAGACGAAAAAGGTGGGTCTCACAGTTCTGCCTGTTTGTTCGGCTATACAGACTGGATCGATTTTCTTTGATCTTGGTACGAGTACCTTGCGTTTTTTTTTTGTTCTTAAACCAACAAAATAGAATTTTACTAAAAACTAGCTCCATGGATTTTTCTATAAAAATCAAAAAATTACTTTTAGTAAAAACTACATTTGAGTAAAAAAAATTGTTCGAAAACGGGCTTTGATTGTACCTACGGCGAAATCGATATTACTGATTTTGATAATTTTTGTTATGCGAAATCCTTAAAAAAGTAAAAATAGTAGGTACCAACATTTCCAAATAAAATATTTTTTAATGTTTCAATTTTTTTAATGTAAAAAATGACACGGTTTTTTACACTTTTAAGAAGTATTTTTATAAAATATTTTGCTCTTGTGCAAAAATAACGTACGTTCGAATTAAAAAAAAAAGTGGAAGTACTATCCGAATTCCATTATTGTCTAGACACATTTGTTCAAAAGTCGGAAAGGCTGGTACTTAGTGTTAGTAACTCTATTTTCGTTGCTTATTGCCTTCGAATTTCGGGAATTTCATTCGATAACTGTTTATTATGCGGACACGGACATTTTTTGTTGGACGATAAAATAAGATTTTAATATAAACCAGTGTTTTTTTTTTGACGAAACTGAAGAAATCATATGATCAATATCAATTGGATGATATTTGTAATGTTTATAAAAACATTATAGGTATTTTAAATCAAAAATACAACTGCGGACGCAAGAACTCTGCAAGTAGGTGTGAGTAATGAGCTTTTAATATAATAAAGAACTTATTTCAGAGTTCCAAAGGTTGCATTTGTGTTGTACTTCGAGTTTTTGATTGAAAATAGATGTTCATTGTATGTGGCCAAATTCATAAACGCAAGATTGGCCAATTAAAACACATTAATACTTTCGCAAATACATTTGTATTTGCTGGTATTGAGGGATATCCTGCTTTTTTAAAACAATAAAACTCTTCAGCACTTTCTTCCTCTTCAAATATAGCAATTAAATCCACATCCTTATTGTACATATAAATAACTTCAAATCACAAAAGAAACTTGACTTGTTGAACTTCAATGTCTTTTTTCACATACCATGAGTCTGCGAAGATTTCCTTGCAAAATTTTCTTCCGATTGGAAGACATCCAGGGCCCGTTTTACGAATTACGAAACCAAAGGTAAAAAAACGATTCTTAGGGAAACGATAGTCACGACATTAACCGATTATGATTTACGAGAATGGGTGCTTGAAAATATTGCCAGATAAAATCAAAAAATCTAACAAACATAATATATGTGTGCCAGTTGCATATATTCCTGTGTCAAGACTATGAAAAACATCCGCCTTAAGCAAATATCATCTCATAAAGCTTACCGCACTTCAATATTGTGACATAATGCGTTAATAAAAACAGTTTGACATCTGCGCGTTTTCCTCTAGAAGTTCTCCGACCAGAAACAATTTCAGAAGTATTTTAAACAACTCAAAATTGAAAGTAAAAAAAGTAAAATTTTTTCGAACTATTTTTGAAAATTTTTGAGTCTTGAGTGTATACAATATTGAATATTTTAGAAATGCATATGCAAACCAAACTTTTCGGCTTCAGTATAAAATTTTAACTCAATTTTCTGTACTAACTAGTATTAAATGGTACACTATTAAGGGTTAATTAATGCTATGGAAGACAAAATGCCATACCAAACTAAACAAAGCATTTTACCTTATAGAAGAAAAATTGTTAGTTGGGAAAGAGTGCAATAAAAGCTCTTAGGGGAATGCAACAAGGGTCTGTTTCCTAACATTCACATTATGAATTCCACAATTTTATTAGAATTTAGGTGACACTTCCGGTATGTTCAAACCAGAAGTGTCGCCTAAATACCAAAAAGAATATTTTTGACAGTAAAACTTGACTTAATAAAATGCACGACTGGGTCGCACGTACTTGCTCTTATGTTCAAGACACTGGGTTTAAGAAAATTGTATATAAAACATGGAAATTATGAGAGAAAAATGTAGAGAAGCATGAAATACGACATTTAAATTGGCTAAAACAACTCTCTTGACAGTTTGAGGTGAAAAAAAAGAATGCCATCTTAATTCTTGATTGAATATTATTACATAATATATGCGAAAAAATTTAAAATCGTTGGACCGTTTTTTAAAAAAATAAATATTTATATATAAATTTCTTAAAACATTTTTAAGAACAAATTTTGGTATGCAAATCTAAAGTATATTATTTATGTGTACATAAAAACATAATTTAAAAAAAATTGTCAACCCGTTTTTGAGATATCGAATTTTCAAAAAAAAAAAAAATTGAAACTTTTTTAAAAATCCAAAAACTTTTTTTTTGACAATTTTGATATGCAATATTATTTAATCTTATCTGAAATCTGTATATAAAAAAAAATCTAAACCCGTTTAGCCGATAACGAGAAAATTCAAAATAAAAAAATACGTTCTATGACAGGTACTATTAATAGTTGCTAAGTGTAAAATTTTACATTTTTTGGTAGTAGATCGTACTAATTCTAGTATATGAAAAAGTTTAATCAAAATTGTAGAAGTCATTTTTAAGCAAAAAAAATATTTTCCTTCGGGGTTTTTTAACTTTTGTATGGAAGGTACCGTTGTTTTTTAATAAATGTAAAATTTTTTCTAAAAATATTTAAGAGAGTACTAAAAAACTCTTAAATATCGAGTTTCAAAAAAAATCAATTATTTCGTTTTCGAAATATTTGATTTTCCAAAAAAAAATTTGAAACATTTTTTAAAAATCCAAAAAATATTTTTTCAAAAATATTCGTTCACAAAACTATTTATATTTTTTGGAAGCTTCTATATAAAAAAAATAATTGAAATCGGTCGTATCGTTTTGAAGAAAATCAAAAATAAAAAAAAAATGGTTCTTTGGGAGGTACCATTAATAAACATTTTTTTTAAATAATTTTTCACCCTTAGGCTTGTTTCACACATATACATTCGGCTCGGTCTGTATTCGGTTCGTTTTCGGTCGGACCTGATAAGTGTGAACCGCTGAAAACGGCAGGAATAAAAACCTAATAGAAACCGAATAGCACCGAACGTCCCCTGGACACGAATCGGTTTCATTCGGTTTCAAGGGCACACTAACTTATCGTAGCGTTCACACATATTCGGTTCTACACGGTTTTTTTGTTTGTTTTTATTTGGAATTGATAACTAGTGCTGAAGTATGTTGATATTTTTGGATTTAAAAATTGATATTTGAATACAAACCTTATAGGAACCGTGTGTGAAAATAAAAAACTGAAACTGAAAACGAACCGAATATAGACCGAACCGAACGAAACCGTATATGTGTGAAACAAGCCTTAGGAAGACTTCACTAAAATAAATTTATAGAATTTTTTTAAAGAAAAGTTTTCGAGCCGTTTTTGAGAAAAATACGATTATGTAAAATTGCTAAAAAAAATTGTATGGCAGGTACCGTTATTTTTGGTTCTAAGAAAAAAATGAAAGAAACGTGTGGGCATAATCACCAAAAACCGCTATGTACCAAGTTTGAAGAAAATCGATGGAGCCGTTTAGGCTGTCGACGAACAGACAGACAGAATTGTGCCACCCACTTTTTTGATTTTAAAATTATTTTTTTTTTCAAAAACCATGTATAAATTTCACTTGATTCAAAAATTAGCTTATAGAACAAAGTATTGGCTTTAAAAAAAGGTATAATATAGTTGTAGGTATTACCGTTATTTTTTTTCTTACAGTTTTGGTACTGTTTTTATGAAATTGCCCCTCCCGCCCAAACGGGGTAAGATAGACCCCCCTCCCATAGTAAAAAATGCTTGTATTAAACTGTTCTACAAAAAACCGTTATCATTTCTTGGCGCCTGAGTTATCGTACTCTCCCCCTGAATTGCATACATTTTGCATATTATTTTTCTTCAAATTTTTGAGTTTGAAAACGAAGGCAAAAACAAGCAATATTTATCAATGATTATTGTAAATTATCGATTGTGTTTTGATCAATGTGATTTTAATCAATAAAACCATAGTTTGAGTTGTCAGCCACCGGAATCGCTAAGCCACCATATAATGTGGATTAACGTCAAAACCTATGAAAATCATGTAACAGAGACAGATAAATTCTATTGTGAACAAACTGGCCCTTGGTCGTGAGATGTGAGAACATCAAACTGCTGGCTCAATGTATGTATATTTTATAAAATGTTGTTTGTTTTTTGATTCGGATAAGTCACCTTTTTTGCCATTCCAAGCCCCTTATTTGCGCTAAAGTATATTTAGTCTGTTAATAGCCGCGTTTTGTTATAATGGTTCACCTCTTGAAAATAAAACGATGCGGTTTGTTTTTCATGTAAGCACTTCTCTCTTTTCTTCTTCATTCTTAACACTGCTGACATCATTCACAATGGTATATAGCCCTCTGCCGGTCAGAGTGAAAACATCTATCTGGGTTATTGAAATTAACCTCGATAGAAACCTAGATCCCATGTTGCTTTTGTAATACATGTTACAAGATAACCGCGACCCAGACCCAGGGATAATAAAACGCAACTAATAACCGAAATGATGGAAAGGTAAGTTGAATGATATTTTATATAATTCTAATATTCTTTATTGTTTAACAAAAACAGAAGTTGATCCATGCTCTCTTTTTGTTCATATTAAATTTGATCGGTAAAAGTAAACAAAACATTTTTGTAGAATTAAAATATTTATTGATAAGCTTAACCTTAAAAATAAGCTTTTTATTCTCTATATAGAAATATTTTATTATCTAATCATTAAAATACAAATAAAATTATCCAAAAAGTCTACAAACACAAATATTTTTAAATTAAATTTCTAAAAATGAAAAAATACTAACAAAAAACAGAATGTGCCTGAAAATAAAACAAACAAACAAATTATGAGAACAAAAATAAAGAAAACAATGTATGTATGAATTTATTAATTTTGATTACTAACCACAATATTTTCGGATAATATTCATTAAATTTAAATAAACCTATGTACGTATACACATTTAAAAGAAAAATATTAGTATCCACTCAAGTATAAAAAGAGGTTTGTATTTTTTGAAGAAAATGAGTAAAATACTTACGTATATAATAAATACATAATAATATGTGTAATCAATTTTTTTGAAAATAATATTTATTTTATGATACTGCTATTAATAAAGTTAATGCACTAAAAATTCAATTGTTTTAATTTTCTTAACGTTTTTTCTTTGAAATTGTTTTTTTAGTATTTTCTTGCAGATGGTACTGTTGCACTTGCTGGTATGAAATTTTTAAATTCCACATCAGTGAATATCAAACTGTTGTTGCTATTAATCAACAAAATTATTTGTCACACTGTAATAGAGAATTGTCGAGTTTGGATCGCAAATTGCTATTGTGATGCTATAAAATAGAATTAAATAACAAATGATTGGAATTTTAAATAAAATAAAAATAAAACACTCACCTTTTAGTTTTTGAGTTCAATTTACGTTGAATTTCTTCCATTTTGTTAAAATCTATTTCGCTTCTACTTGACAAAGGTAAAATAACATTTGACTCACAAATTTCCCGCTGTCCAAGAAAATATATCAGATCTAATTCATTATCATAACGTGTTTCCAGATTAGTTATTTTGCCATCTGTAGGAAAAAAGAAGATTGTGTGGCTCAGTGATAAATAGTAATTTGAAATAAAAAAATATCTGAAAAATATCAACTGTAGTAACTTTTTAAGATAATGGCGGTCTCAATTAATCAGTTGGAAACGCCAAAAAGTTATTCTTTGTTAATATTCTATCTATGAAAATAGGGTTTGTTACAGAGATTTTGGGGCAAAAACTGTCAGTCTGTCAAATTTTGAAAAATTTCTCAGGTAGAAATATTTTCTGCACGTTCAAGGTACAATAAATAAAGCTCGCGCAGCCTTCGGTTCTCTGTCCCAAATTTGGAAATCCAGTCAAATCTCCTTACGCACTAAGTTGAGATTCTTGGAATCCAATGTCAAATCCATGCTGTTATGTGCTTGTGAAACCTGGAAAGTCACGTCTACCATTTCGAGGAAATTGCAGGCTTTTGTGAATTCTGTTCTAGCAGAAGTAGACTCCCAGAGAAAGACGTGACAACAGCTAAAATATATAGGCCGTGAAGGATGGAAACGATTTGTTGGCGCCCTACGCCCTAATCGAGGTTATAGGACTTGACGATGATGATGATGATGTGAAATATTTTACTCTCTTGTAAGAGCACTCTTCTGCGTTAAACTATCCAATTTTTAAGGTATGCAACAGGAATGAGGCAACATTTTTTAATAATTAGTGATAATGGGCAGTACTGGTCAATGTTTGGAACAGATCTATGAAAGAAATTTGAAATATGTAGTCTACCAATAATATTGTAACTATTCTAAGGTGCCAGTTATAGCTATTAATGAAACTCATCATTGAAAATTTTAATGATTGATTTTGAGACGTTTAGGAAGTAAAACCATTTATTCTTTTGATGGAAAAATAAAGCTAAAGACCTAATTAATATTTTTAGCCAAAAAATTTTCAAATAGGCCCAACTTTCCACATAAAAAGACTTTTCTTATTTTAATGATTGAACTACCTTACCAATGATAATTGAAAAATTAAGTCAATTTTTGTGGAAAGTTGGGCCTTTTTGAATTTTTTTTTGACTAGAAATATTAATTAAGTCCTAAGCTTTGATCATCCATCAAAATAATAAATGATTTTGCCCCCTAAACGTCTCAAAATCAATCATTAAAATTTTCAATGATGAGTTTCAATGATATAGCTATAACTGGCGCCTAAAAACACGATTTTTAACAAAAGGCAAAATGAGAAATTCAGAATTATTACTAGGTATGCAATTTTCCTTATCAATTTCTTGTTGACAGTTTTTCAAATCTGGTTCATAATCGGGTCAAAATTTCAGCTTATCGATTTCGATGGATTAACAGTATTTAACAAGTGTTTAATTATCTATGTGAGAAATTTTATTTTTTAATGCGATTTTATTTTCTTTTTGCACATTCTTTCCCATACTGAACAACGTTAAAAATATGATTTATCCACAGATCAGGATCTGTACAACTGACGTCAGCACGTTTGTACAACTCTGACAAGTTATGACAGATTTACGAAGTTTAAAACTTTACTATGTTTATGATGGCTTTAACACAGTTGTATGAATACCTTTAATGTTTTTTGAGCTGTTTGTGACGTTAATATTCTCAATGTGCGATATATGTCTTCCTTTGTTTGTAGTAAAGCTTAGTACATACTTGTGAATCATGTCGTGAATCTATACAAAATTTGCATTTTAATTCACCAGTGAACGTGCTCGTTATAAAGCTGGGTCGAGAGTTTTTTTTTAACAACTTTATTTCATTTAAACTTAGGCCGTGTGCCAATTGCGTTGATCCCAGTTAAATGTTATCCCTTTTTATAGGGGTGAGTAAAATTTAAGGTTTTTGCTGTGTCAATTGGATTAAATGGGATTTTTTTTTTAACATTCATTTCCCATTAGTTTCGTTGTTGCATTTTTTTCAGTAGTGATAGTTCGCAAACAATTCAGTTTGCAAAATGAATGAATCATCTGAAAAAGTATTTTCAATAAATTTAGTGATTCTTTTGCATTATCAAGAATTTATCACAAGTTATTCAAACTTCTTCTTGAGTGCATACTTACATTAAGGTCTTTGTCTATATTTCTTAATCCTTTCATTTAATTTTAGTTTTTTTTTCATTTTCATCTTTCCCGATAGGATTCATGACTTCATGTTAGCAAAATAAAATATTTATCTACATTCATCTCCCTCACTTCTTCATGAGCATAGACATTTTTTTTTTTTTTCGTGGGTAGGTGCAAAACCTGCATCAGGCTCTATGAGGACCGAAAAACGCGTGCTCATAGAAGTGTGAGATTCTTACTACACTAAAACCACCTCCACTTCCCGATTGCAACTAAGTTGAAACTTATCTAGCAATTTGTGTAAATTCATAAACGTCAAATGTTTCCGCATCACTGCTTTTTTGCGATGCTGATGCGCAACGCAGCTGATGCTGATACAAATGCATCAGCAACAACGCATCAAGAATTTTCTTGATTCTAATTTGCGCATCACTTGATGCAAGTTTGCAATAATGAACATGTTACGCAAAAAGTGATGCGAGTTTGATGCATTTATGAATGTTTTGCGGAAATGATTGTGCATCATTGCTGCAACGATGCGTTTGTGAATTTACACTTTATTTTTAACGAAGTTAAGTAACGTGTTGCAGGTAACTTTCCGGTGAAAGTTCCTGCTTATTCCGCGATTTTAAAGCGGTTTTCCGTTCACCGCACCAAGTCGGAAGGTTTTGTTCTTTGCAGACGGCGTACTAAATTCGACTCGTCAAGAATGTCAATAATCGTTGGATTAGCGTGATCTAATAGCCGATTTCTATGTTTTCGCGCGAAACTCTTTATTTCGTCTCGAACCGTTGGAATCCCGAGATCCCTGTGAAGATCTTCGTTTCTTATATACCATGGTGCATTTACAAATGACCTAAGCAATTTATTTTCAAACGTTTGTAAGTTATTTAAATTTGTATCGCAAGTACAACCCCAGAGTTGTATACCGTAAGTCCAGACAGGTTTAAGTACCTGCCTGTATAAAATCAACTTATTATCAATACTAAGCTTAGAATATTTACCGAGTAACCAGTTCATATCTCTTAATTTACTTTTTAGTTCTTCGCATTTCTTTTTTACGTGGGGCTTCCATTTTAATTTCGCGTCTAGTCATTCCCAAATATTTTGCCTCATTCGCAAATGGAACACGACCGGTATTTAGAAAGACGGGCAATCTATTTATTTTTTTATACGTAGTCCACGTGGACTGACTTTTGTTCATTGAGCGCTATTCGCCATGTTTTTGTCCACTCATTAACATTATTAAGAGCATTTTGTAATTTAATCGTAGCTTCGTTAATCGTTTTGCCTACTGCTAGTATTGCAGTATCATCAGCAAACGTTGCTACGATAGTGTCTTCTGTTTGAGGTATATCACGTGTAAATAGAAGGTACAGAACTGGACCTAAAACACTACCTTGTGGTACCCCAGCCACTATTTCTTTGAAATTAGAATATTCATTTCCGTGTCTTACACGAAAAAGTCTGTTTTCTAGATATTCGTTAAGAATTTTATAAAGTCCTACAGGCAGAACTTGTCGTAATTTGAATTTGAGGCCTTCGTGCCACACCTTGTCAAACGCTTGCGACACATCCAAAAAGACCGTCGAACAAATTTTCTTTTCTTCAAGAGCTCTCTCAATTACGTCAGTTATTCTATGCACTTGATCAATTGTTGAATGCTTGGTTCTAAATCCGAACTGATGTTCAGGTATTAATCGTTTCTCTTCTATTATAAGCTGCAGGCGCAGGAGTAGTATTCTTTCAAAAACTTTCGATATTATTGGAAGAAGCGAAATCGGTCTGTAAGAATTCTTTTCATGAGATGGTTTGCCAGGTTTCAAAACCATTATGACTTCCGCAACTTTTCATTGGCTTGGAACATATTCTAGCCTTAGAGCGGCATTTATTATATAAAGTAGGTTAATTAATCCTTTATGAGGAAGCATTTTTAATATTTCCGCTGTTATTAAGTCATACCCCGGAGCTTTATTATACTTTAGCTTCTTTATTTCTCTGTTCAATTCAGCGAGCGTAGCATTTCTGGTTCTGTAGTTCTCACTTGAGCTAAAACTCATATTAATATTTCCATTGAGTGCTTGCCCATCAGAAGGTTTAAATGTTTCTTCCAGGTAATCGGCGAATACCACCGCTTGAGCATAGACATGTCAAAAATTAACCACCGGCTAAAAATGTCAAAATTTAGCCATGGGATCAAATTTAACCAGGAGTTTAACGCAATTGGCACACGGCCTTAAAGCTAATATTCCTATAAAACAATAATTGTTCAAGATAAAAAAAAACCGAAACTAGCCTTAGTTCATTAAATAAAATAGTTAGGAACATTCAATTACCAAATGGTAAGAGACGAATGCACCATTAACTTAACACAAAAGTTTTCGTTCACGAGCAATCCCCGTGCAAAATGTTCGGGAACTCTTGGTGAACAGTTGACATTTAAGGCATTCGCATTGTGGTTTTAAACGTCAAACGTTCACAACACATTCGCAAGTCGGTACCAGTGGGAAATGTCAAAAAATCACTTTCTCCACTGGCGATTGTTCACTTCACGAGGAAGTAGGTATGCACTAGGCTTAAGTATATTCACATTAAAATTATTTATATCGCTTCCTTGCAGTACTTCGTGGTTCAATGGTTAGTGCGAAGGACTGTTATGCCGAAGGTGTGGGTTCGATTTCCAGCCGTGCCACTTAAAAACAGAAATGTTTTTTCAGATATACTGCCTCTTGCGAGGAATAATACTAGCCATGAATAAGTGCTTCTCATCTAGCCATTCGGAGTTCGGACTCGGAAAAAACTGTAGGTCCCTCCATTCCTGCCAACAACACGCACACAGGAATGGTTGTGAGTTGTAAGTCACTAGGCACTGGTTCTCCACAAGCTGTTGCACCACCCGATTAATTTGTTTTTATATCGCTTCTTTAATCTTTTTCACTTTTCCATTTTATTTATTTTTATTTCAATAAAAATGCTACACAAGCACAAAAATATTTTCTCAGTCGGAATAACAAAAATAAAAACTTGAAAGTGCAATAGAATATTTACCTACGTGCCAAAAGCGAAATATTATTTCAGATTCGGTTTGGATTTAGATAATTGCTTGGATATTAAACGAAAAAGTGGGACTTTAAAAAATAGTTAAAATAAATCGACCAACTTTTATTCGATTAAAAGCCCAATACCTTCATAAAACAACCATTATTTGTTTGGTTTTGTTTAATATACACTTTTGTACAGTGGAAGCACAACTTTGAAGGTTAAATGTGAATAGATCGGTCAAAAATTCTATCCAAAAATGTTTCTGAAAAACATTGTATCAAAAACTATTTTTCTTCCCCCGAACCCAAACGCTTACTACACTGATATTTAATTAACTTATGTACCTTCTTTTAAATCCAAATATACCATACTGGCAATGGCGCATTTCAAATCATCTTTACAGCCCATAGTTTGAAAACCTCTGATCTGTAAGAAGTTTTGCATTCAGTTTTACATTCACTGTCGATAATGCAGATTAACAAACCAAATCTATGGAACTCATTTTTCCCACTCAGCTGCTTTCTGTCAAATTTTGAAAAAAAAAACAGAATACCCACACTGCCGCTACACTACCACTATTAGCTCACAACTTGATTATTGAATGAATTTGTGATAACAATTTATTTTTTATAACACACACTTCTATCAAACTAACCACCTTTTGGAGATTTTCGAAAAATCAATAAAGATAAACAAGAAACCGATTAAATTAATGAAACTGGTGTTGTATCTGAATACTACAACTGCCAATTGTGTAGCATGCGCGGTGCACGTGTTTGTGGATTGTATGTAGTTTGTAGTACGTTACGTACTTGAGAAAAAGTAGATGGAGGAAATAAACAAAAAAATATTAATGACGTGTTGATTTGGAATGTAAAAATGTACCTACAGCTACAATGTGTCAAGCAAGAAATGAATTTAAAACATTTAAAGGGAAGTTTAATTATATTTAAATCGTTTATTATGAAAAAGGGATAGGTCGACTTAATGAAATTTTTCAAGAGAAACAAAAAGCTGTAGTAATTTTTGTATACAAATCTCACTGTTTTAATTTAGAGTTTTGAAAGTATCCTATGCACAAATTATTAGTGCATTTCTTTATTCATTCCGAAATAGGAATAGAAAAGAGAATAGACGAAATATTTTCCCAGAATATCCAGAATGGAACGAATAAAGAAATAAAACTGGAGCAAAAAGAATAGCAATCAGTTGTTCGTTGATATATTAAACCAATTATTGAGTAAAAATTTATTTATTTGTTTAACGTAATTATTTATAAGAAGGTACCTATATAGCTCAGGAAAATAAATTAGACTTTCACTTCGAAAAAAATTCCGACAAAGCTGAATTTTCGTGGAGAGCTTTGTTTTAACGTCTTTACCATTTCCTAAAAAGTTCCGTAAATTTGGGCCGTGGCAAAATTTTGTAGGGAGAGTAAAAGGGGGTAAAATTCAGTTTTGTCTTAATTTCTTGAAAAACTCATTTTCTGTTGGAAAAAGGTGAATGTAACTTATGTAATTCTACACAAAAAATATGAAGATGCTTTTTTCATAAATCAATAGATTCTGAAAATATCGTGCAAGAACTTCACGGTGGAGAAAATTTTGTCAAAAAAATTCATTAATCGATGGGCAAAATTTTGTGTACGATTTGTATTTGGCTACATCTCCTCAATATGAATCCAAGTTTTTGAGGTGCCCGCGGTAAGGGGAAGGCCACCATCTTGAAAAAGAAAGTGATTTAGTTTTATTCAACAACTCGATACAATTTCATTTTACAGTAAAATCATGACAGAATAACATTAAGTCGATAAGATTATAAAAAATGAGCTATTATAACAAACTGAATATGAAGAAAATTTGAAAAAAATTCTTCTGTTTAAGTGGAGTGACCGAATATATAATTCAAATTTAAAAGTTCAAGTGAGCTCAACTCCATGATTGCGTTTCGCCCAGGTACGATAGTTGGGCTCATCAGTTAGATGAGTATCGTACCCTTCTAAGACGCAATTTTGTATCGATGTTTACCGACTAATATAAAAATCACAGCATTAAGATACTATGAATTTTATTATTCTAAGGGAATTTGGTTAAATTCAGACACTTAGACTTTCAAATGCCCGCGAAACGTAATCATGGAGTTGAGCTCACTTGAACTTTTAACTTTGAATTATATATTCGTTCACTCCACTTAAACAGAAGAATTTCTTTTCAAATTTTCTTCATATTCAATTATTATAAAAAGCCTGCGCGCGGGCATTTGAAATTCTAAGTGTCTGAATTTAACCGAATTCCCTTAGGGCCTGTTTCACAATGTCTCAGTAGAGTTCTGTTTAAATATCCGACACATAAATACTTACACAGGGTAATAAGTCCACAGAAGAAAAATTCACAATTATTGTCTTATCTTATGACCCACCTGAATGGGATATAAATTCACAAACTATTTTTAATTTTTAATTTGTGAACTTATGACCCTGCCTCAGAATTTATGTGTCAAATAACTAATCAGACTATGTGAAACAGGCCCTTAGAATAATAAAATTCATAGTATCTTAATGCTGTGATTTGAATATTAGTCGGTAAACATCGATACAAAATTGCGTCTTAGAAGGGTACGATAGTCATCTAACTGATGAGCCCAACTATCGTACCTCGGTGAAACGCAATCATGGAGTTGAGCTCACTTGAACTTTTAACTTTGAATTATTATAACAAACCTTATAGGTTAAATAGTCTTGAAGTTATAGCGTGTCAGAGTTACACTTTTGATATTGTACTCTAAAAGGGAACTTTTCAGGAAATGCTTAAAAAGTTAAGACAAAGCTCTGCACCAAAATTCTTGTCTTATTTTCCTGGGCTAATATTGCTTATATGCAAAATAAATAGGTACAAAACTGCATTAAATGCACAGCAATGTGGCGTGCGACGTTTTTTCGTGTTTTTGTTGTTGTCATTTTTTTTAAATAGCACTAGTGCAAATGTTCCATAAATGAAATTACATATCTACCTACAAAGAACGCATCTTGTTCCTTTTATTTCACGTTTCATATGGAATAAAAAGAATACATTCCAAATGTTCCGGAATTAATTAACAATAAAATGGTTGATCCAGAATATTCCGTTAAATAGAGAAACGCAAAATGCTAATTCCGGATATTCAGAATGTTCAAAATGAATAAAGATACACATTCATAGAGTGTGCATTTTTACTTGCGATATAGAAAGGTACTATAGGGCAAGTTTTGGATTCGTGAAAAAAAAATTGATCAAATCATATGTCCACTTGCGAGTAGCCGTCAAAAAGTTCAAGTGTGGAGAGTAAAGGCCCCGACCCATAGAATCCGTTGCGTCCGTTGTGGCGACGCATTCAACTGACAGCTCGATAAAATACATGTTTTCTTATGGGAACTGGCCCAATAGCAACGCAAGCGTCGGACGCATGGAACAGAGTAGCCGAACTTTTAACTTTTTCTCTCCGGCAGATGCGTTGACAGGAACTTTTTTTGTGTGTGTTTGAATTTTAAGTGGTTGTTATGTGTGTGTGTTTGAATTTTAAGTAGTTATGTGTGTGTGTTTGAATTTCAACTAGTTATTAAGTGAACGTCAACGCATTCATTGGGCTACCTCAATCCATCTCATCCGGCAACATCAATGGCTCCGTCGGCGCAACGGACGTAACGGATTCTATGGGCTGGGCCCTTAAGTCAAATCCCTAAAAGCTACTCTTGCTAGTTTGCTCTCGAGAGCTGCTGTTAGAAGGTTGCTCGTAGCAACTTCGTTGTTCCTTGAGTGACACAGTTCCTTCATTGACACAGGTGACACAGAATACAAAAAAAAACAAATGTTTTCAACAGGGTGTTTAAAAAAAATTTCAACTTATTGCAACGTCGTTGTTCTTTGAGAAATTTCAATGAAATTGGCACAGGTGATAGCTGATACAAAATTAAAAGAGAAAACAATAGTAGCTTGGACACCATTTTGAAAAAATGGCACCAAATATGGAGTCCAATCAGGCAACCGAAATAAGTGTTCTTTTTGTGGGGATCTTATTTAAATTTTAATATTTGTAATTAATTTTTGACATGTTGCTGTAGTCCTTTCGCTGGACAGCATTTTCAAAAATGGCGCCCAATTTGTTGAAAATTGTGAAATAAAAATATCATAAATTACTTATGGCCAGTTGCACCGACCTCTTTTAAATATTTATTGCTTCGTTTAATTTTAAAATGACATTTATCGGTTGCATCACCAACCACTTCTAAATCTAACAGGCCAATAAACGAACAAATAAACTAAAGTTCCATTTTCCTCCAGATAAATTTTAAAAGCCAGTTTAAACGAGCATATCTAACTACCCACAAACAAAATAATTCAATTTTATTGTTAATTCCAAATTAAAATAACGAAACCAACAGGTGAAGGCATTTTGTTTCCTATTTATAATTCACTACTTAAATAAATAAATTATTCCAGAAAAATTATAGACTGGGCATCGTGTGTTCATCTGATAACGAACTAAACCAAAAAATGGCGAGAAGTCGAAGAGTTGTTCAGGTTCACAGAGAAATCCATTTTCTGAATTCGATGACGTCGCTTTAAAATATTTATTCATAATTTCCAAGAGAAAAATATTAGTGTTAGTTGGTATCTATTTCAATAGTTTCATAATTTCTCTGGAAAAAAAAGAAAATAATAAATAATAATAAAAAAACACCAAGATGGCGCATTGGCTGCACCTAATGAGAATACCTTGTTTCTGTTTATTGTGTATTCACATTTTCCTTATTGCTATCTCACTTGCACCGGTTAAATTTTTTCGTTCAGTTTAATAAACATATACCTACTAAAATCCAGGGGTGGTTCTGGAACTGTATTTTAGCTAAAAAATGCACGAAAGAGATTGGTGCAACCCAAATAAATTTATCAGTTCGATAAATTTTAACTCCATTTTAGCAAAAACCGCTTTTGGTTCAACTAGGCATTAGAAATTTTTCATAGTTAAAATAACCGTTGATGCCTTAAAAGATAGGTTTTGAGCAGACGCACCTTTGGGTAAATGTTCTGTGTTGCCACTTTTCGGTAAAACACTTTACTTTTAGATGTCAGAGGGTGAAACCTCCACTTGCTTGATAACTTTTATAATCTTGAACATGAATTGCCTCCAGGTCCAGATGCAGAACGCGTGTAGGTAAATAACAGTAAATGTCTTTAAAAAATTTACAGATTTCACTCCTTGAGTAACGATGGGAACATTGAAAATGACTTGCTTATGCTAGATAAATCCTTAATCTTTATTATTTATAGTTAAAATCTTTCTTATATTTTGAATTTTATCTTTACCAATTTATACATATATATAACAATTTAGATAATTCATCTGTTTAATGAAGACCAATCCAAGCATTATATTGAACTAACAAAATTAAAAATTTGTTAAACAAACTTTATTAGCACTTGCACACGCACTTCCATCTTTACTTGCACTTAGTTACACCAAATTGATTTTTTTCTTCAGCTTCAGAAATAATTTAGGGAGGATGGTTTTTAAGACTTTAGTCCAACAACGATTTCTTCATCGGAACTCTTTATGGCTTAAAACATACTTACATTTCATTTTCCCTTCGTTTTATCTTCAACCAAATTTTGATTTTTCCCTAAGTTCAAAATGATGTTAGCATTATGTATCACTATTTTTTTTTTTTGCTATTTCGTCCTGTATTCGTTTTTCCTTTTCCAAAATCACGTTTTTTGTAACACTAACTTAAATTAGATTTTCCAAAAAACAAATATTCTATGTTGGTAGGTAGTTGTTACCTCTCCACAAAATTTAACTTCTCTTATTCCCACTGTAGTTTTTTATTTTGCTTCATTTTCAAAAATACAGAAGAGATGTTTTCTTTTTGTCATTTTACTGACCCACTTATATTTTTGTTCCTGCTTGTCTTCTAATATAATATTTTTCATATACTTCGTGCGGGACCTCACTTTTTTTTTTCTTTTTGATTTAGCTTTGTGGTAACACCAAACAAAAATTCAATACATTTTATGGTATGTTGTCTCCAATTGTGTAGATATATTTATTTATGAAATAAAAAGGTTTTAATTTTAAATAATTTTATATAAAAACGTTTTATTGAAAAAATTTTTTCCAACTTATTACACAATTTGAAAAGTTAAAATTAAAAATTAATCGCAACGCGTTTCGGAATAAATTCCATCGTCGGGCGTATTTAAAAAACTTATTGGTGTTGTAAGGCTTAGTTCTTCGTGGTTTGGTGTGCCTGTCTCTTTTTTGTTTTATGTTGTTGTTATTGGTATAATTTATTAAAGTTGTTCATTTGTTATTATTGTGTTGTGGGTATGTGGTTGTTCCTTTTTGGTAAGCTGTAGTGTCTCAGTGCAGTGTCATATAGTGCGTTTGTTTTAAGTGTCAGTTTGTCGTTGAGTAAATTGTCTTCTTCTAATTTACGCGATTTGTAAATTTCATACTCTTCAAGAGCGTCAAGTAGGTTCCCTTTTTTGCAGTGGTGTAAGGGAGTGAGGTTGCTGTCGAAGTCGGTGTAATTATGTTTTTATATAAAATTATTTAAAATTAAAACCTTTTTATTTCATAAATAAAAATTCAATGTTTTCTACCCCTATACTTGCTTATTTCGGTCTATATTTGTATATATTTTTCTTAACTCGTATAACTTTTGTGGTAGGCAACGCTAACTAATATTTGATTTTCCCTCAAATATATGCCTAAAAATTAATTTTCAATGCTGGTGTTTGTTGCGTGTCCGAAAAATTCTATTTTTGTTATTCCCTTTGTAGTTTTTTTTTTTTAATTTTGGGGCTTTTTAAGTCTTTTCGAAATAATTCGAAAAAAAATCAAGAAGACCAAAGTCGATCAAAGATTCTTGATGAACTTGAAATTTCTATCAAATATGAAAATATTTACTAGTAAAAATTAGCAATAACAATAATTAGACTTAATCCAACCAGTCTATTTTGAAGAGACTCTCGCAATAAGGTCCTTTACTTCATTTTCAAAAAGAGGCTTGATGGTGCCACGGAAGCTAGAGGGAGGCCCAATGTAATTTTTTTTATTCAACAGTTTTTTGTAGTTTTTGTATTTTTTTTTTTCGGTTTAAAAAAAAGACCGTTTGTTGAACATATTCGAGACTAAAAAAAATTGAACATTTTTTGGTAAGGTTTTTTGTTGCTTTTTTCGCTTAAAAAACTGGTTATTGAATATTTTTACAAGTTCTTGTTTATAGAAAAAAATTACCCCAAGGCCAATATCATTGTTTGTTCTCAAGATATTAAGGACGAAAAAATTTTTTTCACAATTTTGTTAAGTTTCTTGTGGTTTTTCGATTAAAAAAACTATTTGTTGAATTGAATATTTTTAAAAAATTTATCAATTATTTATTATTAACTTATTTAAAGAATAAAACTGCCCCACAGCCAATATCATTGTTTGTTCTCAAAATATTTGAGACAAAAAAAAATTCTCCATAATTTTTAGTGAAGTACCTATCTTGTAGTTTTTTTCACTTAAAAAAAAACTAGTTGAATTTTTTACAAATCCTATCAATTATCAATTTTAAACTACCTGGTGTGTAGATTTAAATTAACCCGATGCCAATATCATTGTCTGTTTTCAAGATATTTGAGGCAAAAACAATTTTCTAACAATTAGTGTGCAGAACTGCTTGCTGCATTTAGCTCTAAAAAAAATTATTAATTCAATATTTTGAAAACTATCAATTTTTATCTATAAACTAGCGTATAAAATTAAACTACCTCGAAGCCAATATCATTGTTTGCTGTTAAGATATTCAAGCCAAACAACTTTTTTGACCTATATTTGTATTCCCACTTGTATTCTTATTTCATTTTCTTCGTTAATCCGTCTAATCATAGCTAAACAAAACACAAAAGTAAAATAATAAACAAAACAAAAAATAATAAACAAAACAAAAAACCCCCAAGCCCCAACAAATATCGCAACGAACCTACCTGAAACTAAACATCCCACAAGCATCCTATCCTACTAACCTTACACGCACATCGCAGTCTATGTATGCTTTAAGTACAACTAAAAAAAAATTATTTACCGGCAAGCAACATAGGAACCTCCACACCTCAACGCATCTTTGCAACTAACTACTGAAGACTGAAACTGAACACTGAAATGAATAGTCTTTCATAATAAACTAATAAACAGAGAACAGAAACAGAGATAGAAAGAAATCTTGAATGAACTATGGCACTATATTTGTATTGTATTGTAATCTGTTTATTTGGGCTGATTGTACAGCACAAAAACTTGCAAATCGACGACGATGAATTGTAGAAATATTGATTAAAGATTTAGTACCACTTTTAAATTGAATTGTATTTTTGATTTGTGAAGCTTATATAGAACGTACAGCTACGTTTGATATATCAAAATAATTGTCAATTATTGAAGCTGCTAATAAAACAAAAACGAATTGTATAGGTGCACAGATTAAAGAGTTATTAGGTGATGTGTAAATGAGCAAAAATATGTTATTATCTCGGCTTAGGCATGATTAAAAAAATCAAATTTTACATATTATATGTGAATCTATATAATCTATCTCCGGTATAAATTTGAGATTTTTAAATGCAACCGATTAAAAGATATAAAATAAAAACTGCAAAAAATCGATAAAATTATATAAAATTATATATTATAAATTATATAAAATATAAAAAAAAAAATACTAGCTAGGTATCAAAATTTCCCGAAACAAAAACAATTTGTTATTTATTATCTTTCTTAAACTATACAATTTAGTACAATCAGCCTTAACCCTGATGTGAAGCATTTGTGAACCATCTATTTTTGAACTTTGAACTTACAACCATTAATATCTCACTTTGTAGATTTTTTGGAATTTCAAAATATATGTACAAAATTGTTATATTAAACTTAACCATCGATAAACAAAAAAAAAATACTCTGGCACTTCTCATTTGTTTTTTTTTTGTTCGACCATTTCACATAAGAACCATATTTTAAATTCCTTACAGCTCGAATTAAAAAAAAAAAAACCGTCATATTGCACCTCTACATTATTTTCCTATCATAAACATTTTTCACAAAATTTCCAACGCTTAGATTTAGAAGCACAATGCACTGCTGAGTGCTGACTGCACTAGCTCTTGCATTTTATAATCATAGTAATATGTATAGTTAAAACTTATATTGTTCATTTTAGTAACACCAACCAAAAATTCAACCGTACCCTCCCTATCCGCTTGCAATCATCTTCTATACATATTTGTTCATTCCAAAATGAATGGTAACACCACCAAATTTTCTGTCGTACCCCCCATATACGCTAGCGTTCATCTCATATTACCTTTGTTCAATTTATTCATTTTAGTAACACCACCAAAAATTCGATCTTATCCCCCTTATACGCCAGCGTTCATCTCATATACACATTTGTTCACTTTATTCATTTTAGTAACACCATAATTTACTCAAAACGATCCTATAAACATTTTCAATGTTAATAGGTATTGAGAAGACGTACCTTCGGTTAAAATGTCAATGTTGCTACCATTACTGTAAAGGGTGGGAACTCCTCTTTTTTGGTAATAGTTTTTTATATTTTGAACGTTAAGAAACTTGCAACTTATTTTTCCCAACACGCGTTTGGCATCTAGAGGCGTTGGTTGCAGATTTGTTCATGTTCAAAATATTAAAAAAATTACCAAAGAAGTGGAGGTCCGAACATTTGCCATCGAAAAATGGCAACACTGACATTTAAACCAATTGTGCGTCCACTCCATAAGATTTTAAAGAAATTTATTGAGTGAGTACCTCTGATATGACTGTTGCACGTTCGCTCAGCAAGAATTAACTTGGAAATAGACCTACAAAAAAGTTCTGTTGTTTTTGTTAGTTGGATATCGCCTACAAGATTTTTTCTGCCGTCTGAAACCGTACGTTAACAACCTGATAGGTCCATATGAGTGACTTTAGAACAGAAAAGTTCACCAGCAACTCTGTAAGAGGACCTTAGGTTATATCATCTTGTCATGCAAAACTGAAGAAAACAGCTAGCTGGGAACCAATGTGAATGGAGAAGTTTGTTGGTGTAGCCCAAGTTCCACTCTAAACTGCAGCCTTACCTTAATTAAGTAAAATAAGTTGGGGTTGGGATAGTTTTTAAAACATCCAGAGCCAAAAAAAAATAACCGAGAAAGATTCATTTGAAAATATCCCCAAACGAGTTTTTTAGGAATGTACTTTCTTTTTAGTTAGACATTTTCAAAAGAGCTAGAAAAACTCTTTGACATACATCCCTTCCCTGTATACAATTGGAATTGAAATGTGGGCAAAAAATGCTTTCGGTTACATCCGAATTTAAAATGACCTCTCCATAATATTCTTCTTTTCACCTTTAATAGAATGAAAAGACTATACAAGAAGATGATTAAGCTGCAAGATTTCCCGTTTTCTTCTAGTCTAAAGCACCTCGACTATCTACCTAATATTAAATTGCCAGAAAAAAAGTTTATCTATATATGTACCTAGATGCAGAAAGACGATTAATTGTAAGCTGCAAGCACTGTACTATATCCACCTGGGAAATCAGGTCACACAAAAGTCCCCATCACCCCAAGTGATTTAAAGTAAAAAGTTGATATTTTCCTGATTCTCTTACTCCACAGCGAAACGTGCCTTCCATTAATCGTTTGGCATGCTCCAAATTGCGAATCCATCAACCTACTTCCAGGAAAGATCCAAGTCGATTCTAACAAACTTAAACGCATCTCCATTTCATCTCCATTACAAAATCATTACATTCCCCAAGGACATATATTTATACATACATACGTAGTATATTCTATTGAGGTACAAAAGCTTGGAAAACAGAGCGTAAAAAAAAATATCTCAAAGCACGTGAGCTCATTAGATACATATACCAGCTCCGATGGCTCACTATATCTCTCCTGATGCCATCGGCGAGGTTGTCCATGATGCCCAGCTCTTGCTCTTGTTCTTTGTTTGGAATCGAAATTTAATTGCAATTTGAATATGCTTATCTGATGATGATTGTGGACGGCAGAGGAAGATAAAATCGTGTAACCTCATCCCTTGTTGGCATCACTTTGCCAGACCAAGACCATAATGAGCCTTCGTTCTCTGAAGTGAGTAGGACGACCGACGACGTAGGACAACGATATTTAACAAAAAATAAAACCATTCTCTGACTGACTTATGTGGCAAAAAAAGTCTATCCTTGATTCCTCCTGGAGCCTGGAGGGCACTTTTTATGTGAATTCCCTCATTCCCCCATCGATTAAAGCAAAAAAAAGTAATTTTATTTTCAATTACGACTTCTTGGTCCTGTCGTGTTTGTTTCTCGTGTCGCTGTCCTATTCCATAGCCGAAACTCATTAGTCTAATGTGGTGTATATGTATGTACAGTACATACATACCACCCAGCTCCTATTGGTGTTCCATATGATGGCGGGTCATCTAAATGTAATCAACAATCATACAAGCATCATCATCATCATCATCTTCATCTGTGGCCGAGAGTCCTTTTTAGCTTTAATTTGCGGTCTTTTATTTATTTTATATTTTTGTAACCACCACCAGAGGGAGGCACTTGCTCCACTGTACTGGCCTTATATGGCTTTGGAGCTTCTTCCAGTCACCGCGCGTTTTGTCTATGTAAACGACGGGGACGATGCGACGAACGTCATAAATCCTTAAGTGCTTTTTGTAATTCCTGGTGGAAGCTGCAGATCACATTTGCTTTTGATGTTTGTTATTCAATCATCCGTGACGTTCCCATTAAAGATGTCACTCTTGACCTGCATGTGGTTGACATATAAATGCTTTAACGCAATCTGTCAGTTCCATTTCGATTTAACAAAAAGTTGCCTAGAGTAACCTCAATGAAAATATGTGGCTTTATGTCATGTACCTTATATAAAAAGGTGTTTTTTTTGTTGTTGTTGATGTTGTTGTTTTGTTAAACGGAGAGAACGTTTGTGATGGTATCGTATCGTGGTCGTCGTAGGGAATTGCTTTTGTTAAACTTTTTGTCCCCCCATCAGTACTCAGTATCACCATCACCAGGCTTTTGTATATTCTCTATGCACCGAGGGTTTTTATCTTCAGGGGACTTGCAGTCGCTTATAGCTTAGTAGGGGTGGTGTATTAGAGAGGAAACCACATCCATTTGTAGATTAGTAAGGTAAGGTGTACTCATGTGGAAGGTTAGGTTAATAGGATTATTTGTGGATAAATTTTCCTTAGAGCTGTATGTGTTTGACGAGAACGGTGATGATGGCGATGGTGTGTGGGAAAAAGAAATTTTTTTTTTTTCATTCCTCAAAAACAGAAAATAGTGCGATATGAAACTCTATTTGAGTGTTTTCTGGAATTAGGTTAGTAGACCAAACGGTTTTGACAAAGAGGACTTTGAAAAAAAAATGTTAATTAAATATTCAGTGGGATTTCAAAGGATTTGCATAAAAAAGACTAAATTAGCAAAATGCTTTTTTCGTAATTAAATCAAATTAGAGTGAGAAAGAGGTTTATTTCTTTGGGGGAGGCTTTCGATGGGAAGCGACAATTTTTATTTAATGACTATTATAAGAGCAAACTGATTTAAACGGCTATATGCAATGATAGTGTACTTAATATTTTTTTTTATCACACGATAAAGCTGAATTTTGGTATGGAGCTGTGTATTGGCCTTTCAAGTGTTCCATATAAAGAGTACTTTTAATTTGGAGTAGAGATTAAGTTTTTGGGGGCTTGAAATTTATTTTTTATTGTTATATAGCTCAAAAACAAGCTGTTTTTTTTTTTTTTTTAATTTCTTATGCAATTACTTATCAGAAAAAAAAACCTAAGTAGGTATATTTTTTGTTCGTAAAAACAAGGTGTTTCTGAAAAACGTGCATCTGGTTGAAATCTTTCAATTTTTCAAAAGTTCAACTCAAAACTTCATAAGATAAAATTTTCAAATTTCTATAGGTAAAAGGAGAATATCTAAAAATTAATGTTTGGGCAAAAAATCCAGAGCCGATCAAAATGAAACATATGCACTGTGTGAAAACATTTTAAGGCTATTGATAACACCTTGAGTATAAACAAAATGTGAATTGAAAGGGCATCAATTGTAATAATAATTAATATTTAATTACTTTTAAGTTCTACTTTTTGCTGGTTCATTTTTTGTTCCTCCACATACATATATGTATGTATGTTGTCTGCAAGTAAGTTAGGTTAATACATTTCTCCACAAACGCGTAGAGTTGGGTAGAGTTGCTGATATGCGTACCATCGTACCTTTGTCAATAGCAGTGATTTGAAAGCACTCTCAGTGCCTAACTGACAACTGAAAATTGTAAAAATTAAAAACGGTGCCCGTTATAAAAAGTAAGTATTCGCCACAGTACACTACACAGATCTAAGGTAATCTATTGCGCAGGTTCTCAAAATTGTAGTAGTAATATAAAACTAATATTCGAGAGCCCTTTCAAATAACACGTTAGAGCAATTATTAATAAATTTTAGTTTGGTTTGCCATTTCAATATGAATAAACTGACGCCTGAACTGAATTCGGTGAATAAGATTGCCGTTGATCCCAATTTTCATAAGCGAATTTTGTTTAGCGATGAAGCTCACTTTTGAATGGATATTGCGTTAAAAAAATGCCGTATTTGGAGTGATGGTAATCCTCAAGTTTATGTTGAGACAACGTTACATCCACAAAAACTGACTGTTGGGTGTGCTTTATGTGTTGGTGGAATAATTGGTCCGTACTTACCTACTTCTTTAAAAACGATGCTGGCCAGAACTTTACAGTCAATTGTGACCACTATACATGATTACTGACTTTTTCGTTCATCAATTGAACAACCATGATGTGCAGGAGCTGTGGTACCGGCCTTAGAAAATCAATTTTTCGAAACTAACATTCAAACATAGGGTGAAATGAGGTACAAATGAAAAATATGAATATGATTTAAAATACTTTTTGAATTAGAAAGGTTATTCTTAAAGGCTTTAAGTCTCAATACTTTTCAGGATTTGGATACATATAAGGTGAAATAGAGTTAGTAAAATGTGTAATCTGATTTAAAACGTCCTTTCTTTTAGTATTTGAAAGGCTATGTGTGGAGGATGGTCTTCCAGAACGAATGGCTTGATGTTTTCAAAATTTTTCTGTTAAAAGGGTTGAATGAGGAAAAACCAAAAAATGGTAGGTATCCAATATTTAAATTTCTTTTTTGTGTTTTATATGCAGTCCTTCAATCAAGTTCAAATACATAGGTGGACATATTGAGTCATAGATTTTTTACTTGCGACATAGGTAGGTACTCTAAGGCAAGTTTTGGATTCGTGCAAAGAAAAAATTTTGAGATAACAATCAAACATGATATCTTACGATGATAGAGAACACCAAAAAAGTGGGTGGCACAATTCTGTCTGTCTGTCTGTTCGTCTACAGCCTAAACGGCTTGATCAATTTTCTTCAAACTTGGTACATATACAGTATTTTTTGGTGATTATGCCCACACGTTTTATCAATTTTCTTCAAAATTGGTACATATTTAGTGGTTTTTGGTGATTATGCACACACGTTTTTTCATTTTTCTTAGAGCCAAAAATAACGGTACCTGCCATACAATTTTTCTTATAATTTTACATAATCGTATTTTTCTCAAAAACGGCTCGACAATTTTTCTTTAAAAAAATTCAATAAATTTTCAAAAATGGTTATTAATGGTACTTCCCAAAGAAGCATTTTTTTAATTTTTGATTTTCTTCATAATAGTAGGACCGATTTCAATTTTTTTTTTAAACAAAAGCTTCAAAAAAAAAATGAATACATAGTTTTTTCTACCAAAATGTTTGAAAAAATATTTTTTGGATTTTTAAAAAGTGTTTCAAATTTTTTTTTGGAAAATCAAATATTTCGAAAACGACATGATCGATTTTTTTGAAACTCGATATTTAAGAGTTATTTAGTACTCTCTAAAATATTTTTGGACAAAATTTAACATTTATGAAAAACTAACGGTACCTTCCATACAAAAGTTAAAAAACCGCAAGGGAAAATATTTGTTTGCTTAAAAATTACTTCTAAGATTTTGATTAAACTTTTTTCGTATACTAAAATTAGTACGATCTACTATCAAAAATTATAAAATTTTGCACCTAGCAACTATTAATAGTACCTGTCCTGTCATAAAACGTATTTTTTATTTTGAATTTTCTCGTTATCGGCTAAACGGATTTAGATTAATTTTTTTTAGATACAAATTTCAGATAAGATTAACCCATTTAACCCATTTCCGCCTAAGGTTGCGAAAACGCAACGTCGTACGTGTGGACGTATAGAACTTTACTGATGATAAATTTGAATGAGCTGATTAATGATTTTGAAAGTTAATTTAATTATCTAATCGACCTGTTTTTGGATTTTTTTCTAAAAATTTGTTTTCATGGTTTTTTTGCACCTCCAAAATCGGAAATCTTCGAAATTTGTAGGTAAAATTTTTGAACCACTCAAAAATATCTTCAAAATTATAATTTTTCAAAATAAAGTCAACGGCATGTAAAAAAGGGTTCAAATTATGTTCTACAATAAAGTTGACGCAATTTATATGAGTTGCCTACTTGACAGGTGAGGTGAAAGCACTACGTTGCGTTTTCGCAACGTTCGTCTAATGTAGTAGCATTTGAACCTAAAAACAATATTTGCACTTTGTTGCGTTTTCAAATCAGAATAAACGGTTTTTTTCTCGGAATATTGTGTTTTTATCATTATATTGCACGAATTTTTGAAATAGTGTCAATTTTTGTTGCATCCTGTCAAACAAAAGGATGCGTATTCTAATTCTGAGAAAAGAAAAAAACAATTCATTCAGTGCTATATTGGAACAACTCTTTTTACCATCCACGCAACCTTATTCTTAGAAGTAATTAGACAGTAACTCCTGCGTATAGGAAACCTCAAAGCGCAGGTCATTTTTCTTATGAGCGTGGTCCCTATAAGAGAACTCTACTGTACTGATGGGAGAGCAAGTGCATATTCCAATTCCAGGAAAAAAATTAAACCAATTGATAAACGCGTGCTGTTTTGGAAAACCCCATCACGTATATAAGTTTTTTGCATTCGATTTATTTTATACTTATAAGCTGTGAGTTGTGCGGTCAAGTTGTGTAGTTAAAAAATATATCTGTGATAAAAAAAGTGCCAAATTATGTATCGCAGAAAGTTTTTATCAGCTAGAGAACTCGAAGAGTTATTGATGAACCCGAGAAGACGAATTTAATTTGAATTTAGATGCAGCAGTTGAAACAAATGTTATAATTTTGCCTCCAAAAATTGATGCTGTAAGCGATAATGAGGAGATTGATGATAATGTGCAGCTTTTGGAAGATAGAAACGTGTTCCCAAATGAATTAGCGGGTGAAATTGAGATTGAATGTACATTCGACGATTTGAATTCTCCCAAAAAATACCACGAACCGGAAGTCGATGTTGTATCAAATGATTTGAGCAATCCATCAACATCCCAAAACATCGCTTCAATATCCAATAAATCATCAACATCTCTCCATTACGAGTTGCCAAAGTGGTCAAAAAGCCATCGAGTTGGTTTTTCAAAAACTCCAGTAGACGTATCAAGTGAAAAAATACGAAAAATTTATGAAAAAATCGGTAAGTTTATAATATACTATTATTCAGAATATGTATATCCTTTCTTGAAAGAGTATAAGAGATGACCCTTTCTTTTCTTCTCTCAGGTAGGTTAGGTTAGGTAAATGGGCTGACAGTTGGTTTTGTTACCGTCACACTTAGATCAATGTAGATCCATTGTGGTACCCTAGGGGTTGTGAACCCTATGAAAAGAAACCTATGATACATCCCATGTTAATTCAAGCCCGTTAAGGGTATTGAAGAGTTTCAGCAGGCTATAGCCTGAAAAGTCGGTGAGTATTTCTTGGTCGTTGGAGGAGTGTCCGTTGGTACATAACCACCAGGCTGAGAAATGTCTGTCGTTATATAATCACCTGGCTGAGAAGAAAAACGCTTTTCAAAGGCGTGATCCTTCCTTTGCCCCCACTTGAGGAATCATCCCTCTATCAGGCCCGTAGGAGCAGTGGCTCCATGCAACGTCTGGTAGATGGGTGTGATAGGTCAGTGGTTGGTTTATGTGTCAGTTCGATGAATGTCTGTCATCACATAATCACCCGGCTAAGAGGAAAACACCATTAAGAGGTGTGATCCTTCCTTTGCCCCCATTTGAGAAATCATCCCTCCATCAGGCCCGTAGGAGCAGTGGCTCCATGCAACGTCTGGCAGATGGGTATGATAGGTCAGTGGTTGGTATGATGTCTGTCGTTATATAACCACCTGGCTGAGAAGAAAAACGCCTTTCAAAGGCGTGATCCTTCCTTTGCCCCACTTGAGGAATCATCCCTCTATCAGGCCCGTAGGAGCAGTGGCTCCATTCAACGTCTGGTAGATGGGCTTGATAGGTCAGTGGTTGGTTTATGTAAACGTACGATGAAGAAATGTCTGTCGTCACATTATCACCTGGCTGAGAAGAAAGCACCTTTAATGGCGTGATCCTTCCTTTGCCCCCACTTGAGGAATCATCCCTCTATCAGGCCCGTAGGAGCAGTGGCTCCATGCAACGTCTGGTAGATGGGTATGATAGGTCAGTGGTTGGTTTACGCATCCGTTCGTTGAAGAAATGTCTGTCGTTTTATAATCACCTGGCTTAGAAGAAAAACGCCTTTAAAAGGCGTGATCCTTCCTTTGCCCCCACTTGAGAACTCATCCCTCTATCAGGCCCGTAGGAGCAGTGGCTCCATTCAACGTCTGGTAGAGAGGTATGATAGGTCAGTGGTTGGTATATGTATCCGTTCGTTAACTGTCATTATATAATCACCTGGCTGAGAAGATAACGCTTTTCAAAAGCGTGATGCTTCTTTTGCCCCCACTTGAGAACTCATCCCTCTATCAGGCCCGTAGGAGCAGTGGCTCCATTCAACGTCTGGTAGATGGGCATGATAGGTCAGTGGTTGGTTTATAAACGTTCGATGAAGAAATGTCTGTCGTCACATAATCACCTGGCTGAGAAGAAAACACCCTTTCATGGTGTGATCCTTCCTTTGCCCTCACTTGAGGAATCATCCTTCTATCAGGCCCGTAGGAGCAGTGGCTCCATTCAACGTCTGGTAGAGAGGTTTGATAGGTCAGTGGTTGGTATATGTATCCGTTCGTTAACTGTCATTATATAATCACCTGGCTGAGAAGATAACGCTTTTTTTTTTCTCTCAGGTAATTTGAATCCTCTGCAAATGTTGAAATTATATCTTGATAATGACATAATTAATTTTATTGTTGAAAGTACAAATGTGTATGCTCATGTGGACAAAAATAGTCCCACGTTTAAAACAGATTGGAACGAAATTCGTAGATTCATTGGAATATTGTATTTTTCTGGTATGCATACAGTGCCTCAGTTGCATTTGTATTGGTCTAATAGTCCAATATTCCGATGCGATATAGTAAAAGATGCAATGAGTCGAGATCGTTTCAAAATTATCAAATCGTATTTACATGTTTGTAATAACAGTACAATCGATCCCAGCGAGAAGTTTGCGAAAGTTACAATGCTCAACGATATGCTCAATGAAAGATTTATGCAGTTTGGAGTATTCTCCCACCATCTTTCAATTGATGAACAAATGATACCCTACTATGGACGTCATTCCGCTAAAATGTTCATTAGAGGAAAACCCATTCGTTTTGGATATAAGTATTGGAACTTGTGCTCACATGATGGATACTTGTTTCAATTTATTCCGTATGGTGGAGCAAGCAATGAGAACTCCTTTGAGTTCGGTTTGGGAGAAAATGTTGTACTGAGATTACTTTCGAATATCGATATACCAAGCCAACACACGGTTACTTTCGACAACTTTTTTACGTTGCACAAACTTATCTATCGTCTTTCAAAATTGAATTACTTCGCAACTGGTAATTTTTATTTATTCTGAATTTTTATGGTGAAATATCAACCGTTCTAATATTTACAGGCACAGTTCGTGAAAATAGAAGTGGTAAAGCAATGTTGACGGATCCAAAACAAAATGAAACTGCAGCTGTGCGTTGGAACAAAAATTCCATTGTAAAAGTTTTATCAAATCATTTGATTTGGTTGGTCCAACCAATCAAACAAGCAAAACGGTTTGATCGCAAAAAGAGGAAACACGTAAACATTCAAATGCCAAATGCAATTCGCGAATACAACATAACGATGGGAGGAGTTGATTTGTTTGACAACGCTACAACAAGCAACTATCGTATACGAATTCGAGGAAAGAAGTGGTACTGGCCACTTTTATCAAATGCACTCGATGCAGCATTGTTAAATGCATGGAAATTACACTCTATTTGCAAAAAAAAAATGCTAAGGAAACAGCAATGACACAACTATAATTTAGGACGTTTGTTGTAGAGTCCTTGTTGCGATCGGAGTCAAATGTTCAAATTTAATAATTTTGCTACCCCTTTCGCCGAACGTTGCGAAAACGCAACGTGAATTTTCCGGGAAACTATAAGCTTTTCCAAAATTTTTTTTTGGGATTTCCTTTAGTTAGACCAAAAATAGACAGTGTATGAAATTTCACGTTTCTAACTCAACTGGAACTGGTAGCCGTCTTAAATAATATTGCATATCAAAATTTTCAAAAACAAAGTTTGAAATTTTTTTTCGATATCTCAAAAACGGGTTTAGAATTTTTTTCGAATTTTGTTTTTATGTACATATAAATATATATACTTAAGATTTGCATACCAAAATTTGTTCTTAAGAATGTTTTAAGAATTGTATATATAAAAAATTATTTTTTTTAAAAAACCGCTCCAACGATTTTAATTTTTTTTTCCAATACAATCATATTCAATTAAGAATGAAGATGGCATTCTTTTTTTTTCACTTCAAACTGTCAAAAGAGTTGTTTTGGCCAATTAAATGTCGTATTTCATACTTCACCATATTTTTCTCTCATGATTTCCATGTTTTTATATCAATTTTCTTGAACCCGCAGTGTCTTGAACATAAGACGTACGTGCGACCCAATACCCAGCTGTGCATTTTATTTTTAATCGGACATTATATGATTAGTTATTAAAAATTTTGAAGTAATCAGCCCTACAGCGGTATACGTTCGGAACGGAAAATTTTCTGCAACGCATAGGTTCAAATTGCATTCTAGGTAATTTTCATGGCAAAAGAATATTATAGGTACATATAATATATGTGATGGCGCAATCCCATGTTAAAGTCACCAGAAGATCATACTGTTTTGCGCTTGTTTTTTTCCGTTTACATTTGAATTAAAAACACAAATCCTAATAAATTATCTTTTTTTGTATTGCTTACATTTTTTTGTAACAAAAATTGGTTGAACCTATCAAAAATATGACACCAAAATGCACACTTTATCGCACTACAACGCAAATTACAGGAGAGTGCGTGGGAAAAATGTTACGAACAGGAACAGCTTCAGCTGTTCGGACGCACAGTACACAAATAGAAGGTATTATCTTGCGCAGGTTTTTAAAAATGAGAACTGTCAGAAGGAATTAAAGATGGCCGCAATAGTGATGCCGTCCGCCGTATTACAATAACAACAAACACGAAAAAATAACTTAAATAACACTGAAATAACAATTTTAAGTTTATAAAAAAGAAATATTTTGTTTTTGTAGACTAGAACATAATCTACAAGCTATGCATAAGATATTTTTCGATGCCGTTTAGGTTATACATGCGTTAAGTCATACGTGAAATGTTCATTTTTTAAGCTGAAAGTGAGATCTATATTAATTTTCAGTCTTATCTAGTGTCTATTTGGACTGATCTACACCTATTAATTCTTAACCAAACACTAAAAAGCCAGATGATTTCATCTCTGCAAGTTTTCGAGAAAATTGCAATAAAATACTTCAAATAAGATTTTAATGGTTTAAGGTATTAACGTGGGCTTACTTTAAGGAAATAAGAGCCCATTCAGTACCTTCTTTCACAGTTTTGAATAAATACTTAAATATCTTTTAATTAATTAAATACATAAATTAATAAATAAATGAATAAATAAATTAGTAAATAAATATAAAAATTAGTTCATAAAAATGTTTTTGTTAGTTTTTTTTCTTAAAATTTCACTTTGATAGTAATTTTTTTGAAAACCATTGAAAATAATAACACGATTTTAAAATATTATAAAAGAACAGATTTCTGGCTTTTATAATTAAACGTATAGAATTTTGTTGTAGGTGTTGCCGTTGTTTTTTTAATTTTAAGCCTACAATTAAATTCCGTTGCAGTGCCGAACGAACCGTAATGTTCCTCAAGTTTTGAACAAAAATATTTCTTTAAGACCTTTGATGTAGGATATCCAGCAAAGTATATTTTCCCTAACGAAAAGGACTCGACCACGACCACCCTAGCCTGTCCGCAAAAATATTAATATTATGAGTTAACCGAATTCCTAATTAATTACAACCTCGGATTACCGACCACATAAACCTACCCACATATATAATAACCAAAATCGTTAGAAACAGAAAATAACAAAACAAATTTCTGGATGCTGCCAAAATAGAGAGTAATACAATTATTTAACTATAAAAGCCCATTACTCGAAGCAAAACGGAAGCAATAATCATTCATTAAAATTTGGATAGAAACATGAATATAATCCCGCCGCACCTAACAGCACACTTATACTCCCGAAACCTACTCAAATACGAGTAAAAACTTAACGATAAATAACAGAGAAAACCCATTTATTTGGAACTGGATATACCTATACCTATACTCCTACACTCTAATACCGACAGGGGCACACAGCAGCTATAGGGATATTACAGAAGAGCATTAAGAGCCTTTAATTAGAAATCCAAGCGCACCAAAAGTAAATACCATTTTTCAAAGCTTCAGTTTCAGTTCGCAGTTTTCCGCATAGTGCGGATTGCTGAGTAGTTATAGTATAGTTATAGATGTACATAGGTATATAGAGCGCTGCTACTTCAAAAAATGCCATCATCATCATCGTTGTCAGAATTGGAAGCAGGGGCTGAATTTATATATTCACAAATGGCAAAGCCAACACTCTAACTAAATGCGAATATGAAACTCTGTAGCTAATTACAAATTAATTAACCATTTGCCTCCTTTAACCCGACTGTAGTCCACCTCCTCTATCGTGAAGCTATCATGCGCCACCCGCCGCTTGTGCTTAGAGAGTGCTTTCAACGTCCACCTCTCGCCCATAGCCGACTATACTCCCACGTCCCACTCTCGTACTCATGACGACAACGACACGGAGCACTAAATCCTTATAATAATGCAAACTTGGAGGGTTTTAGTTTCGGAAACAGCACATTTTTACGACTTCATGGCTGGCTGGAGGCCGGAATTTATCCATGGCCTTTATACCAGTTCCCGATAATAATCAAATGGATTTTAGTGCGCAAATTACCCTTCGGCGGCGGTGGTCAGTGGAGCCGGATGTTATAGTTAGGTGGATCTGGATATCTACTTCAAGTTCTATTCCACAACGAAAATGGCTAATTGAAATTCTCGCACATAAATTCTGGAATCACTCCAAAACGACACTGGCACGCATTCAAAGCGCATTCCCTGCCTCCATCGCCTCCATCATCGTCTTCGTCGTCCGCAATAATTTGGCTACGAACTACGAAGTGAATGTGGTTGCATATACGGATGCATAACAGTCACCATCACCAGCCAATGCCATATTCTGCTTGCTTGGAAGGTCTTGTCTGCACTTTGCATGGCGCACAATTTCGGATCAGCTAGTGCGCCATTGTTCTTGGACTTGAACTTCATCGATTGTCCGATATGGAGGAAGAACTGGTCCGGGAGCAACATTCACTTCCAATCAAGTTGCAATTTGTTTTTGCTCTAAATTGGCTGTTGATGATGCGATGCAGGTTGGTAATCGGTGCATCGCGTTGGTTGGTTACCGCAGCAAAGAAGGTATCAATGAAGGGCCATCGATTGACTGGACAATTTCAGGGTCATCGAGTTGCATTTTGTTTTGAAGCTTCCGTCGTCAGGTGAAATGATGATTTAGTATAAAAGTTGGTGCGATTCACTAGAATGGTATCAGTTACAGTTTGCTTATTTTCAAGTACAGACCTCCTTAACAAAAAACAAACCCTCAATCAAAATGTTCAAGTTGGTAAGGATACAGTCAATTGTGTGATTTAATAAAAAATATACATTTCTAAATTATTGCTCCTTTTCAGGTGGTACTTTCCGTTGTTCTTGCTGTTGTTGCTGCTAAGCCCGCTGCTATTGCTCTTGCAGCAACCCCATTGGTCTATTCAGCCCCAGCTACGGCTTTAATTCATGAGCCGGCTCACCTCATCACTCAAGAGCATTCGTTGGAGAAGGTCGGCGATGTTGTCGAGAGTGTGCCCACAGCAGTTTCACACCAAAGCTCCACAGTCGTGCACAACAGAGCTAATGTTGTCACTCCAATTATTGCCCCAGCAGTTAAGACTAGCATCACTCCAGCTATCCGGTCATATGCTACTCCAGTTATTGCCCATCAGCCACTCCTACAATACGCTCTGCCCTACAGCTATGACTATTTGAGGTCTCCTCTCTACAAGTCATACGTTCCTTCCGTTCCTTTGACCTACTAAATGATGACCAAAAATATGCAAAAGTTTAATTGATCCGAATTTTTTAAATAGAATAAAAGAAAATACAATTTTGAAAAAAAAGAATTTGTGTTTGAACATTTATTATTTTGGTTTTGAAAATTATTTTATTTCTGAAATTTAGTTTTCACTTCTTCTAAAATATTTTTTTGTAAACTATTTGTTAGAATATCGCACTAATTTTAGCATACCGAAACAACTTGATCGTAGGAGTCGTTTTTGAGAAATTAAATTTTTTTAAGAAATTTTTCAAACTACCCATTTCGATAGAAAATTTAATTTTGAACAAAAAGTTTTAAGTGGAAAATTGCCAAGTTCGGCTTAGTTTCCGAGTTATACCAAAAATATTGAAAAGTGGCCATTGTGACCATTCTCTCAGAAACGCATGGGTGAAATTAGTAGCATTTTTGGTTTTAAGCATGCTTATGGGCTAAACAAACATATTCAATAATAAAAACCCTTGCACGTAATCGTTTCTTTTTAAAAGATCTATTCAATAGGCTAAGAACTCTGCTGATGCGAAACGAAAAATCCCATAAAAACATGACACACAACGAAATCATAAACGAAAAATTTATTTTAACTTTTCGTTCTGCAGTACGCTGTTCGAAGAATGAAATTGATAATTGTTGCATATTTTTTGGAGAAGTTTACACATTTTTTTTGGCACACAATTAATTACCTAGGCCATTTTTTGGCACCTCATTTGTGGGAAATTCTGAAAAAATGTTTACCATCCTAAATGATCTATAGATATGATAAAAGGTCAATAATTTTCAGTAATTGGTAAGCTATAGATTTTTTACTTGCGATATATACGTAAGTAGGTATTAGGCAAGTTTTGGATTCGTGCAAAAAAAAATCGAGATAACAATCAAACATGACATGACGATGATACAGAAGACCAAAGAAGTATGTGCGTGAAGATAGCACCGCCATTTTGGATTTTCAAAAAAAAAGATTGTGCTGTAATGTGCCCAATTTGTGCTGGCTTGTGCCGTAAATATTCGCAAATTTGCAAATTTTACGAATGAAATTTTTGCGAAATTTCAAAATTTTGCAAAAAAAAAGTTAAACTGCATTGTGCTCAGAAAATGCTACTAAGAACCAAAAAGAAAAAAACAAAAATTCGCATAAACTAAACTAAACTTTGCTGTAGTTAGCACCGCCATTTTCGATTTTCAAGAAAAAATTGTGCTGTATTGTGCTGCCTTGTGCCGTAAATATTTTAAAGAAATTTGCAAATTTTGCGCATGAAAATTAAAGTTGTGCTGTTTTCTGGGTTATTTGTACTGCCATATTCCGAAGAGAAAACAAAAAAATCGCATATTTGTATCATTTACGGCCAAAAAATTGTTTTGCGAAGCATGAAGTTAGCACCGCCATTTGCAATTTTCAAAAAAAAAAGTTTTGCTGTATTGTGCTCAACTTGTGCTTGCTTGTGCCGTAAACATTTTTGAAAAATTCACAACTTTGCAAATTTTACGAATGATTTTCTTGCGAAATTTCATAATTTCTTTAAAAAAAAGTTGTGCTGCATTGTGCTCAAAAAATGCTGCTAAGAACCAAAAAGAAAATAACAAAAATTCGCATTATTCCATTTATTATGGCCAAAACTAAACTTTGCGAGGGGCTGTAGCGTGAAGTTAGCACCGCCATTTTCGATTTTCCAAAAAAAAAGTTGTTCTGTATTGTGCTCAACTTGTGCTTCCTTGTGCCGTAAATATATAGCAAATGGCGGTGCTAACTTCACGCTTCGCAAAACTGTTTTTTGGACGTAAAAGTTACAAATATGTATAAGAATGTTTTTGTTTTCTCTTCGGGATATGGCAGAACAAATAGCGCAGAAAACAGCACAACTTTAATTTCTTACAAAATTGCAAAATTTGAAAAATTTGCAAATTTTTAAAAAATATTTACGGCACAAGGCAGCACAAGTTGAGCACAATAAAGAACAACTTTTTTTTTGAAAATCGAAAATGGGGGTGCTTACTTCACGCTACAGCCCTTCGCAAAGTTTAGTTTTGGCCATAACAAATGGAACTATGCGATTTTTTTTTTTTGGTTTTTAGTAGCATTTTTTGAGCACAATGCAGCACAACTTTTTTTTTTTAAGAAATTTTAAAATTTCATTCGTAAAATTAGCATATTTGCGAATTTTTCAAAAATATTTACGGCACAAGCCAGCACAAGTTGAGCACAGTGCAGCACAACTTTTTTTTCGAAAATCAAAAATGGTGGTGCTAACTTCCCGCTAAAAAAATGGGTACCCTCTAAAAACCAAACACGTACGATTTTTTAAAAAAATTCGGCACATAGCAGCACAAGTTGGGCACATTACAGCACAACCTATTTTTTTGAAAATCCAAAATGGCGGTGCTAACTTCACACACATTAAAAAAGTGGGTGGCACAATTGGTCTGTCTGTCTGTTCGTCTACAGCCTAAACGGCTCGATCGATCTTCTTCAAACTTGCTACATAATGGTTTTTGGTGATTATGCCCACACGTTTTTTCAATTTTTTTTAAATCCAAAAATAACGGTACCTGCCATACAATTTCTTAATCGATTTTACATAATCACTTTTTTCTCAAAAACGACTCGACAACTTTTCTTTAAATTTATTTTATACTAGCTGGCCCGCCCGGACTCCGCCCGGGTATATAAAATTTCGAGAACAAATTAACAAAACAAAATTTTAACTATGTGTCCTCGATTAATCGAATTCCGGATAATCGAGATTGGACGGTATTTTTTTTTTATTTTGTTATAAACAAATTTTATGATTGATTGATTTTTTTCAAGCTCAATAGATTTTTTTTTGCATAAAACAGGTACCCAGAGTGCGCTTCTGCACCTTTTTGGCAAAACGCGAGACCGAATTTAACCAAACTTCACAAAAACAATCCCAATACCAAACACTACCTGAAAAAAATCATTCAAATAGTTCAAGCAGTACTTGAGTTATGGGTTATGGTGTGACAAAGGGACACATGGACTCATTTTTATATATAGAATTCGTTTTAGTGCTCAAAATTTCAAAGGTCCGGTTGAACCCCGTTTCGGATGAAGCATGTTTTTTACCCCAAAAATAAAAATGTTCACTGTTTTTCTAATATTTCAACCTTTACCATTTTTGCCCTATATTACTCCACTACATGTACGTTAAGAAGATTATTGTATTCAAATAGACAGACAGACAAATTTTTTAAAAATGATGCACTTTAGTTTCTTAGCAAATAAACAACCACCTGAGCAACTTTCAATTATTTTCATATTGAAGACAAACACTCCAATTTAATTATTATGTTAATAAAAGCTGGCAGCGATTCAATCGTATTATTGCATTTTAAAAAGTCATTATTGTGGTGAAAGGGCCGGCCGTGGCATCGTTGTCTTGTTGGTGGCATGTAGTTTGCACAGTACGCCAACAAAATTTTGAGCAAAGCTTTCACCACCTCTAAGACTATATAATTATTATTCTTCTAATTTAATTGTCTGACACTTTTTAAATCGATTATTTCTACATATGTACTTGTTTATAATCATTTCCTATATATCAATTTTTTGTTTCGACATAATTTTCCCTAAACTTCATTGCTTTTCTAATATTTCAAAGAAACCGTTAACATTCTTACAATTAAAAGTAGCCTAGATCACTCCCACAGTTGTCCACTACATGTACGTAAAGTCCCATTATAAGCTGTTCTGCTGTTTAGAAGGTTTCCGCGGACAAACAGACAGACAGACAAAAATTTTTTAAATGATGCAGTTATGTTTCTTAGCATGTAAACAACCACCTAAGCTCAAAAACTTGAAATTCTTTCAATATTAACGACAGACACTCCAATTTTATTTATATGTATAGATGTATAGATTTGAAATCGGGCTATTTTGTTCAAATTTAATTTTGTATGTAAATAAAAACGAATACATAAATTTTATGCCAGAGTTTCGCTGGAGTTTCTCACCATCTTCGGGGGCGTTTATTTATCTGCATATGTGTGCATAAATAAACAATTTTTCTTTATTAATATTTGAATTTTTAACTTTTAAATATTTTAACTTACATTATTTTTATTGCATTTTTAGTTGAAAATTACATTGTCCCAACATAAAACATCAAAAACAAATGACAAAATTTTAATAAATAAATAACTACAAAAATTTAAAACCCTTGGAGCGTTAAAAAAACTATATATGAAATTCTTAAAACATTCTTAGGGACAAATTTTGGCATGCAAATCTTAATTCTTTATTTATGCGAATATAAACCTTAGATTTAAAACAAAAATTGTCAACCCGTTTTCATGATATTGAATTTTCAAAAAAAATTTAAACTTTTTTTTTTAAATTTAAAAGAAATTGGAAAATTTTGATATGTTTTATTATTTGGACTTGTTTGAGATTTGAATATAAGAAAAAATAATCTAAAGCCGTTCGAGCGACGATGAGAAAATACAAAACAAAAAAAATCATATCATCGTAATGACAAGTCTGATTCAATTAAAATGTCCAGTTTTAAAGAATTACCAATATCCACTATGTATCAATGTTAAAAACAAAATCGACCCAACCTTTTGAGCTGTAGCCGCACAGGCAGACAATTATTCAATGAATGGCAAAACTACGAAAAAATTCCGATAAAGCTGAATTTTGGTGGAGAGCTTTGTTTTGATGTCTTAAGCATTTCCTAAAAAGTTCCTTAAATTTGGGCCATCAGCGGAAATTTTTTTAAGGGTGGAACAAAGCTCTCCACCAAAATTCTACTTTGTCGAAATTTTTTCGAAGTAAAAGTCTATTTTTCCTGGGCTTAAATTCGGTTTGGTTTCCGAGTTCACCAAACATAATTGAAAAATGGCTATTATTCTGATTTAGTAAGATTGGGCATTAAAAAATACCCTTATATCATATGTCATATGCTTAAATTATACCAAGAGTTAAGTTTATTAATCTTTCATAATCCCCCCTCGCCAGCACTTTGAAAGTGGCTTAAAAAAAAATAAAGTAGGTTTTCAATCAACTTTGGATGTAATGTAGTAGATTGTGAAATTCTGCGTTGACACCATCTTTAAATTTTATTAATTAAATTATTTTTCTAACTTTTCTTGGTTTTTTAAATTTTCTTTCCCAAAACGACTTTTTTTCACCCCTTCGTGAAAGGGGAGGGGTGGGAGAAAATCAATAATAATGTAGTCCTATGGTTTCAAAGGTGCTGAAGCCAACGAGAGCTCTCGGGTCATCGTCCGACCCTTGGTTTTCGATTTATAAGCAACATTGCGGGATTTAAACTGGTAAGTGGCAACCCTTCTCTTGTCCTTCTGACAGTGTTGCCACCTTGGAAACATTTCTTAAAAGTAAAGTTATGACATGAGCTATTTGTATAGATACTTAATCTCAACCCGCCCGGTCAAAATGAAAGGTTGGTCTCACTAACAGCCCCTTTACATTGAGGGGTCGAAAAAAGGAAGAAAAGGCGCACAACCAAGTGCAAACAGTTTTGAAAAATTCGGAAAATTTTTAGGGGATTTTCAACAAAATGTTGAACAAAATTGAAATGTTTTTCAACCTAGAGCTACACTGTAATTATAATAATGGGAGACGTAAATTGTTTTGATAGAATTAGATAGCCACAGTTAGTCTGGAAACGCACTTGCAATTTTCTGTCACCGCGACTAAAAAAACGGTCGCAACTCAATACAATTTCTTGGTCGCATGTGCGTTCATTGACGTTGTGGCTCATGTGTTCCATGTTTGGTGACTAAATAATCGTGTGATTAAAATCGCAATTGCACTCCTAGTCTTAAGCTTGCCAATCTGCATAGAATATTCCAAGCACCGTCACGAAGAAATTCTTGAAATGCGACAGAATCCCGAACTAAGATTTGGTAGCAATTTTGATGCAGTTAAGGAAATTGCTGAAAAATTGGATTGCAGTTGGTAGTCCCATACGGAATGTCGAGATGATTACGAAGATGGTCCGGAAGAATATTTTCGTCGGTCTATCTATGTTCCTTTTTAGACCACTTAGACCACAGCAAAAAATAGATTTCTTGACCATCGTGAATATTGCTTTCCAAAATTCAAAATATTGAGTGAAAATTGTTACAAACTTGAAGAGGACGAAATAAAAAGGACTGCTATGGCATTTGCTATTAAATAGCCAGATGATTAAGGAATTTCGGATGTTTTTCTAGCAGAAATGAACATGTGGCGCAGGGAAAAATGTATTCATTTTATTTTCTTGATATTTTTCATGTCAATGTAAAATTAACTATGTTTGGAGACATTTGTTTGGGTATGCCAAATGAAAAACAGCCCAAAAACTTTATAGACAATTTAAATGTTTGCGATTCCTCTTTATATAAAACAATGAAAAGAAAAGTTTTCTTGCCATAATTTACAAGCAAAATAATGATGTCGTCCAGCTTCTGCTTGATTTCCGAATATAAAAGAAGAACTTCTTCGTTGACCTATATATAGTCACTTAAGACAAGGATCCCATCCATTTTCATTCATGATCTGCTTATAAGATAAAATTCTTCAGTATATTTTCAGTATTTATTTTTCTCAATAACAAAAATCTACCCTCTAGAAATTTTGTATGTATATTTGGTCACCATTGAAACTCTATTGGATTTCTCACTCACTTAAACCAACATCTAACAACTCTTATTCGAAATATTCTTGTCAAACTACAGACCCCAGCGCATAAAATAACCATCACTATCCAGAAATCAGCTTGTTTTTTTAATACTTGGCTTATTTTTTGATCCGCACAGAAATTATAATATCAGGTGCGATTATAATTAGCACAAATCGAGGTTATTGCAATAAAAAATTATTTTAAAAAGCGTTATCAAAAAAAAGAAGAGAAATAAAAAAATTTATCAACCAGAGAAAAAAAAAACCTTTTTTCATACCCATTCACTGTGCTGTAGGTAATCCCTTTGTCAGTTAGCACCCGTAATTACTCATCTATTATCCTAGTCCTTCTTCGCTGTAAGGAAGCGCCAACACAAAATTCGTAATAATCCTGATGAATTCACCATCATCACGAATTTTGTTCTGATGTTTTTGCAAAATGAAAAAAAAAAAGTATGTTGGCGTCGCATGTAATTGCTCTTGTTTATTTAAACATATCTGATAGGCTCAGAACTTTTTAGATTAAATTATCTTGATCGAAAGTTTGTCAAAATTTGAAACATAACAACCAATCAAGGGCATAGATATTTCGAAGACGAAACAAATTTTTTAAAAATTTATTTTTCAGTTAGGCGAGGTAATGACAAACTAAAAACAAGACAATTTCTTCACAACTAAAAATTTCATCTAGCCCGAAAGATTTATGATAAATAAAATGTGGCTCATTGCGTTCTTCAAGCTGATCCGTTCACAAATGCACAGAAAAGTTCGCAGAAGTTTTTACTGTTAAAAAGCGGTTTAAGAAAGCCCAAACCAACGCAACGATCGGTGCCTTTTGATTAATATCCAAAATATTATTTTTTATAAGAAACAACAAAAAAAATATTTATCAGGATTGATATTTATTTTCCAAAACCATAATGTCCCCTTTAATGAAAACTAACAATGTCGCAAGTAGAAAAAAATATTGTGAACAAAAAAAACAAAACCCTGATTGCAAGAGAAAGGACACGAACGGAGAAAATCGAAAAATGGTTTTGTAATCAGCGATGAAGAGTGCTCCTCCATTCATCCTGAATCGATTCGATTGTCATTTAATAAAACTTTGATCCTTTGCTCTCTTTTGTCAGTTTGTGGTGTGTCCTTTCTGCACGAAAATTCATCAAACGAGAATGAAATAACACCACCCCTATGGCACGGCACCCACCAACAATACCACCACCACCACTCACTCTCTCTCTCTCTCTGTTTGGTTTTGTATTTCGCTTTGATGGTGAAAGATACAACAAAGGGATTGAAGGTCCTTGATATTGAAGATAAATAAAAACAATATGGCTTGGGAAGTTATAGAGAGTTTATTGATAATTAATGATAAGGGCCAAACTCAACAAATGCGTATCATTTGGATGAGTTGGAATATTTGCTTTCGATTTTTCTTTTTGGTGGTGGTAAAGTCCCTTCTCATACAAGAAAGATAAGGATATCCTGCCACTGCTTCCCCGAAGTGTAATTAACTTTTTTTTGGTCATGATCATAAGTATCTATGGTGATGTCGTCGATTTGATAGAGCTGAAGAATTTGTTTGTCATTTTGGATGGGAAAGGGAGGTGATGTCCTTTTCACGCTTTCCTGGCTGAGTTTTTGAATTTTTAATTTTTTTTCTGTTTCGTAATCGACGAACTGGCTCGGCGGTGGCATGGTGATGGTGGTAGCACAAGAAACGTGCGAGATTTAATTGATTTTTTTTTTTCTATTTGTTCCTTGGGTTTATCCTATTAATGGAATTAAGACACTTTTTTGGGTTTTTGCAAAGTGCTTCAAAGTTTAGAAATACAATCTTCTGTTATCGACCGAGGGGGGGCTCTCTCTGGTTGATGGGTAATTTCTTTCTTGGAATTGGCATTTTTGAATGACCGTGATGTGACATTGGGGTGGGTCGGATAAATTATTAATTATAATCCATTGTTGTTGCCATCAGTGAGAGGAAATAAAATTTGCTTTAGGCAGTGAAAAGCTATAAGGTTTATGTGGATATTGATTTTAAATTTATTAAATTGGATTATGCAAGATTTTAGTGCTTTAAAAAGGTCTATCACTTCTTGTTATGTACCTTTATAGGAGCATGAAAATAGTGGATGCTGAGCAATTAAATATTAGGATTAAATATTTAGGAATTGGGTAAATTGGTATCAAATTTAATCGATTTCTTAAACGTGGATACTTGTTCATGCTTATATACAACGACTTGTTCGTTACTATCATGCCTACATTTGAGCGTAGACAACTTATTCAACAATATGGGTAATGTCAACAATGATGAAGTAGACATCAGACAAAATGTCAATAAATTGTTGTCTATGCAATAAAACAGAGAATACTGCGAGGCAAACAATACATTTTCCCACAAATTTAATTATGAGACTAAAGCTAACAGAGATGAGTCACTAATCAAATGGAATGTCAAGAAATTAATCGAAAAATCTACAAGAATACTGTACATCATGTATGGAACAACATGATTAATAAAGACACAAATTGAAGTAGGTATACAGAATAAAAGTTTGATAATTAACATGCAAAAATTAAGACATTTAGATATATTTGATTCGGGTCGAAGGACCAAATGTGAATTTTTGAGTATTGTGTTTTTATTTGGATAATTCAAAGATAAATAAAAGTAAAAGTCTCTCTGTTGACTGAACTAAATTGAAGAAATTGACTGCCTTTTGGGTTCTCCTATATAATCTCATATATGAATAATGGAAAGTGACGATGTTTTCGGGAGATCCTCCATTTTCTTGACGCATGGGTGTTGGCTTACTGTTCACGGGTCTGGTCGACTAAAATTTGACTACTAACAATAAGAGGTAAGCACTGAATTTGTCCTTTGAAGCACAGGAGTTGTGAGTAATCTCAATCTCCATGAATCTAAACTCCAAATACACAACTTACCATGGTAGAGAATTGGTAAAGCTGACGTAAAAGGGGACCGATGGGCTGCTGGTATAAAAAAATACTACAGCATTTCTGATTATGGCATGATCTTGTCCTTGAGTTAAAAAAAGCTCCCTCAAAGGTAGTAGTCGACGGAACGGCTTGAGAGTCTGATGGAATATGAGCCTTTTTAAAAGAACAACTCTAGCAGCAAATAGCGTCTTTATCCCACATTGGGCTGCTGCAAAAGGCGTTTGTTTCCTATAGTGATCAGCCCGATTTGAGCATAATTTTCGACCATCCGAATGGCTGGTGTGCCTGTTGAACTCTTAGTTTAGGATGTTATAAATCTCATCTGGGAAAACACCACCAGTAGAGCGAAGGGAGTTTATACCTGAGAAATTATAAGTAACGGTATTTTTTCCCCATGGGGGAGTCAAAATATGGTGAATCCTCCTGCGGTTGTAACAGCTGCAGTAAACCATACTTTGGATTTGGGGGAGTGGTCTTATCAACAATCGAAATCGAGACGTATAAATAACAATGTATCAAAAACAGGTTTTAGAAATCTTTCTAATTCAAGGAAGGGTACTTTTGGCTACAGGATATGTACAAAGCTTGGAGCATGGAACGTTCGTTCTTTGTGTGAGATGGGAAGTAGGAGCAGGTTGAACGTGATATGCTGCGATTTAACTACATTTTTAGGAAGTGATGTAGAATTGTATGACAACAATTCATTCTTAACTCATCTGAACTCGGTGTAAGGGAGCATTCTTTAAACGTAACATAACCGTCATCATGAGTTTTGGGTACCTAAAAAAGTTACTCTGCAGAACGAGTATAGAGCAGTGCTATGCGAGACGAGACAAAAGGGAAATGCTGAGAAAGTTTGTAGAAAATGCGGAACATGCACGGCAGTGAGAGGAGACAGGAGATACAAGGGAGCTGTACAAAATGACCAAGGAAATTGTTGGGTCCATTGCAATCCTTCTCCTTAAAACAAATAAAGCAGCGGGACTGATATGCCATCAGCTGAGTTCTTGAAGGTAGATTCTGAAACGACTGCTATATCCCTTCCACTAGTTCAGGATATCTGGAAAACGTTACCCAATACCAAAAACTATACTAGGGCTTCAACCAACAAGCTTCTTCCTAGCTTTCTAGCTAGTTGTCTCCAGTTTTGCACGCCAAAAGCCGGTAAAAGTACTGTTCCATTTGCGTGTGATGCCTATAAATCTCTTCTACTGTGCTTTTCCATGGAATTGGATTCAAAAACTTTCCGAGACGGATATCCTTTCGCTCTAGGTGACCCAGCTTCAGTAGGTGTCGCTGTACAATTTGTTGTTGTATCCATTCCCCGTCTGTGCAGACTGGACCAAAACCCACCCGTAGAATTTTCCTCCCACCGGTTATAGTGCCTGCAGAATACATTAGGACTGGGATTATAAGCGTCTTAAATAGGGACACTTAAGTTGCACTAGAGAGGGCTCTGCTACTCAATTGCCTTCTTAGCCCAAAGATTAATTCTTCGTTTGATCTCAGCACTTGTTTGGTTTGCTGATTCTGAGTAGATAACGAAGACTAGGTAGACAAAGCCTCTGACCACCTCAAAATTACAGCTATCTATTGTAATGTTCTGTCTGAGATGTCAGTGTTGGTTATACTTTCTCGTTGACAGAATATTTGGTCTTGCCTTCATTCACCGTCAAATCTTTCTTCTTGGCTTCATTCTCAATACTCACGAAAGAACTATTGACACAGAGCTTTGTTCGTCCGACGTGGCCATTATCGTCAGCGTAAGCGAGTAATTGGACGGATTTTTGAAAGATTGTGCTTCCAGTTTCGACGTGAGAGCTTTGTACTATTCTTCCGTCACATGACAGTGCGTTACCTTGCCTTAGCCCTTTTTTAACATCAAAGGTATCGATGACGTCTTTGCTTACCATGATGGAGATGGTACATTCTCCATCATCATCCTGCGGACATGGACGAGTTTGGGAGGAATGCCAAATCTTGACTTTATAGCTCACCTGTATATAAAGACGCTATCATACGTGGCCTTGAAATCGATGAAAAGGTGGTGGTGGGACTAGATTTGAAATGCTGTATTTTTTTTCCAAGATCTGCTGTATTGCGAATATTTGTTCGGTGGTGGAATTTTCAGGCCTAAGGCTACTCTGATAGGACCTCATTTGTTGACGAATAGCTTCAGGCGTTCATAAAGTATGGCAGAGAAGGTCTTGTATGCGATGTTAAGGAGACTGATGATGCCCCTGAAGTTGGTGCAGTCCAGAGGATAAAGTTTCTTAAGGATCGGGCTAACAATGCTGAGGTTCCATTCTTCCGACCATATTTTGCAGATAAGCTGGTGCATACTTCTAACCAATTCATCGCTCGCCGCTTTAAATAGTTTGACCGCAAGGCCATCAGCTTCAGCAGCTTTATTGGACTTAAGTTTAGATACAGATATCTTCACGTCTACGAGATCGACGGAATTGTTGGCCTACCTCATTCAAGTTGCATTGTGCAATCGGCATGGTACTGGAATTCGGTTTGCCATCAATTTTATTATACAATTTGCAGAAATGATTTTTCCTCAGCACCGACTGCGATTCTACCACGATCGTCCTATTAGACTTCTAATGCTCCTTCTTTTTCCTTCTGAGAAGCCGGTGTTCCTCTTTCCACTTTTATTCGTTGAGCTTGCGAGTAGCTCTGATGGTCTTTCTAAATGTAGGCCGTTTTGTATGCCTGTTGTTTGGCTGCATGTACCTATACCGGCATCTTTCGTTGAGACCAGCAGCTTCGGTGTGGTGTTCGCGCGTTAAAGACGGTATCACAGATGGCTTTCTGGCAGTACTTCAACTGGTTCTCGATGCTTGAAGTTGGCGGCAAATTCCTATTTAAGAGGTTGCGAGAGACTCAATTGGAAAATGACCTGGCAATTTTCTACGACTATAGCCCTCCGACGTTGAAATTCTTTACAGTGTTTCCCTGTTTTGGCTTTGGTCAAGATATCAGTAGCATTACCTTGGCTACAACGAGATAGTGGTCAGAGTCAACGTTGGCTCCTCGGATCGTTCGGACATCCTTGATACAGGACACAGGAGGAGAGGCAATGTGATCAATCTGGTTGGCGGTTCACTCACCATAATATCGCCATGTTCCCTTGTGAATACCAAGATATCGGAACTGCGTACTTTAGCTACCACAACATTTCACACTGGAGCAAGGTCGATTTACCTGAGTCCGTTATCGGAGGTGGTTTCGTGCAAGCTTTATCTTCCGATTGTGCCACCAAAGACGTCTTCTTGTTCTAGTTTAGTATTGAAATCACACAATCAATCTTAGTGTCATAGGTAGGGCATCGCTCATATGTATATGTTTTGTCCAGGAGCTCGTAAAACTCGTCCTTAGTGTCATCATCTTTGTCCTCTTTGAGGGCACATGAGGCTAATGGTGATGAATTTAGCCTTAATGCGAATTCTCGTAAGGCACTCGTTCACACAGTTAAAATTCAAGACTTCTTGCCTAGGTGTACCTCTTACGACGAATAAAGACGCTGCCCATGTTGTCGGTATCAGTCGCCGCCGTATTAGATGTGGCAGTCTTTCAGTTTTCTTTTGCCTGGACCATCCCATTGCACTTATTGGATGGTCATTATGTCTTCTTTGGAGCAGTCTAGGTCCTCCGCCAAATTTTCAGGTGCACGTAGTTTATAGAGAGGCAGAAAATTCCATGTGCAGATCCAAATATCGTTGTCCTAATTATTATTCTTCGGCTTCCACTTTGATAAACGAAGATAGCAGTACCTTATTGGGAACACTCCTCTCAGTCTCTGTCTTCAATACTGTTGATAGCAACGTTGGGACTCTATGCTGAATTCATCCACCACACACAATTCCTTTGATATGCTCCTCCAAGATTTCAGCCGAATTATGTATCATCATCCTCATCGAGTCCTGTAACCCTGGCTGGGGCATAGGGCGTCAACAAAATGTCTCCATCCTTCACGGTCTGCTGCAAGGTACTTTAGCTGTGGCCACGTCTTTCTCTGGGATTTTGCTTCCGCTAAGACAGTTGATTTCCATGTTGTTCTTGGTCTTCCAACCCGCCTGTGCACCCTGAGGATTCCATTCAAGGGACTGCTTTGCAATTTCATCGTTTGACTTCCTTAGTGTGTGACCAATCCAACGCCATTCACGCTTTCTTATGTCGACGTCCAGCCGCTCTTGACTTGTCCTGCGCCACAATTCCTCATTTGATATTATTTGTGGCCAGCGAATCTTTAGGATATGGCGAAGACAGCGATTCACAAAAGCCTGCAATTTTTTTCGAAATGGTAGACGTGACTTTCCAGGTTTCACAAGCATATAACAGCACGGATTTCACATTGGATTCGAAGAATCTCAACTTAGTGCGTTAGGAGATTTGACAGGATTTCCAGATTGGTTACAGAGTACCGAAGGCAGCACGAGCTTTATTTATTCTACTTTTAACGTCCAGATCCGTACCACCGTTTGCAGAGACAATACTGCCAAGGTAGTTGAACTGTTCCACTACTTCAACTGGCGTCTCCTGTAGAATAATACGCTGCTGTGTGGAGCAGCGGCCTGTGAGCATTATATTTGTCTTTTTGCTGTTTATTCTTAGACCACTCTTCAATAACGTTCTTCAAATAATAGTGGGAGACTCTAACGTCTACACTAGAGGCACAATCTTTCTAAAGTCCGTCCACATCCACAGTCCAATTACTCGCTTACTCTGACGATATCGCCATAATTGGACGAACACAGCGTGATGTCAGTGGTGCCTTCGCGAGTATTGAGGGGGAAATCCAGAAGATGGGCTTAACGGTGAATGAAAGCAAGACCAAGTATATGCTGTCAACAAGAAAAGACACCCAACATCGACGTCCGGGACAGAACCTCCCTATAGGCAGCTTTAATTTTGATGTGGTTAGAGAGGCTCCGCAGTGTTTTTTTGGGCTAAGAAGGCAATTGATAAGCAAAGCCCTCTCTCGATTAACTAAATTGTCCTTGTATAAGACCCTTATCATCCCGGTCCTGATGTATGGTCAAGAGGCAAGGACACTATTAACGTTGGATGAGAATGCTTTGGGCTGTTTTGAGAGAAATATTCTACGGGTAACTTTTGGTCCCGTCTGCATAGATGGGGAATGGAGAAAAGCTACAACAGGAACAGCGAACTGTACGGACAGTACAACGACACCAAACTAGCCACAAAAGTGAAAAATAAATAAAGGGTGTGGTTTTCAAGAAGAAATAAAACGCATATAGTTTAATGTTATGGCCAAGAATTTAGCTTTATTATAAAGATAAGGGTTTGCCATTATATTTTGAAAATTATTTTGGGCAGTGCACCGCGGCTGGCTCTAATAAATTCCAGTCAAGATGCCCTATTTTAAATTTTCGACCACTTTTTTTACCAATTGGGGCCATATGTCAGCAATAACGTTGTTGATTGTTTCGTTGGCTATATGGCATCTAGGATGTAGCGCCATCTTGTTGGAACCAAAGCTCGTCAACATCAACATCCTCCAATTCAGGCACGGAAAAGTCATTAATAATGGCTCTATAGCGTTCCCCATTGACTGTAAAATTATGGCCGGCTTCATTTTTCATCTTTTTTATCTCAGCGCGTGAACCGAACCATTATTTAGGTAATAAATTTGCACGATTTGCAAACTTTGTTCAGGAGTAAGTCTATTCATTATGAAATGGCAAACCAAACTGAGCACAAATCAAGTGACAGCTGTCAAAAAGACCTACTCCGAAAAAAATATTGCCAGATTGAAAACCACACGCCTTGAAAAAAAACCCTTTATAAGATTTGACAGAGGCTGCCAAAACAATATGGCTACCAGAGATTGTCAACATCGACGGATCCCTATTGGAAAACTCTTTGTCTCTAAAATGCCCAAAAGATCCTTTTGGAAAAGTTCAATCACAACAAAAACATAAATGTTAAAAAAGGAGCCAAGTTCTTATTTGCACAAGAAACCTGTGCGTAAAAAGTCAGCCAAAAAAAGTAATGAGATCTAAAATATATGCCAAGTTTTAAGTTCATGAAGTTTAATATCAAATATCTTAAGAAGAGTATTATCGAAACAATTCCAAATCATGACAGAAATTTGGTAAGTAATGATTTCTGATTAAAATTTAGTGGGTTCACTGGTCAAGTTTTCATACATTTTAAATTTGTGATTAAGTATTTAAGAGAAAACTTGCCAAGTAAATCCACCAAATTTTAATCAGAAATCATTACTTACCAAATTTCTGTCATGATTTGGAATTGTTTCGATAATACTCTTCTTAAGATATTTGATATTAAACTTCATGAACTTAAAACTTGGCATATATTTTAGATTTCATTACTTTTTTTGGCTGACTTTTTACGCACAGGTTTCTTGTGCAAATAAGAACTTGGCTCCTTTTCTAACATTTATGTTTTTGTTGTGATTTCACTCCTTTTTGCAAAGACTAATTTTGCCAGGTGAAAGTCACGCCCTACCGGTCTACAAAGTTTCATAACCGAACCAAAAATGCTCCATACAAATAATAGCAATTCTGATAAAGTCCCCCTGAATGGACAATTCCAAATTTTCGATTTTTTTCCTTTCTAAGTACTTCAAGTCCTACCGACCTACCAATTTTCATCGTTCTACAACAATCGGAAGTGCTCCATATAATTTATAAGAATTTTTAAGAATGTGGGTGGATGCCACGCCCCCTAAATGCAAAATTCCAATTTTTCAATTTTTCTTTCTAAGTACTTTGAGCCCTACCGACCTACCAATTTTCATCGTTCTACAACAATCGGAAGTGCTTCATATAGCTAATAAGAATTTTTAAGAATGTGGGTCGATGCCACGCCCCCTGAACTGAAACTTCCAATTTTTCGATTTTTTTCTTCTAAGTACTTCAAGGCATACCAACCTACCAATTTTCATCGTTCTACAACAATCGGAAATGCTTCATATAATTAAAAAGAATTTTTGTGAAAGTGGGTGGATGCCACGCCCCCTGGACTGAAACTTCCAATTTTCGATTTTTTTTCTTCTAAGTACTTCAAGGCCTACCGACCTACCAATTTTCATCGTTCTACAACAATCGGAAGTGCTCCCTATAATTTATAAGAATTTTTAAGAATGTGGGTGGATACCACGCCCCCTGAATGCAAAATTCCAATTTTTCAATTTTTTTCTTTCTAAGTACCTTAAGCCATACCGACCTACCAATTTTCATCGTTCTACAACAATCGGAAGTGTTCCATATAATTTATAAGAACTTTTAAGAATGTGGGTGGATGCCACGCCCCCTGTATGGAAAATTCCAATTTTTCAATTCTTTTCTTTCTAAGTACCTCAAACCCTATCAACTTACCAATTTTCATTGTTCTACAACAATCGGAAAAGCTCCATATAATTTATAGAATATTTAAGAATGTGGGTGGATGCCACGCCCCCTGAATAGAAAATTGCAGATTTTCGATTTTTTCCTTTGTATGTACCACAAGGCCTACCGTTGTGCGAAATTTCAAGTTTCTACGATGTCGGGAAGTGCTCCATAATTTTGATGATCTGTCAGTGAGTCAGTGAGTCAGTGAATCAGTGAGTCAGTGAGTCAGTGAGTCAGTGAGTCAGTGAATCAGTCAGTCAGTTACGGTTTTTGCGATTTTTGAAGTCCTATATCTTGGGAACTACTAATGCTAAAGAGTTGAAATTTGGTGAGCCATCTGTGTTTGATCAGTTCAGCAAATACTCCGAATTTGAAGTTTCTGACTTTATTGGTACGGAAGTTAGAGGGGGGTTGAAAATCGCCTGAGTTTGTTCCTGTAAAAAGGGTGTAGTGCCGCGAACTTGGCAGGGCACTACCGTGCCCTTTGATCAATTCAATGCTAAATCTCATAGGTTGCCTCAACAACACTGATTTTAGGTGAGATCTAGTAACTTTGATACACAAGCCTGGGGGTATTTGTATCTTTTGAAATCCTCTAGAGATTAAAATTTGTATCCCTTCATATAGCCACATTTATTATATCGTATATTCGTTATGGTAATGGGCTTTGATTTTGATTTAAATTCAAATTGTATTCCTTGGTGTAAGCTCTATACAATTTATTTATACCTGTCAAAACCTTTATTGAATACAACTTACTTTGAATGTAAATAAAATATTCTTCTCTCAAACGCTCTTGGACATTGATATATGCTTAAATAAACAAATATTATAAATGATGAACATGAACAATCTCATAAACATTACTCATCATCATCATCATCATCATCATTCCCATGGACATTAATAGATATTCCATTTCTAATCCACTTGAAATCTGTTTGTGTCCTTCCAACTCAAATTCAAAGCTAGCCATCAACAGCCAATGCAGTTATATGACTTCTTCTATGTGATGCACATAAAAACCAGAGGCTAAACTGTCTCTATGGTGTAATTAAATCCGGCCAACAAGTTGAAATCCTTCCTCATCACCACATAATCCCATGACAATGATGCATTATGTTTTCATGACACCCCTTGAGAATTTTCTTCTGATCCCAATATTTTGTCGGTTATAAATGAGTACCTACCTAGTATATAGCTACCTAAAGCTCCTCTTTCAAAGGATTATATTCTTTTATGTCCCAGTCCCAGACTGGACCTCGTTAGATATGTCATTTCATCGCATATAGAGTAAAACTATTTAAGCTACTTCAAAACTTGAGTTCTCGTATACTCCTTCAATACCTACATATAGCTATGGCTTTTAAAACAAAACGTAATAATCAATTGACCAAGACAAAGTTTTCAGGGAGCTGCACAAATCCTTAGATTACAAAACAGGGCTCCAACTGTGACTTTGTAAGGTTGATGTTTCCAATTGTTTGCATAAAGGAATTACAACTAAGTTTCTGTGTGTGTGTGTGTGTGTGTGTCCAGTGTCCTGTGTGTTCCTGTGCAGGCAGACCAAAAAGGAGATACTTCGAGTATGATTCTATTCAATTAGGAAAATTGCCACAAAACAAAAACAAAATAATAATTTTTGTTTTCTGGAAATATAAAATAGGAAATGTGAATTCATTGGTGAAATTTCAAAGAGAAGAAACAAGAACAAGACATTTTAGACATTCGTATTGTACAAAGTACATGAAGAAACACTTTTAATAGTGTTCTTTGCAGAAAATTACAGTTTAAAAATAAGAAACATTTTACATTTTCTTTATTGAAACATGATTTCAAACAAAACAATTGCAAGCTATTGCAATTTAGGTTTCTGGGATACATTATAGCAATTGAAGTTAAATTGTATGCCATCGGATTCGATTACAATAAACTATACCTACCGCAACCGGATGAGACGGAGGGCAAAATATATATGTATGTACATAAAATCTACAGTATTGTGTGTAAAAATAGCAACAATATTATAAATATTGAATAAATGTAGACTGGAAAATGAGGGATATAGAGGAAAACATGGGCGCCCGCAGGGGGGGCAGAGGGGCATTTGCCCCCCCCCCCTTAGAATATCAAGCTTTTACTTTTGTTCTGTATAGTGGAGGAGCACTAGGTTTTTATTTCGGAACCCGGGGAACCTGCTCCGATTTTGATGATTTTTTTTTTGAAATTTAGGAAATTGAAATAAGAAAAAAGTTTACAATTCAAAAATCGACGCTCTTAACAGGAAATTTTTTAAAAATTGAAAAACCAAATTTTTTTCAAAACCAGAATAATTTTTCCTGTATTTGCTTTGAACAATTAATTTTACTTATAAAACACACTTCAAAAATTTATAAAAACATTTTAAATAATTTTACTAAATATAAAGTCCAAAACAGTCAAACTCGCTTATCGTCACAAGGAGATGACAAACCATGCGCTTTCAGGCGGCAACTGCCCTGATACAAAACGATATTTGCTATTAGGCGATTGTGATTATAAATAGGTCTTACTGTGTTTTTGTTGCTGCTTATACTTATTCAAAAAATATACACTCCACTTTAACCGAATAGGCACAACATTTTTCAAAGGTGCTTTGTCCTTTGTTATTAATGTATCATTTGATGATGCTTTATGTTTGTTTGTGACGTTGGAAAAATAAATCAGATGGAAAGCAAAGCTTTTTTTCTCCAACTTTCTTGCAAAGTATTTTCACATCGAAAAATTCAAGTAAATAGACACAAATTTTGAAATTAGTTATAAATGGAAGGATATAAAATAAGGTATTATTGGTTAATTCTACTAGTGAGTACCTACCTACCAGGGCCAGACAGACCAGCTCTATGTGCAAGCGGTGCAAATGCGCAGGGAGCTGAACCCAATGAGCCAAAGCCACTATTAATTCCTAACATACCACCTTTTTTGATTTTAAAATCTTTTTAAAAGCTCTCAGTTCACACCAATTTTGATAGCCATTCTTATTCTATTCCGAATTTAAGGAAAGATAAAAGTTTTTACATATATATCTTCTATTCCAAAAATAAGTCGATGCGCTAATCCATCTCGGGCCGTCCCGAGTACCTACTGTCGCTGTTTTTCTTTAGCTTCATAATTCGAGTCGGCATGGAATCCTAAAGTCTCTTTATGTAGCCCATCTAAATTTCGAGCCAGGGATTGTCCTGCTGAATAGTTTATGGGTCCAAAAATATACGAAAATCTAGGAAAAATTTCTTTCCCGGATTTTGTATAAGTTATTGGTGTCCAGTTTTCAGGTTTGAGTAGCTAAAATGCTCTGCATACCATTCAATGACCTTCTCTAAAATTATTGAACTAGGGTTAAGAACTTCCACAACTAACAGAAGTAATTACAAATCTGTGATGTTTGGGAGAAACATGATAGCTCCATTTTATAAATTGCATCTTTACGTCCACTTTACATCAACCTAGAATCTGAACGGGTGGACTGATTTTCTTCAAATTTAAAACACAATTTTTTAAAGTTTATGTCCATAAATATTTCAAATTTGAAGGTTCACCCGTTTAGATTCTAGGTCAAACAAAAGGGGACGTAAAGACGCAATTTTCAAAATGGAGTTATCATGTTTCTCCCAAACACCACAGAAATATTTGATGGAATGAGCATTTGCAAAGATAAGAAATATTGTTGGACCTGTACCTTGGATTGTATACCAAGACATGACCTTGATCCACATATCCAGGGTAACTAGAAGCTCGATTGAGTCGCAAAACGTGAAACTTTTGCCATGGCCACCTTATTCACCGACCTTAAACATCATCGAAAACGTTTGGGCATGGCTATATTGAAAAGTTCATGAGGCTTGTAGACAGTTTGAAGATAAGAACTCCTAAAACGAAGCTTTCTGCGATGTCTGGAGCAAGATTTCGCTAGATAAAAGAAAAAAACTGTATGATTTAATTCTATCCAAACCATCTTATAGCTCTTATTACAAAACAAAAATGGGTTTGCTCATTATCTTTTGACAAGAAACATAATCAATAAATGTTTAAAACAGAAAAAAGTTAACAGTTCGATATTTTTGTTAGTTTTTCAAAAGATTATTTAAATGCTCTCAATAAAGTGACGCAATTTCCCATACTTTTTTTGCAGTTCATTTCTACAATTTGGAAGATTCTGACGGAGTAACCAAGTGACGCATACATTTTTTTTATCGGAAAGTATGTATACCTACTTACAGGTATTAAACATTCCCAGGAAAAAGTTTCCTACAGATATTTGTGGGGAAAAATGATTGTGAAAAAAGTGATTGTGAAAAAAGTGTAAAAGACATGTAGGTATCCTACCAACCTACCACTAATGCAATTCAATTTTTGTCACTCAATAATCGAATATCCAACAAAAAAATGTTTTTCTGCCTCTCATGAAATTATTAGCAAAAGTTGACCTACCTTAACATACACATGAACACATGTTTCAGAAAACATTTTTGTTCATGATAGGAAGGAATTTGTTTGAATCCTGTCTCTGTAATGAGCGAGCAATGATCGACTCCGCGGCTTTTGTATATCTACTTTCTTCACATAGAGATCGGATATCTACTCAAGTCGCAAGAGCATTCTTTGAAAAAAGTGTAGCTTTAAAAAAAAATCAACAATAAGAACTTGCATTAAATTTTTAATTTTCAATGAAAACAATAGGTTGCAATTCACCTGGCCTGGAACATATTATCTAAAAAATATATGCAAAATAGTAAAAAAAGAATTAAAATCTTAAGAAATATTTTTCCTAGACTTTAAAACATCCTCGTCAAAATATTTGAAATCAAGATTTTGATCAAATATGACATAACCACAATTGAGAATATTTGAAATGTAGGTAAGCTCATAATTTTGTTTTCCGGCTGTTTTTAAATGCTTCAAGGCCTACAATTTGAACGGCTTAGCCGATTAATATAAGACATGGAACAAGGTTTTTTTTATAACTATGCACGCACTAAAGGGGTTGTGATAACCCTTAAAAATGATTGGACATAGTGCGAGCGTTATAGCCCAGTCGGAGTGTACAAAAAATAAAATGCACGACTGGGTCGCACGTACTTGCCCTTATGTTCAAGACACTGCGGGTCTAAGAAAATTGTATATAAAAACATGGAAATTATGAGAGCAAACTGTAGAGAGGCATGAAATACGACATTTAAATTGGCTAAACCAACACTTTTGACAGTTTGAGGTGAAAAAAAAGAATGCCATCTCAATTCTTGATTGAATATGATTCTATGAGAAAAAAATTTAAAATCGTTGGAGCGGTTTTCTTAAAAAACTATTTTTTTATATATAAAATTCTTAAAACATTTTTAAGAACAAATTTTGGTATGCAAATCTTAAGTATATATTTATGTGTATTAGGGTGTTTCATTTTATAAGGAACAATATAAAATGTAAAATTTTAACTGACTTTGCTCATGCCCCGAGTCTCTCTGACAAAAAAGATATTTTTGCGAAATTTTAAGAAGATTGGAGATTATTTAGAGGCATCACTTAGACTAGGGGCGTGAGCAAAGTCAGCCAAAAATCACACCTTTGGAAAAATGAAACACCCTAATGTGAATATAAAAACAAAATTTAAAAACAAATTGTCAACCCGTTTTTGAGATATCGAGTTTTCAAAAAAAAAAAAAATTGAAACTTTTTTTAAAAATCCAAAAACTTTTTTTTGAAAGTTTTGATATGCAATATTATTTAGTTTTATCTAAAATTTGTATATAAAAAATTCATCGAAATCCGTTTATCAGATAACGAGAAAATTCAAAATAAAAAAACACGTTCTATGACAGGTACTATTAATAGTTTATAATTGTAAAATTTTATAATTGTTGGTAGTAGATCGTACTAATTTTAGTATATGAAAAAAGTTTAATCAAAATCGTATTAGTCGTTTTTAAGCAACAAAATATTTTCCTTTGCGGTTTTTCAACTTTTGTATGGAAGGTACCGTTATTTTTTCATAAATGTAATAATTTTTCTAAAAATATTTTAGCGGGTACTAAAAAACTCTTAAATATCGAGTTTCAAACAAATCGATCATGTCCTTTTCGAAATATTTGATTTTCCAAAAAAAAATTTAAACATTTTTTTAAGAAACACAAAAATATTTATATTTTTTGGGAGCTTCTGTATAAACAAAATAATTGAAATCGGTCGTACCGTTTTGAAGAAAATCAAAAATTAAAAAAATGGTTCCTTTGGAGGTACCATTAATAACCATTTTTGAAAAATGGTTTTCCACCCAAGGGAAGCCTTTAGGCACCAGTTATAGCTATCATTGAAACTCATCATTGAAAATTTTAATGATTTAATTTGAGACGTTTAGGAAGTGAAATCGTTTATTATTTTGATGGAAAAATAAACCTTAAGACTCAATTAATATTTCTAGCCATAAAAATTGTTCAAATAGGCCCAACTTTCCACATAAAAAGATTTTTCTTATTTCAATGATTGAACTACATTACCAATGATCATTGAAAAATTATAAGTCAATTTTGCTGAGGAAAGTTGGGCCTATTAGAATTTTTTTTGACTATAAATATTAATTAAGTCTTGAGCTTTGATCGTCCATCAAAATAATAAATGATTTTTCCTTCTAAAAGTCTCAAAACCAATCATTAAAATGTTCAATGATGAGTTTCAATGATAGCTATAGCTGATAAATAAATTTATTGATTTTTTTTAAAGAAAATTTGTCGAGCCGATTTTGAGAAAAATACGATTATGTAAAATTGCTAAAAAAATTGTATGGCAGGTACCGTTATTTTTGGTTCTAGAGAAAAAATCAAAAAAACAGCCATCCGTTTGTGGAATTCCTTACCACGCTATATAAAAGAAGTACAGAACACAACAAGCATACAAAATCTATTAAGGAAGTATTTTTCAGAAAATTTTTAAATCAAAATTTGAATTTGAAGATGCATCTTATTTTTTTTTTTTTTTCCCTTTTTAAATTAATTTCAATTGTATTAACAGAATTTTCTTTTTAGCTCTATTTTTGTACACAACTTTTTAAACCATCAATTTGATAGAAAATTTAGTTTTGAACAGAAAGTTACAAACTTTCAAAGATTGGAAGCAAAATTGACGAGCAAACCGTTCTTTTGAAAATGTTTAAGCAATCTACAGTAAAAAGTTGAAAGTAATGGATTATTGTGCAACTAAAAAAAATCAAAAGAGGTGATATTTCAAGTATCAATTCAATTTGTCAATTTGAGACGAAACATATAGAAAAAATTGTAAAAATGTGATGGATTCCATGCCCAAAAAAAAAAACTGCTAGGGCCAGTTGTACAAATATTTAACTCATGGTTCAGCAATTTTAACTCACCGACATCGGAAAATGGTCTGAGGTTCAGCGATGGTTCAAGTATTAAATTTGCTACTTTAACATACTGGATCTAGAACAATCGTTGAACCTCAGTAATTCCGACAAAATCAGCAAATAACTAAATTTGAACCACGGATCAAATTTGAATCAAGTTTGTACAACGGTGCCTTATAAAAGCAAAGACGAGGGCAGGTTCTTGTTATGTATTATTATTAAAAAACTTGCTGGTAAACCAACTAAATAATAATTTGAATTTAACGATATACGCAAGAAAATTCTCTATGTTCATATTAATAATTCAATACTGTTCATGATTTAAAAAACATGCTCAAAAACGTGCTCTAAGGGCTGGTTAAAAAAAGATGTGCTTGAAGTAAGCATCGCCATTTTCGATTCTCGAAAACAAAAGTTGTGTTTATATCTATTGTGTTTAAACTTGTGCTGGTGCCTTGTGCCGTACCTAAATTTTAAAACAAAATTCGCAAATTTTCAAATGGGCAGCCCAAAATAGTGCATTTCATTCGTAAAATATGCATGTTTGCTACTTTGTTTTTAAATATTTACGGCACAAGGCAGCACAAAATGAGCAGAATACAATCTTCCTCTCGTCCTTGTATCGTGTTGCCCCCGTGGCAACATTATTTCTTAAAAGTGTAATTTAAGACAGGAACTAAAATTTTACCAAAGCTCAAATCGTCAGGTTGAAATGACAGATTTGTCAATATTTCTTGCACTAACGCCCCCATTTTAAAAATTTGGGTGCCAGGTGCGTGTTTTAACCATAGTTAGAGTGCCGTAATTTCTTAACGGTTAATATTACGAACGAACTTAATGTACGTTTTGTATGGGAAATTACCTCAGCTACCTTTTTGTAAAACAATTTTACTTTCTTAAACTTTCCGCTTTCTTTCCGAAGATCTCATTCGTCAAAAACTCATTTTCTTGACCTTTGACCCCTCATAACTGACCGAACGGTTATCGGATGTTTGAGGATTTTTCTCAGATTATAAGTAACATCAATCCCAACGTACATACCAAAAATCAGCCTGCTGCAAATTTTTTCCTTGAACAAAATTTTTCTTTCTGCTAACGGTTTTTATGACAAAATGTTTGTCAAACTAGGACAGAGTCTAGGGAAACAACAGACACAAAACAAAACAAAAAACGATTTTTTAAAGTTGGATTTTTCCGTAAATGTCAGTAACTGTTCATTATGAAATTAAATGAATTTGTAGATGTGTGTATGCTGATTGCTTATCGAGACCGTTGCAATAAAAATACGACCGTTCTTCTTAACATCTACTTTATTTCTGATCTTCTTGATCATGTGACATGACAATACATGATAAGCATAAAACAAATTATGTATTTAAGATGTGTACACTAGTAACAAAAATTATGTAACAAAAGTTATGCAAATTATAATAATTGTATGATTGATGATGAGTTGAAGGTGGGTTGACTGGACTTGAGTCCCCACAAATTGTGATGCAAAACAGTAAATTGAATGGCATTTACGGAAATATGGAACTTCAAAAAATCATTTTGTGATTTTTGTACACCATATTAAAATTAAGGTTTCAGTAAAAAAATTCTATCCCAAATTTTAAAAAATCAAGAATTTTTTCCTCAAATTTTTTGATTGAAAATTGGGCCATTTTTAAAAATTAAATTCACAAATACTCCAAAGATTTATATTTAGCTTCAAAAAAATTATTGCTTGCTTGAAACACAAAAAATGTACGTTTTAACTAAAGTTCGACAAAATCGAATTATTTTCGTCGAAGATAAATATGTATACAAATTAAAAAATTGGTTTTTGACATTTTCCCCAATATTTTTGAGCTTATGTGAAAAAATGATCCAAGTGAAAGTTGCAATTCACTTGTTCACTTGATTATCTACAACTTTTTATGTATATAATTTTTGTTGATTGGAGGTCTACTTTGCCAGAATTTGTAAGAAACCTTGTTTTCACACCCCAGCCCACCTCTTTTCATCTGTTGCGGGGCAATCTATTTTTCCCCTTGGATATACCAATAATTTTAAATTTTCCTATCACCCACATACTACTTATATTTTTTTTGTTTTCAAAAGTTATTGGCATTGGTCTATATTGGTACTGCGAAGGCGAATAGCCCGAAATTTTATTTGTTGGTCCAACAAACCAGCGCACAGTGTGGTATTTAATACTTAGAACTAATGGCCATTAGTCTATTTCCTCAAGGTGGCAAAACCATTATTCAATGCAGCCTTGAAAAACAGACTCTGTGTTATAGGTTTTATGAATTATCTACCGTATAAGACAACGCATAATGTCAAAATTATTAGTAAATGTTGTTTTCCATAAACCCTTAAATCCTTAAATGTTCTGAAGTAATTCCATTATTTAGAAAAAGGCAACCAATATATGTCTCCAAATACAGACCTCTCGCGATTTTTTTTTTTTTTGAAAAACTGCTTAAAAACAGAATGCTTAGTTTCTTAGATCGTAATAAGTACTTTTGTGGTAATCAATTTGGCTTTAGATCTGGTTTGTTAACAGAGAATGCGATTCTCTATCGACAATTATTGCTTTTATTGGTTGATCATCAGATATTGCTTAAAAATTTTATAATGCTGGGTTTTTACGAGTAGTACCAAAGCACACAGTTGGCTAAATATTTACATTTCAAGAAACAAATACAAAACCTTAAAGTAAATGGACTTTTCAGTAATTTAATTGATCCAATAAATGGTGTGCCCTTAAGTTCTGTACTTGGTCCAGTTTTATTTTTGATCTAATTCAACTCAATTTTTAAGCAACAATTAAATGGCTCAGCAACTGCATTCGCAGCGTCGAAGTTTGGATATCTCGACTTAAAAAATTGACTACCATCCATCAACAAAATGTTGCGAAGCTAGTCTTGAAACGAGTCTATAAAAATGGCTTTATATGACAGTAGAGAAATTTTACAGGGCAACTCTGCTATCATAGTATGATCAAAAAATGTCCAATTTTAAAATGGTTGTCTCCCGTTATATTAGTTGTGCCCAACCTACTGTTTATTGTTCTTCAAACTGTGATGCTGCAAAAATTAATTCAATAACAATTCAAAGTGATAAAAAATGCATATATTCCCCAAAATCTTTTATTTGTTGAATTTAAAACGTAAAATGTCTTACTTTGAGTGCAATAAAGTATAAAAATCCTTTTGAACTCTATAAACCACTATACAACTGGCTAATAGGGATTATATTGAGAATGAGGTTATATAAATTTCTCAGCACTGCACTGTGTGCATTTATGTGCATATAATTGCTATTCTCAGTCCAAAGGACACTCGGAATCTGTTATTTAATTTAATTAAGATCGACCTCCTTGTTGGTACTTTAGGTTTAGCTTTGAGGGGAGAGTTGTAGTTGGCATTGGCAGTTGGCAGGTCGTTAAACCGGTAGTCAAGCAAGTAGTAGTTATAGATTTCGCATTTCTAATTGCCATGAAAACCAATTAGTTAATCGATTATTATTATAATAATCACTCTGAGTATATAATTACACTTTCAAAATATAATTCTCATTATCCTTCTGTATTTCTTCTTTTAACCATCATCTAAGAAGAGAGAGGCAAGCGTCTTAAATTACCAAATAACTCTGTTTATTTGTAAGCTACCCATTCCAGCGAGTTAATTTATGCAGATTTAATATTTTTTTTTTGTATTGGAAAACAAATCAATTAAAGAAAGAAAAAAAAAACTTCTCTTCATTTATAACAACGACGGACGAGTAATGGGCATAGTCGCCACGAAAAGCAATAAACTTAGAAAATCCTGCCAAATTGAGGTCAGTAATTGGTCTGGGTGTTGAACAAATGGCATCCGAAAGCTATAAATTCTTATTGGCAATAATTCTATTTTTCCTTTATATTTATATCAATAAATATAAGTCCAAACACAGTTTGTGTGTTGGGCCTAAAATTTGAAAACAATTTACTAAATCAACAACTTTATTTAGGCAAATCGATATACGAATATATTGAGTTCTACAATTCTTAGAATATTTATGAAGGTATAAAAGTTGGAAAACAATTTTAAGCAATTTTTATGGATTAGCTATAGCTATGTAGTTCTGGAAACTAAAAGATTCTCTTCATGAATATTCGTAACCTGTTTTTAAAAGTGCGTAAATATTTTGTCTGTAGGTACTTTACATAAAATAATTTATACAAGAGCCTCTATCTGGCAACTTATGGTGTTATCTACATCGAGTTACTATTTAGTATTGCTACTTGCTTTATCGAAATTGATTGTGGGCCCATTCAGAAGCAACAATCACTTAATCTTCGCAAAGGCTATGTTTTTGAAAAGAGATTTCAGGTTACCTTAGACAAACAGGGAGTAACTTCATGCACCGTAGCATCATTGAGTTTGATGTTAAAGTTATAAAATTTGCTGAGCTAAATGAACGAAACAACGCGGGGGTATTTAAATCGATTTTCGGTACCTACCATCCGAAAATATTTACTAGCTAGAAATGCAGAAAGTTTCAAAAACTATTCAAAGACTTTCCGGACTGTAGCATTGGTGTCCATTCGCTCTAGCCATCTAAGTCTTTGGCTTTTCACTTTAGTGGCTAGGTCGGTGTCGCTGTACACCCTATACAGTTCGTTGTTGTATCTTCTTCTCCATTCCTCTATGCAGACGGGACCAAAAATCAACCGGACATTTTTCCTCTCAAAACAGCCCAACGCGTTCTCATCGACCGTTAACATTGTCCATGCCTTTGCATCATAATCAGGACCGGGATGATAAGCGTCTTATACAGAGGCAGTTTAGTTGCTCGAGAGAGGGGTTTGCTCCTCAATTGCATTCTTAGCCCAAAGAAACAGCGATTGGCAAGAGTAATCCTTCGTTTGATCTCAGCACTGGTATCGTTTGCTGAGCTTATAGCGGATCCTAGGTAGACAAAGTCTCTGACCACCTCAAACTTTTAGCTATCTATAGTAACGTTCTGTCCGAGACGTCGGTGTTGGGTGTCCTTTCTTGTTGACAGCACATATTTCGTTTTGATTTCATTCACCGTTAAACGCATCTTCTTGGCTTCCTTCTCAATACTCACAAAAGCACCACTGACATTACGCTTTGTTCGTCCGATTATGTCAATGTCATCAGCGTAAGCGAGTAATTTGACGGACTTTTGAAAGATTGTGCCTCTAGTGTTGACGTGAGAGCTTTGCACTATTCTTTCAAGAACGATGTTGAAGAAGTCGCATGACAGTGCGTTGCCTTGCCTTAAACCTTTTTTGACATCAAAGGTATCGGTGATGTCTTTGCCGATCTTGATGTAGCTGCGTGCATTTTCCATCGTCGTCCTGCACAATTGGATGAGTTTGGGAGGGCCAAAACTAGACATTGCTCTATATAGCTAGTCTCTAAGGACACCGTCATACACGGCCTTAAAATCGATAAAAAGGTGGTGGGTATCGATTTGAAACTCCTGGGTTTTCTCCAAGATCTGCCGTAGTGCGAATATTTGGTCGATGATGGACTTTCCCTGGCCTAAAGCCACACTGATATGGACCTATCAGGTTGTTAACGAATGGCTTCAAGCGTTCACAAAGTACGGCAGAGAAGATCTTGTAGGCGATATTAAGAAGACTGATGCCTCTGTAGTTGGTGCAGTCCAGAAGATCGCCTTTCTTGAGGATCGGGCAAATAATGCTGAGGTTCCATTCATCGGGCATGCTTTCTTCCGACCATATTTTACAGATGAGCTGGTGCATACTTCTTACCAATTCATCGCCAGCCACTTTGAAAGTTAAGATATCTTCCCTTCGCCGAAATCAGGTAGACGGATTTGTTGGCTTTCGTCATCCAGGTTGAATGGTGCAATCTTCATGGTAGTGGAATTCGGTTCGTCATCGGCATTATATAATTTGCACGAATGATTTTTCTATCCTCGGCTGCTATTCTATCACGATGTTCCCCTGATCATGGTTGCAGGATTCGGTTCGAGCCTTGTAACCCTAGGAGGTTTTCTTTAATTTTTGGTAAAAATTCCGAACTTCATTCCTGCAGCAGCATCCAAGGTATATAGAATACATGGTATGATATTGCGCATGTCGTTATCCTATCTCTCTCACGCATTTTGTCAACTAGTGACGCAGTTCCCTTTGCATTTGTTTTTGTTTCTGTTTTATGTTTTTGATTTGTTGTTGTCTTTTGTACACGTTTTTGTCCACAAGTGACGCAGATGCACAGAACCAAACAGAAAATCAACTCGGAATAGAATACCATGTACTCTGTATACCTTGAGCGGCATCCCTCCATTTCTCTGATCGTGCGCTTCTCATGCTCCTGTCTCCTCTTTTGCTCGTAGAGCTTGGGAGCAGTTCTGGTCCTTCAATGCAGCAGTTTGGACATCCTTGCCTTGCGTCAATAGCAATATGGTCAATCTGGTTGGTGGTTGATTGACCAGGAATTCACCATGTCCCCATGTGTATATCGAGATGCGGGAACTGCGTACTAGCTTAGCTACCACAACGTTTCACCGCGGAGCAAAGTCGATTAACCTGAGTCCGTTATCGGAGGTTGTGCCGTGCAGGCTATATCTTCCGATTGTACCATCAAAGACGTCTTCTCTTCCTAGTTTGGCATTAAAATCACCCAAGACAATTTTAATGTCAAAGCTAGGGCATTGCTCATATGCCTTGTCCAGGACCTCGTAGAACTCGTCCTTGGTGTCGCGATCTTTTTCTTCTGTGGGGGCATGCGTGCATATGAGTTTAATGTTGGCGAATTTAGCTTTGATGTGAATTGTCGTGAGGCACTCGTTCACATAGTTGAAACTCAAGACTTCCTGCCTAAGTCTGCCTCTAACGACGAATCCACGTCCAAAAAGACGTTGCCTTGTGGTCGGTAACAGTCACCGTAGTAGATGTTGCAGTCCTTCAGTTTTCTTTTGCCCGGCCCATCCCATCGCACTTCTTCATTGGCGGTGATGTCTGCTTTGTAGCAGTCTAGAGCTTCAGCTAAATGTTCAGCTGCACGTGTCGTATAGTCAATAAAGAGACAGAACATTCCACGTGCAGATCCGAAGTTCGTTGTCCTTATTTCGTTTGCTAGGCTCGTCAGCGGCAAATCCATCCGTATCCAAAGCTTGTTGTTGCTTCGCAACTAAATAGCTTTACGTGGCCGGAAAGTCACCCCGACGGCACGACCTCCAGCCTGGAGGACCAGACCCTTACAATATAACTCCAAGGGCGTGAAACCGGATTTACCGCTCCTTATAGGCCTGAGCTCTGAATATGTGGTAGTGACCCGTGTAAGGTGTGTACTAAGTAGTTCAACCTAAATGGAACTGTAGACGGCACCGTTGATTCCATCTGGAGAATTCTTCCGCTGCTGCCTGGATAAAGTAGAAGTGCCTTAGTGGGAACTTGCATTTCCAGTCAACTACATTGGAGAGGAGAAAGAATATCAAATAAGAATCACGTTTACTTACTTTAACGTATAAAATAGCTATAAATTTCCATAGATATAGATTACTTTTCTTAGAAAATTTAAATCAAATCAAACCTTGTGTGTAGGTGAATATAAAGGTAATACAAAATACAAGAAGACATTCAAATACAACTACACACCCACTCAAACATATTGTGAAGAAAAAGAATCCTTTTCGGATACATACGAGTATATGTAGGTACCGTAAAGTATTATTGTGTTATATGAATTCTAGGAAATAGGAATCAATTTTACATTTTTTGAAAATTTATGATGATTTACAAGGAAATTTATCCGAACAAGGAAATTCCATAAGTTGAATTGCATAAATTTATACATTTATAAATTTTGTATTTGTTGTGTGTGTGTCGCTCTTGATACCGGTGATTGGATTAGTGAGGTTGCTTTAGATTCTCTTATTATTAAGCTTCCGTATCGTAGGTTATAATTAGAGGGTTAAATGGAATAGAATAGAATTATAATAAAGTTTTATTACGAAAATAAGTTGGAAAATATATTTCAAACAAAGCCAACAAAATTTTAGGAACAAAAAGAAGATAATTTGCTTAATAGAAATTTTCTCAAAATTAAAAAAAAAGAAAACAAAATATATTTTGTGGAGGAAGCTCACTCTAGTGGCGGAGGAACCGGAAAGGTCTACACCATTTTTATTATAAGGCTTTGTTTGAAATGAAAATATAATGCTATAAACATTGTTTTATTGTACGTATGTATGTGGGGGAACAACAGTACGGGTCTATATAGGTAAATACGGGTCTATAGGTAAAAAGGCGTGTTGATTTAATACGCAGTAGCCACGCATATTATATAAAACATTGTCAATACTATGTGCTTCACATAGTAAAGCCTAGTACGCTGCTGATGCGAAACGAAAAATCCCATACAAAAATCACACAGCGAAATCATAAACGAAAAATTTAGTTTCACTTTTCGTTCTGCAGTACGCTGTTCGATGAACGAAATTGAAAATTGTTGCATATTTTTTGGAGAAGTCTACACTCTTTTTTCGCACACAATTAATTACCCAGACCATTTAGGCTTTAAGCCTAGTACGCTGCTGATGCGAAACGAAATTTTTAGTTGGTCTCCAACAAGACAACGAAATGCTTACGAAAACGCAGCGAAAAAATATTCATTGACAGTTACACCAATTCAAAAATTCAAAACAAATGCAACTGAAAAAAAGAACACAGACAGCCACGCTGTAATGAAAGAAACAACAAAAATACACACGAAAAAACACAAATGTCATTTTTCCGCACACAATAAATGGCCTGGGTAATTAATTGTGTGCGAAAAAAGAGTGTAGACTTCTCCAAAAAATATGCAACGATTTTCAATTTCGTTCATCGAACAGCGTACTGCAGAACGAAAAGTGAAACTAAATTTTTCGTTTATGATTTCGTTGTGTCATTTTTGTATGGGATTTTTCGTTTCGCATCAGCAGCGTACTAGGCTTAAGATCAAAAAATGTTGGTATTCATTTTACTGATTTCGTTACCAGAAATGGCTTATTGAAGGCGAAGAAGACTCGTAAATTAGAGCCTTATTTTGGCGGAATCAAAAAATTTTGATATTTGAAGCTTATTAAATGATTATTTGTTGAGCAAGCCTTGATTTTGTAGCTCCAACGCACACTGGGACCCATTGTACCAGAGCCATGCCCAAACTCAAAAATTAAAATGAGTACTGTAAGTATTTTTTTGTTATTACTTTTGCTGTTGACACATTCTTACAGCTTTTAATCACATTTTGATCACTTTGAGGTTATTAACAATAGCCAAATAGCTTCTCCGAAGTAGTGAATTGTGGAATGTGAAGTGTCTTATAGTGACTTTATCATTTAATTAAGGCTTTTTATTTATTGTGTGGAGCTACGATTAATAAAATCGGGCTGTATTTAATATGTGTCAAGGTAAGATAAATTCATTTAATATTTTTCGTAATCAAATTTGTAGCCCTAACGGGAAATTTTCATGTTGAAGAGAACAGTAAGTCAAAAAAATAATTTACATTTTATTTCAAAATTGCGCATCGAACTTTTAAAACTGCTAATGTACATTTGTGCTCTAGTTCTTCCTCTATATAAAACTGAAGTCGAAACCAAAAGTGGGGTGCGCGAATTTCTTAAAATATTTTTTTTCTTAAATTGTGTAATGTTAGTGTTCGTCATATAGACCGAGAAACATTGATTGTAGGATCAAAAATCAATTCCTATAAAATATAGTTATGAGTTTCAACGCAGAATTTGTCGCTCTTAAGTATATCTAAAATTTTCTGAAATCCTTTTATTGGATTTCTGCATAATCGCTTTCAAAGAGGGTTAAAAGGGGTGGAAGTGGGAGTTTATCAATCTGATATATTTTTTTCATACAATCCTAACATATGGTTCATGATTTGAAGGTAGTTTTTTACGCTGAATCGGATGAGACCAAAACCAGAGCAATACGACTACCATAGACAGTTAAATACATCTTTTTGGATTTTTATGATAGGTATGTACATAAATGCATAAATGAAACTTGAAGTTAATGTTCAATTTATTAATTAAGTTTTTTTATGGCCTTTTATAATTTTTTTCGTCTCAGAAGGGTACAACAACATCTAACTGATGAGCCCAACTGTCATACATGGGCGAAACGCAATTGGACCAAGTGTCATAAACAAAATTTTAAACTGAACTGCAGTCAATTTACAATAAAAATTCAATAATATTCCTATTGATGGCGTTTTTCTTCTTTTTATGTGTTTGGTTTATGAAGAGAATCAAGAATGAAAAAAGTACGTAGAAATGACTGTAGTTTAGCTCTATAAGGGTACAATTTTGGTTCCAAATACCCTGTCCTGTTATTCAAAAAATATGTATGTACATACTTTTCGCTTTAAATGGACTATTATTTATTAAGAGAGAGTTTTTTTCAAGGAAAACATCAAGAACGGATAACCTCACCGACATAATGAATCGAATGTTCATATCATCTGACCCAGTCATAAGCCTAATGCGAAATTAGCCACAAATGATAAAAAAATGTTCGATAGTGAAGTTATTTATATGTTGGAAGACGAAATATAAGCAAAAATATAGCTGAATGGGTTTTTGCAGGGCCGGATTAACAAGTAGGCAGAATAGGCAGTTGCCTGGGGCCCCCGGCTTTAGGGGGCCCCCGAAAAATGAAAAAGACTTCTAAAATTATCTTACAAACATAAAATTCTAGTAATGCTTTTTTTTTATTGCAAAATTTTGTTGTCAAGTCCGGCAGCAATGGAGTAGGTCTTTCAATCGCTATAATTGCAGATTTGTCTACTGAATTCCACTTGTAAAAGGGTTTGCTTATAAGTTTTTCAATAACACAATCACAACGGTTTTTAATAACAGCTTTTTCACTACTTGATGCCAATTTGTAGTAAAATTTTACACGCAAATTATAAAAGCATCACTTTAATAAACAAAAACGACTTCCAAATTTGTATTTATATTTTTATTTACCTCCACTAAAAAAAAAACTCTATTCAGTGCAAAAATTCCAAACGAATTTCCCCTTTTGTTCATATTCTTCCAGCACGAATAGAACAAAACAAAGTCAAGATACAACACTATTCCCATATTCATATCTGAGTGAGAGTGTAAGAACTTTGAGTACTGTTCGCCACTTTGGTTGGATCCGTTCACAGTTAATTCGAACGAACCGGTTGGTACGATACGAGCAGCGATGCCAACTGAGGCTTTTTCATGGCTTTTAGGCATTATTTCATTAACTGAGGCTTTAAGGCTTGTTTTTCTTCAAAAAGGCATCTTTTTATTTGAAATATTGCAAAGTGAAAAAGCAGATTTGCAAACGTGTGCTTTTTTGTATGGATCATTAGAAGAGAGTTTAGTTTCATTCCGTGAAAAGTTCAATGATTTCTAGGAAAAAACAAAACAATTATTACCTGGTGTAGGTTATACAGAAATCGTAAAACGTACTCGTCGTAGAAAAAAACAACCTAATGACGGAAATGCTCCAGAAGTAGAATTTTCGCCTCGCGATGATTTTAGGACAAAAGGTTTCCTCGAAATCATTGACAATCTTCACAGTGAAGTCCAACGACGTGCGAAAGTGTATACCTATGGAAGTTTCAGAGAGATTTGCATTTCTCATCAACTTTTCTCTAAGTGATGGAGACCTCCATGAAGCTATTAATAACTTAGTTCGTTTTTATTCTAGCGATTTGGAAGAATTTTTCATTGAAATGAAACTATTCCAAAACTACGTGAACTCCAGATACACTGATGCACAAAAAACTCATAGTCATTTGTATAAGATTCTAATGGATCAAGTAGCCGATGTATTTCCTAACACAGAAATAGCTCTTCGGATTTTTTTTTACATAAATGATCACAAATTGTTCTGCCGAACGATCCTTCTCGCAATTAAAAAGAATCAAAGCTGCTGAAAGAGCTACAACGCGACAAGAGCGACTCGAGATGTTAGGTATACTTTGCATTGAGTCAGATTTATTGAACAAAATCGATATTGATGATATAATTGACGAATTTGCCGAAAACAAATGTCGTCAGCCGAGAATTACAAGGTCGTATCTCGAAAAAAATCAAAATCGAGGTTTTGATGCAAAATTGTTCAGATATCAAGTAAGAAATGTTTTGCATCACTTAAAATATGCCAACATTTAAATTGAGGCAGAAAAAGCCATAAAATCAAGGTCGTATGTGAAAATTTCATTCACTTTTTAGTTCAAGGTCGTATGTTGCACATACAACTTTGTAATCGCAATACCTTCTCGAAAATTGAAACAAAGTTGTAGGTAACTCTGCAAAAGAAATCAAAATTAGAAGAATGGTTCTATCTCATCACTGTTAGAGGCTAGCGAAAGCATTTCAACCTTTGTGCTATCTCATTTGAAGCCTGTTTTGGTGTTAAAAGTTTGTTTTTTGCTGCCCAAAAATCAAGTAAATTTTGCTTTAAGAAATATATAAAAATCAAATTAAATTAAAAACCAAGAAAGTAAGCCTTAAGCCCAGTAAATTATTTACTAAGAACTCAATTTAATAACAATGTAGCAAACAATAATGGAAAACGAGATTGAATTTGATCGTCCAGGCAAGTTGATCAACAAATAAAATGCACGACTGGATCGCACGTACTTGCTCTTATGTTCAAGTTGTGTGGGACTTAAGAACTTTAAAAAATATTCAAGTTATTGTAGAAAAAGTATAAAAAGCATTTAAATCGTTCTTTTAATTGTATAAACAGTCTGATAAATAACTTAGAGCTCAAAAAAAAGTACCTATGCCATCTGTTTACATGAAAAAATATGAATATATGCAAAAAAAAAATTTAAAATCGTTGGAGCCGTTTTCTTAAAAATTAATTTTTTATATATGATATTTTTGTAACATTTTTCAAAAAAAATTTTGGCATGCCAATTTTGAGTATATATTAATATACATTTAAAACTGAAATTTCAAAACAATTCATCAACCCGTTTTTGAAATATTGAATTTTCAAAAAAAAATTTTGAATCTTTTTTTAAAAATCCAAAATTAATTTTTTCCAAAATTTTGGTACACAGTATTATTTATATTTTAAAAAAGCTTTTGCACAAAAAAAATTTATTGAAATCGGATGAGCGGTTAATGAGAAAACCGAAAATCAAAAAAACCGTTATATGGCAGGTACCGTTAATAAATGTTTTTGGTAATTTTTTTTCTTACCAAAAAGTACACTATGTCTACAATAAAACACTGATTTTTTTTTTATCAAAATCGTTGGAGCCGTTTTTGAGATAAATAAGCTTTTCCTTAACGGTTGTATGGCAAGTACCGTTATTTGTTGAGCTTAAAAAAAAATTTCATTTTCCCCTCTGGAGAGTTACAAAAAACCTTAAGTTCAAAATTTGAAGAAAATCGCTTCAGTGGCTTAGGCTGTAGGTTGAGGTACGGACAGACAGACAGACAGACAGACAGACAGACATCAGACAGACAATTGTGCCAACCACTTTTTTCGTGTTCTCTATCATCGTAATGTCATGTTTGATTGTTATCTCGAAATTTTTTTTTTGCACGAGTCCAAAACTTGCCCTATAGTACCTATATCGCAAGTAAAAAACGACATTGTTGCTATGTTAAAAAAAAAAATCAATAAAATAATGCTAAAAAATTAACTAAAAATTTGTTTTATTTATGTTACTTTTCAAACATTTTCTTTTACCATTTGATTTTTAATTCATATTTCAGAAATTGCAGTTGTAACTACCTTTTAATTTTTCTTTTTCCTTAGATAAATTTTAGTTCAAAGGCGTATGTCTAACATACGTCCTTGAACTAAACAAAATTTTGTTACAAAGTCGTATGTGGATTTCAAAAATGCTCATGATCTAATTTGTGGATAAAATTTTAATTTGTTTTGGTGTAATTTCAGTTATGCTTATGGGTTCAAGCATATTTAGCTAAAAACACCAAAACAAAACTAACTCTAGATACACTAAAAAAGTCTCATTTTTTTCTTTTCGCTGTATCTCAAATGTATATGTTTATCACATACGACCTTGTAATTCTCGGCTGACGATGTAGAAAACGACATGTTTAAAATGTAGATAGTAATTTTATTGATATTATTACATTGTGACAATAAAATTTTTATGAAAGATATAAGTTTGTATCTTTTAATCGAAAAAAGAAGGGCACGGACGTTAAAAAAGGGCCCCCAAATTGATGGTTGCCTAGGGCCCCATTGAGGGTTAATCCAGCCCTGGGTTTTTGTTTTACTTTTACACATGATAAATTAATTTCCTAGTTTTGGGTATGACCTTCCATATACCGGGCCCACTGTGCAACGGTTTTTAAATATTCAAGTTTCCGCTTAGACAAGACTGAAGTTGGCGGAAGAAAGTAGCCTGAGACACGGCAGCGTTCAACTCTCTACAATCTCCAGCATGCTGGTTTCAGTCTTATAAACCAAGCTTTCGGACATCTGCGATGGCTTGGTCTTCAAACCTGAGGTCTGGTCTTCTTCGTTCTCTTGAACTTGAGGGCTGGGACTCAAAGACTCTCCTGTTTTTAGCATTATTGTGCATTTGCTCGATGTGGCTGAGCCAATTTAGTCGATGTTTTTTAATTTTCTGGGCAATATCCACATCTTGAAACAGCTCACAGTTGTATCTTCTTCTCCATTCGTCCTCCTCGCAAGCAAGACCAAATATCCGTCGAAGAATTTTTTTTCCAAGGAGCCCAGTATCAGCTCTCCCTTTTTGCTATCGCCCAACACTCGGTGCCATAAAGCACGACTGTCATCAGTATAAGGGCGCACACTTTGTCTTCGTGGGAGTAACTTTGAACCCATCTGTTGCGCTAAAGGCTAAACCAAAGTAGCACTGGTTTGCTAGGGTAATTCTTCGTAGGATCTCTAGTATATCGTTGGTGGAATTATTCTTTATTCTGAGCTAGATGAACTCCTTTACTACTTTGAATTTTGTTGCTATTAACAGTGATGTTTTATCTCAGCCGGTTGACAGATCTTTCATTGTTTGTTGATAGTAAGTACCAAGTAGTAACGGCCTATTGGGAGTCGCCGATGATTTCGATATCGTTAACGCTTGCCCTGCGTACTATTTGCTCCAGAACGAGATTTAAGAAATCACATGATAGTGCATCCCTTTGCTGAAACCCTGTGTAGGTTTGGAATAGTTCAGAAGAGTTTTTTGCTTAGTTGCACATTCCAATGTCATGCGACACAACTGGATCAGTTTTCCTGAGATCTTAAGTTCAGCCATCGCCATATAGAGCTCTTGACGATGAATGCTATCATATGCGGCTTTGTATTCGGTGAAAAGATGGTGACGCTCGACTTGAAATCCGTTGGTAATTTTCTAGGACTCGCCTGAGAGTGAGTGTTTGGTACATGGTTAATCTGCATGCCCCAAAGCCACCCCTGTAATTGCAGAACAGTGTTGCAGACCGGCTTAAGACTCTCACATTAGATAGGATTATCTATGTGACGTGACGTTTATCAGGGATATGCCTCGATAGTAGTTCTTGCAGCACATAGGATCACCTTTTTTGAAGTTGGGACATACATAAAGAGCTGATGGACGAGTCATCGGACATGCTTTCTTCCAGCCAAACCTGGTTGATGAGTTGATGTATGCACGATTTAAACACATTTCTTCCGTGCTTCAAGAGCTCCGCTGGTAAATCATCAGATCCGGTGGCCTAGGTTTGCATTGACTAGCGTGGGTTTGCTTCTTGTCCTATTTCTCGCTCTACCTGATCCCCATTCAGCAGCTCCTGGGAATGTTGCTTCAATACAACTACTATTCCCTGTGTTTCGGGGACTAGGTTACCATCGCTGTTTTGAAGAGCCTGCGTTCTGATTTTAAAGCCAGTAGCCACTTGTTTGAATTTTTTATAAAACTTCTGGGTGTTGTTTCGATCGAAAGAATCTTCCATCATCATGATGAGCTGGGAGGTTGCGAACGCCCTCTTTTTTCTACGCAGGGTTCTCTTTTACCCTCTTCTCCTTGCTCAATACTTCTCTCTTGCTGCCCTTGTTTTCCGCTACAGCATATTCGCATCAAAATCTTCTGTCACCTTTTACAGCTGTACGCATTCATCATCATACCAAGTGTTCTTTTTCGGGAGTGGTTGGTAGCTTATTATGGTGTCGGCTTATTGGATACATGGGACCACTAGTGTTGTTGGTATCTCTTGCAGGTGAATGCACAACGGAGAGCTTCTCACTCAGATATTCAAGTAGGATCTTGCGACTCCAGGTATGCTTAATGGACCAACCTCAAATTTCTTCTTAAGGGTGGTTCGAAGTTGCTTTTTATTTGATTGTGAAGAACGAGGCCCTGGCCAACAAGGAAATGGTCAGAGTCAACGTTTGCCCCACGAAAGGTACACACGTCTAAGATTTTAGAAGTGTGTCTTCCGTCGATAAGCTCATGATCAATTTAGTAGGCTTATCGACCATTTTGGGACCGCAAGGTAACTTGGTGGATCCTTAGCTGTGGAAACCTATTAGCATTGGGTATCACTAGTATCACCGAATTAAAATCAAAAATTTGGTGGCGCAACAGTTCGTGGGGATCCAGGGCCTAGTAACTTACAATTCTCAACTATTCAAGTGTGCGTATTGTTGACAGCAATGGAGGGGAGCTAAAATTTTTTGCCGACTCCGAACGGCTAAATGAGAAGCACTTATTCATGAAAAGTATGTATACTCTTCGAGGATTTTTCAGTTCCTCGCAAGAGGCAGTACCTCTGGAAATACATTTCTGTTTTTTAGGTGGCAACGGAGTCGAACCGAGACCTTCAGAGTTACAGTCCAATGCACAAACCATTATACCACGAGGTACTGCTATCACCGAATTACAAGCTTCTGAAAAGTCTTTTAGTCGGAGACTGTTATCATTTTGTGTCTTCGTGGAGGCTGTGTCCACCAGCTTAATCCTCCGAAGGTGTCTTCCTTTCCAATTGAGCATTAACGTCCCAAAGCAAAATCCTTACATCGGCAGAATCCGTAAGTTCTGTCCAGGAGGTTATAAAATTAGTCCTTTAAAGAGCTTTCAATTCCATTGTGAGAGGAGCGTGGTGCATATATTTTGAAAGTGGCTTTGATGTGGAGCACAGCCAAGCGATTTTTTACCGGTTAAAAGTCTATAAATTAGCTTTTTAACTGATTTCCCACGACGAGTCCACATGCGACAATCTGGAGTCTCTCATTACAGCTGTAATAGACCAAGAGCCCACAGCAAATTTTTGGGTGTGAAAGTTAACCGAAAATGAAGCACATGAGACGAAAGCTGTGTTGAGGCTTATGAAAGAAATGAAAGTCTTGCAGTCCCTAGTGGGGGCTTTAGTGAGTGATAGCACGCCAAAAACTCAAAAAAATCAACTTATAGGATAATTGTATGAACCAAAATTTTTGATCACACATCCCTAGACAATGCTCCCCTGATCACAAAAAGGTGGGTCCAAGACCATTAGGTGGGGGCCGTTACTCTGCCAGACCGTTTGAAAAACCCTAAAAAGTCATCTCAAGGGATAATGGTATGAACCAAAATTTTTTTTTTCTCAGTCCCAGACAATGCTCCCCTGATCACAAAAAGGTGGGTCCAAGACCATTAGGTGGGGGCCGTTACTCTGCCAGACCGTTTGAGATTTTTAAAAGTGTTAAATAACGATAAGGTGGCCAATTCACCTATAAGTAGCGAAAAAACCCATGGTGTATAGGTAGGACTAAGACTACAACAATCTCGTATGGCAGGGGAGGTTTACATCCCCCGTTTAGGTGGAAGTGGAAATTTTCCTAGAAAAAAACTATGTACATAAGTTTAAAAAAAACGACAATACTATCAATAATATTTTGATACTTTTTCAAAGTTAAGTCCATGTTTTTATACTAAATTATTTTATGCTGATTTTCTTCTTCTTTTATTTCAAAAATCACATATGTAGGTACATTAGACTGTTTCCAAAAAAAAAATTTGCTTTCGATTTTCTTGCAAACAGACTGAAAAGTTTCAGTTAAGCAAAAAAAGAGGTCTGTGAAAATTTGAGCTCTTAAAATTCATGTTTAGACATGCCTCATCGCAGATTTCGGTTTTCCATACGATTAGTATGGGAGAAAACACCTGTTTGTGTTTGGAATTTTAAAACTTAATAATAACAAGTATTTAAACTAACGGCATATGTTTTTCTTGTAGAAAATTGAACGTACTTCAAAAAAGGTCTTGACATGTTTCATCATAAATCCAGCCGTTTTAAAGTTACAGTCAGTCAAACTCATTCCATAAAATTCCCATACATTTATTTAACGTAAAATTAGCATTTTTTTTAGTAATTGAAGATATTATGGTTAGTAATATCATTCTTATCGAAAAATGACTTAAGACCTTTTTTGTAGAGGACCAATTTTCCTTTCCAATGGTGCCTGACAATATTACTTCACTTCAACTAATACAGTTATATTACAATAATTAGTCACTTTTAAATTAATTTTGAGTGGGAAATTACATAGAAATTCCCTTATCAAACTCGACAGAAAATTTTTTGAAACAGGAACTAAAATATACTTTTCCAAAGGTTTTTGGGGTGCTGAACTTGAATCAGAAGTCAAAAATATTCTATTATGTCACGTTTATGAGATATTGCCGTTTGAAAATTGAAAAATAGAAGTTTTTCGCTGCAAAAAAACTTTTTTTCAATTTTCCATACGGCAATATCTCACAAATATGACGTAGTAGAATATTTCTGACTTCCGATTCGAGTTCAGCACCCCAAAAACCTTTGGAAAAGTATATTTTAGTTCCTGTTTCAAAAAATTTTCTGTCGAGTTTGATAAGGGAATTTCTATGTAATTTCCCACTCAAAATTAATTTAAAAGTGACTAATTATTGTAATATAACTGTATTAGTTGAAGTGAAGTAATATTGTCAGGCACCATTGGAAAGGAAAATTGGTCCTCTACAAAAAAGGTCTTAAGTCATTTTTCGATAAGAATGATATTACTAACCATAATATCTTCAATTACTAAAAAAAATGCTAATTTTACGTTAAATAAATGTATGGGAATTTTATGGAATGAGTTTGACTGACTGTAACTTTAAAACGGCTGGATTTATGATGAAACATGTCAAGACCTTTTTTGAAGTACGTTCAATTTTCTACAAGAAAAACATATGCCGTTAGTTTAAATACTTGTTATTATTAAGTTTTAAAATTCCAAACACAAACAGGTGTTTTCTCCCATACTAATCGTATGGAAAACCGAAATCTGCGATGAGGCATGTCTAAACATGAATTTTAAGAGCTCAAATTTTCACAGACCTCTTTTTTTGCTTAACTGAAACTTTTCAGTCTGTTTGCAAGAAAATCGAAAGCAAATTTTTTTTTTGGAAACAGTCTAATGTACCTACATATGTGATTTTTGAAATAAAAGAAGAAGAAAATCAGCATAAAATAATTTAGTATAAAAACATGGACTTAACTTTGAAAAAGTATCAAAATATTATTGATAGTATTGTCGTTTTTTTTAAACTTATGTACATAGTTTTTTTCTAGGAAAATTTCCACTTCCACCTAAACGGGGGATGTAAACCTCCCCTGCCATACGAGATTGTTGTAGTCTTAGTCCTACCTATACACCATGGGTTTTTTCGCTACTTATAGGTGAATTGGCCACCTTATCGTTATTTAACACTTTTAAAAATCTCAAACGGTCTGGCAGAGTAACGGCCCCCACCTAATGGTCTTGGACCCACCTTTTTGTGATCAGGGGAGCATTGTCTGGGACTGAGAAAAAAAAAATTTTGGTTCATACCATTATCCCTTGAGATGACTTTTTAGGGTTTTTCAAACGGTCTGGCAGATTAACGGCCTCCACCTAATGGTCTTGGACCCACCTTTTTGTGATCAGGGGAGCATTGTCTAGGGATGTGTGATCAAAAATTTTGGTTCATACAATTATCCTATAAGTTGATTTTTTTGAGTTTTTGGCGTACTATTACTCACTAAAGCCCCGACTAGGGACTGCAAGACTTTCATTTCTTTCATAAGCCTCAACACAGCTTTTGTCTCATGTGCTTCATTTTCGGTTAACTTTCACACCCAAAAATTTGCTGTGGGCTCTTAGACTATAATAATTGTTGCACTCTTTTCTTTTCATCATACCTAACCCTATTAATCACATCTCCTGGATTGGGGTAATGTCTACCTTATACCACGTCAGGACAGACTCAAGTTTTTAAGTTTTACCACTGGTTTATTGGGCTTTCACGTTCCTGACCCATATTCTCACATCATTATCCGTTGGTGTACCGAGTCTTGTTGCTATTTGAGGGTTATCACTATCTGAGGCTCATCGTGTGTGTCTCATAACCGAAATTTTTGTACATGGTAGAGAAGTTAACCCAAGGACACAACCCTTAATTAAAAAAAAAAGCCAGGTCGTGTTTAATCCTTAAGGTAGAACTATAATAGTCGGAAAGGCACTGAAGCTAATGTCAAAAACCAACGAAAAGAAGCTTTCCGTACCGTCAGAATGGGAACACACCCATAATGTAACTACCATCTATCTCTTTTTGGCATTCCTATTTCACCAAACGTTAGTTTTACTTGCGCTCGGGAGCGCACCTCACTTCCGTAACTAAAGTTGAACGAAACTTGACGAAACCTTCCACTCCGCAATTATATCTGCATCATATGCTTTCCGTGTATTCGCTTGTTTTCTCCCGACCACTAAGTGCCCCTCCAAGCATTATAGTTCTAGATTTAGGACAGTAGACCGGATAATCTGATGCAAGTAGCCCACTACGGGGATATAAGCGCTGCCGTTGGCCCGTAAAAGGTTCTCAGTATGCTAGAGTAGCTCATATAAGATCTTTGTCTTTTTGAGTAACATTCAAGCATTTAAAAAACTACAATTTTGGGCATTAACAAAATCATGCTTTTCAGTTTTCACCCGCTAGCTTCAGTCTTATTTTAGTTGAAATTTGAAAATAAAAAAAAAAACATTGGAGCTACAAATTTGGGGCTTGCGCCAAGGATAAGCATATAATAAGCTACAAATTCTGATATTAAAACTATTTGATTTCGCCAAAAAGTGTCCGCCAAAAACCTCTGAAATCTCTTTCAAGAAGCAGATATGGTCATGACTCATGATATTTGCAGTTTTCTGAAATTTTATATATTACTTAAGGATTTCCTGAAGGGATTGTCGTATTTAAGGTGAAAATAAACGTGCCTCCGTATAAGCAACACAAATTATTATCGACCGCTAAAAACGTTTCTAATCAAAATCCTCTCACATTTTGATAGTGATGGGACACAACGCTATACTTCAATCAATATTGATATAACCGTTTCAAGAATGGCTGATATTCTTAGCTATACCCCACTCTACTGGCCTTGACCTTCAAAACCTTCCTTTGTTGGTCTGCAGCCATATGCTATATCTAAAGCTTTTTGTATCAATACAAAAATGTTCTATTACCCACACTTTTCGAATTGCCCTAATTAATTGCTCAATAAATTGCATATTCAATTGAAAGACTATATTCCACGTGCATTTATAGAAAGGATAATATAAATGACCCAAATTAATCTGCCCACACAATTCAGCCTGCCTATACTACACTCTCTAATGTCTAAAAACTATTGACCTCTATTGAAGAGGAGAATCTTCTGGAATTAAGTAACTGAATAAAATGTCTATTATCCACAGGATATATAGCCTCAACCGCACACAAGCCACACACACTTACTGCCAATAATAAAATACAGGCTGAGAGACCTGCAACATATACTCGTATAGGTATCAAAATCGACATCGTAATCCTTCCATTTATAGGAAGGCTATAGGGCCCCACAACGACAAAGAAAGAGAACGAGCCTTAATGGTATTCCGGGGGAAGCCTTTTAAGGTATTATATGGAAACACACTCACATCATCATAGACCGACCGACCTCTCTTGGACACTTCATTCTCGCATAATAGTCTATGGCCCTTGGTAAACCTCAAGGTGAATGTAACGACACTTTAATTTAATTCTTTGACATCCCACAGAATTAATTTAGTTGAGAAAATCCATATCCTTGCCATCAGAGAGTTTGACTTCGACATATTATTTTCTTCTGCACTGTGATGGGAGTGGAAATACTGACGATGATGCCGCTGATGATGACGATGATGCTGAGTAAAGGTAAAAGGCTTCTTGGTGATGATGTTCCTGTTAAATTAAATTCAAAGCCCGTGTGTCTCAATTGCAAAAGAAAAAGGATATAGTGGTACCTATATGTATCTAGGACTAGGTACATACATACATACATAAGAGTATGTGTAGGTATATGAAAGAAAAGGCTTCCTACATATAAATAAATTGCTAATGACTATGAATGCCTTGAATACCATGAATACCTTATGTTTTGGAGAAAATCTATATATTGGCAGTGACATATAGTCACCTTTTTGAAAAGCCCCGGTTTCCTTGAGCTTGAGCTCCTTCGCATACAGAAACCAGAATGCGGACAGGAATCTTAAATTGCTAATTTCAAAACAAATTACCATCAGAATGTCCCTTCTCTGGGATCTCTCTGATGCTGTGCATTGAGTGCGTACAAAAGGATGTGTTATGTGACTTCTGACACCTCAAGGGTGTCGGGTTGGTTTATTTTAGGGATAGGAAGGCGGTAATTTCCTAAGGGAAGTTTCGTTTACATATTGATGAACGGTATGTTAATTTTGAAATTACTAAAGCAAAAGTTAGTGCTAGGGTAGGTTATGTATAGGTATACCTATGTTATAGAAAATATTTATGACCAAATTTATATGGCACTTTGAGCATGAACTCAAGGTAAAAATATCCCTTAGAAAAGATTCTTATTTTCCAACTTTGAAGCACGAGTAGCTTTTTTTTTTTTACTTAAAGGTTCGCTAACATACATAAATGGGTGGATATTCTGAAAATCCTGCCTTACACCCAAAATGGACAAAAAGAACAGAGAATATCTATAGAATGTTTCGGAAGCAAAATAACCCAACCATTTTTATTTAAGAAGAAAGTTGCAATTCCTTAGACATTTTTGCATTCTTATTGGCATCATATAAAGATAAGAGAGTTAACAGAGTATTGAGCTGAGAGAAGCGGTATACGATGGGTTAGAGACTACTTTTCGCATTCTGAAATAATGATTTCTAGTAAAGTTTAAAGAAGTGTAGTTTTCAGTGCCTAGGCCCCTCTAAATAATCAAGCGGATGAACTGATTCACACAATTGAAATTGAAAAAAATATCAATCCAGGGGATCACCACAGGAAGCTATAGTCTTATCATAAATTTCTATCGATCTGTTATTGAAGCAAACTTTCAAACGGCTTTTATTTTTTTATCCACAAGCTAAGAATTAGTTAGTCTCGCCATGACCTCCCTGTATTCAACTTTTGGGCGTTAAACTGACTGATAGTAAACTTAACAAACATTTGTAACCCTTGTAAGAACCAGAGGGTGTTCGTTGGAATTAAGTGGAGGCAAGGACGTAACCAGGCAATTATTTCGGGGGATGGGGGAGGTTTAAAATTATTCGAAAGCCAATTTCACCATTTAAGCTAAGTATACAGTTCTTTTGAAAAGCTGGTGATAAAAAAATGGTATTCCGGGAGAGTAGTGTCCGTGCTACAAAACAAAATTTGTGTATCCCTCTTCAGTTTACAGTTTGCAAACAAAAAATTGTTCAATGCAAAAGCAAATACAAATGCCAAGTGCAATTTTGTTGGGCAAAACAATGTCAGCGAGAAAAAAATTTTTCCTTAAAGTCAAGTTTACAGCTCCGTGCGGAAAAAAATCTATGCAAATATTTTCACATATCTAAAATTATTGAGGTGAAATACAAAACAACTTTTTTGCATGATTGGTTTACAATTTTTTTGCGTGCGAGAAGACAGACTTGTGATTTAAAAATATTTGTTGGTTTGGTATGATCGGCTTACACTTCTTAAAAAAAAAATATAATTCTCCTCACTGCATTATTATTTGCATGCAAATCGTTTTTTCATGCAAAAAATAATTGATGGACTAGGCAAAAGAGACTGAAAGACTGCGACATTTACTATACGGTGACTGTTACCGACCACAAGGGCAGCGTCTCTTTACATGTGGATTCGTCGTTAGAGGCAGACACAATCGGAAGATATAGTCTGCATGACCCCACCTCCGATAACGGACTAAGGTTAATCGACTTGTCTGTGGGGCTAAACGTTGTGGTAGCTAGTACGCAGTTCTCGCATCTCGATATACACAAGGGGACATGGCGAATTCCTGGTCAATCAACCCCCAACTAGATTGACCACATTGTGATCGACGCAAGGCGCTTTTCCAGTATCATGGATGTCCGAACGTTCCGAGGAACCAACCTTGACTTGTAGCAAAAGTAATGCTACTGAAATCCAGACTAAAGCCAAAACAGGGAATTACTGTGAGGAAGTTCGACGTCGGACGGCTACAGTCGCAAGAAATCGCCAGGTCCTTTTCCGATCGAGTCTCTCACACCCTCTTAAATAGTCCTATGCCACCAACTGTAAGTATCGAGAACCGTTGGAAAAATTGCCAGAAAGCCATCAGAGATTCCACTTCTGACGTACTGGGCCTCGCACGACCCCCACAGCTAAACCCCTGGTTCGACGAAGAATGCCGGAAGTCAAACAACAGGCATACAAAGCGGCGCTGCATATAGAAGGACCAGAGCTGGTCGCGAGCTCTACGAGCAGAAGAGGAGAATGGAACACAAGCTTCTAACAAGGAAATCGAAAGAGCATGATAAGTGCCCGATCGAGGAAATAGAGGGATGCTATTGCAGGAATGAAGCTCGGAAGTTTTCCCAAAAAGTAAAAGGAAACTCCCAAGCCTGCAGGGATGATCAAGGGAACATTGTGAATCGCAGTTGGTGCTGAGGATATGAAAAAATTATTTCTGCAAATTGTATAACGGCGATGACGAACCGAAATCCACTACCATGCAGATTGCACCATTCACCCTGGCCGACACATAGGCCAACAATTCCGTCCAACCGATCTCGGCGAAGTAACGATAGATTTATCTAAACTTATGTCCAATAAAGCTGCTGGTGCTGATGGCCTTGCGGCTGAGCTATTCAAAGCGGCTGGCGATGAATTGGTTAGGAGTATGCACCGGCTCATCTGTAAAATATGGTCGGAGGAAAGCATGCCCGATGAATGAAATCTCAGCATTGTATGCCCAATTCTGATAGGACCATATTAGGGTGGCTTAAGGCCATGGAAGTCCACCATTGACCAAATATTCACACTTTGGTAGATTTTTGAAAAAAAACCCAGGAGTTTCAAATCGATACCTACCACCTTTTCATCGATTTTAAGGCCGCGTATGATAGCATCTATAGAGACGAGCTCTTTTTGGTCCAGTCTGCTTAGATGTGGAATGGAGAAGAAGATACAACAACGAACTGTACGGGCTGTACAGTGACACCAACCTTGCCACAAAAGTGATAAGCCAACGACTGAGATGGCTGGGTCGTTTAGAGCGAATGGACAGCAATGCTCCGGCCCGGAAAGTCTTTGAATCCAACCCGGTGGGACAGCACAGTAGAGGTGGACAGCGTAAAAGGTGGCGCACGCAAGTGGAAGAAGACCTAAATCAACTTGGCGTGTGAAACAGGAGACAGCTAGCTAGAAACCGAGCTGGCTGGAAGAAGCTTGTTGGTTGATGCCCTGGTCCACCCGGGACTGTATTTTTTCAAATTGAAGGTTTCTTCGTTAAAATTTTGTTCATTTTTGCCAAGAACTGAGGAAATCAGAATGCACAAAGAGGAAAGTATGGACTTATGGTTCTCGAATCTTTTTTTAAGCTGACTTAGAAAATCATCTACTATACGTTCATTAAAAATTATGTTCATATAATAGGTACTACTTGAGCTTAATATACTAAAGCCAGAAAGTTTTGAGCGTTGTTATTAACTGTCACAAAAATGAAAGAATAAATTTCATACTAAAACGGAAACGTATGATTTATAAATGCCTCTCTAAAAATTTTCAGGAGGGGGCGGGTTCAAAACCCTGTAATCCCCCCTGGCTACGGCCTTTCTCGCAGTAGCAGTAGTACTTCGTGGAGTAATGGTTAGTGCGTTGGATGGTCATGCTAAAGAGGTCTGGGTTCGATTCCCAGCCGCTATCACCTAAAAACAGAAATCTTTTTTCCGAGGTACTGCCTCTTGTGAGGAACTGACAAATCCTTCAAGAGTATCTGTTGTGTCATGATAAAGTGCTTCTCATCTAGCCCTCCCAACTCGGCAAAAAATTGTAAGTCCCCTCTATTTCTGCCAACAAAACGCACATAGGAATGGTTGAGAGTTGTAAGCCACTTGGCCCTGGTTTCCCACGAGCTGTAATGCCACCAAATTTATACTCGAAGAGCAAGTTCCAAGCACATTTAATCTAAATTTAATCAGTTTTTGATTAGTTTACTCTCTTTCTACCATGATGCCGGAAAATTTTATCATATTCGGTTCCTAGTCTCCATAGAAGTTATACAACTGAATTATAGTTCTTGAAATCATTGCGTTTCCAAAACTTGTTGTTGGCAATCCTCCTATTCAGCTGATAACCCATTTTCACATAGTATAACGTGATCTTTGCATGCACTTTCCGACATGTGGCTACGTTATTAACTATACGAAAAAATTTCAAATCCATATTATAACTCAATATTTTCTGACTTTAAGGTCGCTTTTTCTATAGATAGCAATCATCTTTATAATGCACAATAATTAACACCAAAATCGATTTTTCATTGAACCATAATTTCATTCGTTTTCTGCATTTTAATTGAAACTTCAACCTTAAGTAGATATACTACCTTTGATTTATCTTTTATACATATTTCGAAATAAATAATTCTCATTTTTTCCCTTGACCCTTGATATTTTTCTTTTTTTCATTTTAAAAATTCATTATCTTTATCATCTTTTATAATTTGTTTCCAATTATTTCAATCTTTGATCTTCCCCTTGACCATCATGCTACTTAATATTGAAAACAAAACTCTCTTGAATAATTCATATTTTCGAAGAACAAAACCCAACAGCCTACAACTACAACAAAAAAAAAACTTCTGGCACTTAATTAATAAATTCTTCTAGAAAGGAAGTTGTATGGCAGCTATACGTTTTTCAATCTTGCAACACACAAAAACCAAACACTAAAGATTGAAGTAGGTATACCTACTTCACCGCAAAGTTCATTGGTTCTATACGACCTCTCACCGTTGTGAATTCTTAAAAGTTCATTAAAAACCCTTCCGTAAGACTCAAAAATAGAACAGATCTTTCTGGGCAAAAAAAATCCATCATAATAAAGGATGACCTACTTGGGTCCCTAGTTCTATATTTGGAACTCACTTTTTTTCATGTGAAACAAAAAATTTCATATCACGAATTTACGAATATTTTTGTTTTTATGTTTGAAAGGAAAAAAAGCTCCTATCTAGCTTTTGGGCTGGTTTTATATGCAGATAGCAATACAAATGCACAAGAATGCGTTATCCTTTTATTATTTTTTCAGAAAACTAGAAATATCACACATTCATATGTAGGTACCTTTACCTACATATAAGGTCCAGCTAGTTCGAGTAAATTTCCATTTCAATGGAACTTCGATTTTGTGTTTTCATATCGAAGCTTAACGTGCTCAAAAAAGCCAATATTGAGATATCCTTGATGCACATCCTGATTTGGTGATGAAATTCAAGTTGGGCACGTGTAAAATAAAACTGGAGACAGCAAAAAATAACAAAAAAAAAAAAAATGTCGAACCAGAACTTCCTTCCGTCTATAAACCTACAACATCAGACAGTTTATTAGAAGCCTTTTCTATCAATGCGAAACGTTTCGGAATACTCGAGCTCGTTGCTATTGCTACACTCTGTTGGGTGGTTTTGTGATTGCCTGACTTAACTCAAACGAGGTTTTGGACCATTTATTTTTGTATGTTCGTCAAGGGTGATTGGAGTTACCAACCTGATGTATTTCTCTATGATTCCATTCACAACCGAAGCCGAAAAAGTTTAATTTTTTTCTTTCTTTGTTTTATCAAAGAAGCTTAAGGATAACATTGAAATTATATTCAGGATCTTACTGGCATGAAAATTCACAACTTACCCATGTTTTAAGCACAAATTTCCAGCACCCGTGGCTAATCATGTGCTTATCTGATATCATAGCGAAAAAGAGTTGTCCACGGTCCACTTGAAACAATTGCTGAAAAACTCAGGGCTGATAGCTACTAGAAGCTCGTGCATACTCCTAACCAGTTCATGGTGTGCGTCTTTGAACAATTTGGCAACAAAGCCATTATTAGACTTAAGCTATGATACAGCTCATTGCACTTTGTCGAGATTGGGTGGATGGAAAGTTGGCCAGAATCGGTCGGGTCATCCAGGTTGAATAGTCCAATCTGCCTGGTAGCGGAATTTTATTATCATCACCATTATACAATTCACCGAAACTATTTCTCAATATCCTCAGCACTGATTGCAATTCCACTAAGATGTTTCCCTTATGGTCCTTGCAGGACTTGTAACCTTGAGAGGTTCTTTTTACGTTTTGATAGAGTTCGTTTTGAATATAAAGATGCTGGTTTCTTTCTCCGAACATTTTTTGTAAGACAATCTGGTCACATTAACCAAAAGAAATACAGACCTTGCTATCATTTTTGTTCACTTCATCCTTCTACTAAAAAAAAAGTTCTACTTTTTTTTGTCGTTGTTGTTGTTTTGTTGGTAGTGATAGATGCTTAAAACAAACGACCGCACGTCCTGCTGAAAATTTCCGATGCACATTCATCAATCATTCGTGTGTAGTACTGAATGTTTCAAGGATTTAGATGTGTCCTCAAACAAAAAAAAAATTTAAAAAAAAGGAATGAGTTACATAGTGATAGTGTTCAGCAAAAAAATAAAAACAAAAGCAGTTCCAGGTTTCAGGTTCCAACTTCTACAGCAACATCACCATCACCCATTATATAGCAAAAGGGAGTAGGTATAAGCCTGCACTTGGTTGTGTATATGTTTGCACAAATGTAAGTGGGATTTCCGTCGTCCTTGTTGTTGATAAAGCAAATTTTGTATTTTTATTTCAAAGCGAGTTCGAAGTGTGTTGTTTCTATTTTTTTTTTGCATATTTCTATGTATATAGATATTTGTATCAAAGGTGTTGGAATAAAAAGTTGATAGAATTGCAAATTGCAAAAATGGTTGACGATAACTAAAACCTATTTTGGAAGAAGTCTGTTACTTTCGACAGCATATCGCCTCTGCTTGGAGTGTGTGTGTGTGTGTGTGTATGAAGTCAATGGATTTTTATGGTTCCTTTTCTCATTTTTTTTTGTCAGAGTGTGGTATAGTGATTTTGGCACATCTTCTCCCTACCCCCCACCCACACCCACCCCCTCAGCTTTGGTCAATGACAAAGAATACAAATTGGAATCATCGGCGAAATTGTCAGCGAGAGATTTTATCTGCTATTGTGTCTGGAGGGGAACATTTCATAAAAAGCAATACCATTACAATGGCGATGTCATCCATAAAAAATATGTTGTCTGGACTCTGGACAATATAGGTATGAACTTAGGATTTCAATGCATTTTACAGTTAGGTGGAATTCGTTTTTGAGATTTTTTGCGGAAAATATTTAGGTGTCACGAGTGTATATTGATGCACCTATGCAAACGATTGAATTTTAAGGGGATTTTACAGACTTTAAAGTTTTGAGTTTTGGGAATCTGTATTTGAAAAAATTATGTCTTTTTAAGTTTGTCATTTTTTGTTGATTATGACGAGCTATAGTGGCTATGCAAATATGTACTATTTTGTGTGCAAAAGGTCTCAAATGAAAGGTTTAAAGCATAAATCAATAAGAGATCTATTAAGTAGTTATTTTTACGCTTATTTCAAAATCCTGCTTCAGAACTATCTCTCAGGTTTTAATGAGCTTGATTATCTTTTGCTTCACAATCACAGTCACAATCACAATCACAATCACAATCACAATCACAATCACAATCACAATCACAATCACAGTCACAATCACAATCACAATCACAATCACAATCACAATCACAATCACAATCACAATCACAATCACAATCACAATCACAATCACAATCACAATCACAATCACAATCACAATCACAATCACAATCACAATCACAATCACAATCACAATCACAATCACAATCACAATCACAATCACAATCACAATCACAATCACAATCACAATCACAATCACAATCACAATCACAATCACAATCACAATCACAATCACAATCACATTCACAATCACAATCACAATCACAATCACAATCACAATCACAATCACAATCACAATTACAATTACAATCACAATCACAAGCACAATCACAATTCCAATCTAAGTCCAAACTCAAATCCGAATCCAAATCCAAACCCAAATCCAAATTCAAATCTTAATCCAAATACAAAGCCAAATCCAAATCCAAATTCAAGTCCAAATCCAAATCCCAATCCAAATCCAAATCCAAATCCAAATCCAAATCCAAATCTTAATTCTAATCCTAATCCTAATCCTAATCCTAATCCTAATCCTAATCCTAATTCTAATCATAATCCTAATCACAATCCGAATCACAATCGCAATCCCAAATGAAGCCGCCTAAAAACGATTAAAAATACACTAACAAGCTGATCTTTTGAGAAAACGGGCGCACACCTTACCAACGCCAACGATTTGATGCCTTGAAGCCTAGAATCACTGCCTATAGCCCACAGGCTGCAGAAACATCAGCTGTTGGCAATGCGGCAGAGTTCATCGAATCCAATGTGCAATGAACTATTGAAATTCAATGAATCACTTCTTAACACCTTGTAGAAAGCTGAATGACAACTTTTCAAGCCGTCAAATCAGTTATTCATCTCAACTCAATCAATTGTTTGCTTTATCTTAAAAAAACCCGCAATATTTAAAGATTATTGATTAAGTTATAAGATACCATTTCCGATAGTTGACATTTTCTTAGACAAGATTTTCTTCTTTCCGTTTTTGTTATTGTATTTCCCCCCTTGAACGTTTATCGGTCTCACTTATACCAAATAGGTTTTTCCAAGTCTCAATCACTTCACTAGAAGAATCACTCGAGGCACACAGAAACACCTCCTCGTTTGCCATGCCATCAGTGTTGTTTCAATGTGAATTGTGAATTCCCAAGCAATGTGCTGTGTGGAAGTGCTTTGTATTTCTTTATAGCCACTGGCACCACACAGGGCTATAAATCTCAATTGCTCCCCGAAGAACAATTACGAAACTTCAATTAGAAGTGGCAACGAGCATTGGAAAGGCAGCAGCAGTGGCGCAGGGTGGTCCTGGTCCTATCCAGCATCGTCTCGGTAGTCATGAGCACTACAATCATGGAACGAACGAATGGAAGCAAGCAAGGTAGGCAAATGTCATCTTTTACTTTGTACACAAGTGGATCGGTTTGCTTTATACAGCTTCTGGGACTTAGAAAATGGTGCTGCCACTAAAGTGCACAACCATCACAGGCATTGGTCCTTTTCTCTATGCAACCAGTGTATTGGGAATTGTTCCATCCAGAGCTTTGGGATTCGTTTTTTTTTTTCTTCAAAAAGAAAGAAAGAAAACGTGACGTCTGGCATTGTTTGGTGAAAAAAGTAGATGGTGATGGTTTTGCATTGCAACTTCATCCATAGATCTTTGTTTTATATGTCTACAATATATAGGAGGTATGTACACTTCTTTTATTTCGCTTACAGTCTTGGAAATGGAAAGCAATCAATCTCAATGAAGCACATACTTGAGAAATTTCTTTTGTTTTTATTCCTTCCTTCCTTTTTTTGTTGTTGGTTTTATATAAAAATCAATGGTCAGGTCACGTTGGTAAAATGAATGAATTACGATGTGCCAATCTTTCTAACGCGTAATAATTTTTATTGAGGAAAGTAGTAGGAAGTGAAAAGATATAAATTAACTTTGTTTGACCAAGTTTGATTCATTTAAGGAAATTGATTGTTTTTGGAATGTGGAAGCTTGTTTTAGTCAACAAAATCTTGTAGAGACATAGTATATAATTTGATTAGTGTGTTTTTGGAGATTCCTAAAACAAACTCTACATCTAACGCTATCAGCTATTCCAAGATCTTACTTAGGTTATTGAGGAGGGATATCGGCCTGCAGTTGGTAACCATGTTCCTTGCACCTTTCTTGGGAATCGCCACGATTTTGTTGAGGATGATGGCCATAAGAAAACCATTACTGTTTGTGGAAGTTTCCTTAGGAAGAAGTTGGATACCCCATCCGGCCCAGCTGACTTCTTTGGTTTTGAGTTGTCAGTTATCTCCTCTGGGGTGCTCAAGTTCTGGTAATTGACTGGATCACTCGCAAGATTGTTGTCACTAAATGTTACTTTATTCAAGTTGGGCATCTTTTTCTGCTGGATGGATGCCTCAATTTCGCCAATCAAGGCTGGATCATCAGATGGGTTGGTCGCGAAGTTTCCTTCAAATTGGGTAGCGAAGGCTTCAACTTTATCCTGTATCGTTGTTGCTTCTCCACTGTTGGTGATGATCGTCTCAGGCATTGGTGATTTTTGACCAATCAGTCTCTGTTTATGTTCTTAAAGGCATCAGGTCCAGGTTTGATTGACTGCAGTCTCTTCTATAATTGGTTGTTGTTGTGATATTGGATAGAATTCTGGAGCATAATGTTGACGCACTGAAGCTCACTCTACCCTGTCTGGTAGTTACTGTTGATGGAGCCTTTGCAGACGTTTTCTGAGTCGTTGCCTATGTGCATTGTGCATAAAGGTTTTATGGATATATTGGGGAAGGTGCTGGTATCTATCCTTTGACGTCTTGGGCTGCGTTTGGTTATCCAGTGCTACATCCAATTCAGACAGTTGATGGATTTGTTAATTTCAATATTCTGCAAGTTCCTGTTTTGCAGTGGAAGTCTTATGGTGTCTTCAACGTCTCTTTGAAGCCTGTCTGTATCCAGTCTTCTGTATAGTTGATGAAATGCTCCACTGTTTCGGTTGCAAGGAAGATGGGTTGGTGGAGTTTGATGCTTAGTTGAACAGCTTCATGGTCCGATTCGCTGGATACTATTATACAGGTGAAGTTGCTATTCCTAGAAGAATATGAATAAAATTAGATGATGATAGAAAGAAGTCTAATGTTGATGGTGTCCTGGGGAAGGTTGGTTGGGGTTGGGAAACAACCACCAATGAATGGGTGGCAATGGTGCAGTGGATGTAGTGCTTGACTGCTAACTTAGAGGTGTGGGTTCGAGCCCCATTCTAGGCAGCATTCTTTTCTATATTCTCCCAGCTTAACTGGACGCCACCCGTGAGATATAATGAGATAATAAACACCTTGATCTCAATCCACTGTGCCAAATCTTTCCTATCCTCCTACTCTTTCTAACTAGTGCCGTGCAATTCAGGTTGCATTTAAAAAGACCTTAGGTCTTACAGGCATATAGTTAAAATTAAAAAAAAAAAAAAAAAAAAAAAAGAATGCTGATCGCTGTTGGTATCTACCCAGTCAGCAATAGCTTTGCCTTCGTTAATAATAGCGGAATCCAATCAAAGGTGATGCGCGTTGAAATCATCACCGATGAGTCCATATGTGATTCTCCTTAAGATGCTGTTGAGAACGTGAAAATCCTTGTGGATATTTCTCATGCTGAATTTGCCTTTGAAGTAGACACTGATGATAGTGAGAGTTTTTCTTCCTAGTTGTATGGTGACGGTGGTATGGCTTCGCTGGTAAGGAGACCTGTGATGATAGTGTCACTGGCGTTGGAGCAGATGTTCCTCCTTACATAGATTGCTGTCCCTCTTAAGCCTTTGCCCTTATCCTTACGGAAGATCTTGAAGCCAATGATGTCGATGTTGTTGCATTAAGTAACGTTGGTCTCACTGATTAGGGCGATATCCGAGTTGTTCCTCTTCATGAACAAGTTAAATAACGTCCTCTTCTCCAGGCTGTATAATGAATTCACCTTATACGTCAGTATGCGGAGCTTCTTTAATTGCATAACTGGAAGATGAAAATGGCCAATGCCACGGACTTTTATCCCTCGCTCAGTTGACCATAGTTTGGTTGTATGGCATTACGGGCTTTCTCCATAACGGACAGGAGATTAGATCGAAAGATGCGCTGGACTTCATTGTTGGGGTTCATTGGTATGGAGTCTATAGCTGATTTTACTGGCTTGGCTGAGGCTGTCCTTACTGATGGAATGTTTTTGACTGGGGCCTTTGTTTGCAGATGCTGTTGTTGCTAAAAACTCAGATTCTTGGATGTTGCTGGTTTGGGTGTTGGGCCACATTTGACCATTGCTGCGAAGCTGACTCCATGGTTGGTTTTCTCAGCCAACATCCTTGTTCCTTTCCGTAAGCCGTGCCTTTAGCATTGGACAGCCTTTAAAGCTGGCTGAATGACCTTCCTTTTTGCAGTTGGTGCAGCACACGTTAATTCCTGTATTTTCTGTCCACTTACACTGTCCTGACTCCTGACTCGTGGTCCTCTTTGCACTTAACGCACATGTATACGGCGGCCGCAATTGGTGGCAAAGTGTCCAAAACGTTGGGAATTTCGGCACTGCACGACAGGCGTGGGATATAAGGGGGGGGCAATGGGTGCAATAGCCCCCCCCCCCCTGGACAAGAACGAACGAAGCATAAAATATGAATTTAATAAAATGTTATAAAAAAAGTTATTTCGCTATTCGATTATAAAAATTTTCTTGGCAGCGCAGTGTTGCAGCAATGAGTGGTTGTTCGTTGGCCGCTGGCTGTTTCTGTTAAAAAAAGTTCCGCTATGCACAAATGGTCTTCAAATCGAACTGACTGGAAAGCTTATAACTTCTCGATCTTCAAAGTTAAGGTCTTTAATTAAAAGATACATGTCGGGCTACATTACTGTATAACATTTAATGAGAAAAGTCAATTTATTTCATACTATGAATCCCAAATCGATTTCATTTTCACTTTTCAAAATGCTTTGAATGAAAAATTTCACAGTTTAAGAAATAACGTTTTAAAAAGTTATTTCTCCACCTCCAAACCTACTCTACAAATTTGTTTGTGTTTATTTTTAAACGGGAGAGGCGGCAAGGGCACTTATTTAAATTTTCAACCTTAAATTTGATTTTAATTTAAAAAAAAATTTTTTTTTAAATACGTCGAACTTCAAATGCTCGGATCTACAGGATAAAGATATCTAATTAAAGTTAAAATAATAACTACTTTTTTGTACAAAAGTTATTGAGAAATAATATAAAAAAAAATCACGCTAAAAGGGTGATAGAGTGCTTTTTATAATAAATATTTAAATGTGCGTTTCCATTGAGGGAGTTCTTTCACTAGAAAACTCTCGAAAGTGACTCTCGGATATCTGTCTTCGGCTCTGGTGAGCTTATTTCATGACTGTGTCTGTGTCCACTTTCGAGTTTTACTCTCGAGAACTTCTTCAGAGCTGCTCTCCGCCTTTTTACTCTGAAATGGATACGCATCATTTGTTTCGTTTCGAGTTTGGCGCTGTACGCAGCGATGCACATCTGTTTTAGCCATAAGATACGTTTTTGATGTAGGTAAATACTCCTGAGGATTTTGTCGATTTCGTGGATGAGTTAAAGGAACTTCCGTGTTCCATATCATTAAACTGCCAAAGAGTACGAATCCAACGAAGAAGATTGGAGAGAAATCAGGAAACGACTGCAGCAGTCACTGCCGAAGAGAAGTTGGATGGAACTTTTACACCTGAGGAAAGGATTGTTTCATCAATTCGATTGTCAAATGATTGCCATTTTCGATGCGCATATTGCTTTGTATCGAACTGCATGAGTCTGGCAACTCTGCAGTCTGTGTTTTGAGCTTATATGAAACATTTATATTTAAATTTAACGAAGGCTAAGTATATTGTTAATGAAATGAAAAGTTGTATTTCCACTATTATCATTGTGTTTTATTTAAATGTCAGAATGTTTCATCTCGGTTTTGATCTATAATTTTAGTTCAGATTAAATACAGCTATTTTCAAATTAATGCAATGGTTTTTTTTGCACAAAATATTTTTTTATCAACGTCCTTCAATTTTCTTGCAACCGCATTTGACGTTTATGAACTCATTCTCCGGCTTCTCAATATTTTTGTTGCCAACTCCATCTTTTTACTGCAGAATTGCACCGTAGATGATGTTTTCGAAGATGAGACTTTAGCAAACTGCATTATCGAACACAATGTTTATGCAGTTATACTTGTATTTGCCTGCACGCCTGCTGCACGATGTCCTTGGACTTCAAACAAAAATTAAATGTGTATAACGTACTTTGTAGGAATCTTCAGCCATTCTATCAGCCAGTCGGCAAGTTAGTATCAGTGTGGCTCTCACGCCATCAGATCCAATATAGACCAAATCTTCACACCAAGGTTAATTCTGAAAAAGTTCAATGAATTTCATGTCGATATTGACCATTTTTCTACTGGCTTCATCGTCATCATGAGCTCTTTAAGGTGACTTCTGAACTCGGGCTCCAGAGAAAGTGGATCCAGCTGCATTGCATGACACTAGAAAATATAAGGTATATATAATGTGCAACTAGAGAAAAGCTCCTCCGGACATGTCTCCGGGTCTCAGGAACGATATGTGAAAGCATTTGACTTCTTCAATCCCCTTCTGGAATAGAGTGTTAACAAGGAACACATTATCTTCAACAGGTTCATACAGCCATCAGGGGTACTCGGGCGATATTAATATCATTATAGAGTTTTTCATGACGATTGAGAATGCATCGAAGAAATACTTGAAGAAACCACAGCTATTTTAGTTTTTGAAACATACCCAAGACGAAGTGCACGTTCTACAAAACCGTCTTACTGTAAGTCCTCCTTTATCCTACATTGTGTTTGATGAAAAGCAGTAAAAGAAAACTGATATTGAAACAGTGCTCTTTGAAATAAACACTAGCCCTGTTTTTTAGTGCATTTTTATCTTTGCTTAGAAAAAAGTATCATGTTAAATACAACAACTATACGGAATTATACCAGTTTGTTGTTGTAATTAACATGCTAGTTTTTTTAAGCGAAGGTAAAAATGCACTAAAAAACAGGGCTATTATGGGACGATCTTTTTGAAGGGACGCTACAACTGCGAACTCAATGAGCTGTCGGCTTAGTCAAAATACAAATATCAAGTACATTTACCAAATTGAGCGAATGGGTAACATTGATTCAGCCTTGAGTTATGAATACAAAGTTTGAGGCGAGAAGCAGAAGGAAGACCTTACCTATGGCTTAGAGACCAGGCCTTCGACAGATCGAGAAGGTAGAAAACTACTGTGTCTTAGGTTGAGAGCATTCACGGGTTGGGATATAAGTGAGAGCTTCTCAAAATTATTAGGAATTTTAATCTTGTTGAATATAGTTTACAGTGGTTTTTTGCTCAAAAACCCATGTAAGTTGAACTGAACTTAATACAAATTGCGTATGACAAAGCCCACACTATGTCACTGATGAGTTCAAGTGAGTAAGCCGGACGAAACGCCCATTTGTAGGACTAAAGGCCACAAAAAGCTATTTTGAGTTAAAAATTCAACAAGTCCAATCCATAATGCTAAGTCTTCTACTTGGCTGATTAACTTCTCAAGAATAGTTAAGAAGAATTTTTTTGTAGGCATATCAGTGGGCGGAAATTTTCTGTGACAGTTCCTTTTACTGTTCCTTACATCTACATTGATGAGATTTTATCGTGCAAAGACTTGCACTGCATTAAAAATAGCAAATAAAAGACGCTCACTAGATGGGTGTAGTAAAGTCAAATACTATACATTCTAAAGCGGGCAAGGCAGTGGTTTTTGCATTACGTTAATTATAATCATATCCAAAAAAACGGTTTACCGGTATAGTTTTTATGGAGTTTTTTGCACTCTTCCATACAAAGTTAATCCCTTTGTGTCTGACATTTTGGAAAATTTGTTTAAACACTCAGTTCTAAATATGGTGGTTTCTACTTAACCTGCGTGAAGTAAGCACTGCCATTTTCAACTTTCTTTAAGAAAATGGCTGTGCTGAAGAATATATAAAAAAAAAAACAATTTACGGTATGGTTTTTTTAGGGAGTACATTTTTGAGCGTGAGGCTCACACCACCATTTTCGATTTTCAAAAAATAAGTTAGTACCGACAATTTCGATTTTAGTCCGTAAAATTGGCAAATTTGCATTTTTTAAAAATATTTCTGGCACATAAACATAACATAGCAGCACATAAGTTGGGAACATTGCAGCACAATTTTTTTTTTGAAACTGGAAAACGAGCGGTGCTAACTTTACTTTAAAAAAATGGCTACATTCTCAAAACCATAACCTAAGTACGATTTTTTTAAATACAGGCCATGGAACATTGCAGCACAGCGTTTCTTTTTTAAAGACCCACAATATTGGTGCGTGCTAATATAATATAATATATGTTTTAAAAATGATTTCGGGCAAGTGGCCGCCGCAGCTGGCTCAAATAAATTCCAGCCGAAAGGCCCAATTTTCAACCATGAATTTTCGACCACAAATTTTCGATACGATGGCGGATGGACTCATTCGGGTCTTCTTTGATACTCTGCTCCACAGCGGCAAAAGCGTCTTCCGTGCGCAATGTTTGGCAGCGTCTCTGATGGTGCGCATAATCCACTAGAGTAAACGTGGTGCGAAAGCGATCCATGGTTGCTCGAATTATCGACTCTGCTGGGCTATTATGTCGACCGAATATTGGACACAGCGCGCGATGCGCGAACCGAACCATTATTTTGGTAATAAATTTTCACGATTTGCAAATGTTGTTCAGGAGTAAGTCTATTCGTTATGAAATGGCAAACCAAACTGAGCATAAATCAAGTGACAGCTGTACAAAAAAAAAACAACTCCGAAAAGATTGAAAACCACAGGTCTAAGAAAAACACCATTTAATTTCGAGGATATACTCGAAGTATGGGAATTTTGAGCTTGGAGATTTTGGAAGTTCGGATTTTGGTTTTAAGGATTATGGATTTAAGGACCTACAATTTGGAGATTTAGTTTTTGGGGATTTTAGTTTTGTAGATTATGATTTTGTAACTCTAGTACATAACCCGTTTTTTTGAGGCTAACTTCACGCTCATGTCTACCCCTATATTCGCCATTTCTGATTTTTTATTATGATATTAAGTTTGATCCCAGGCTAGACACAAGGCCAAACATTCGTGTGTCTGATTTGGCCTTATTATGGTTGTGTACGATGTTCCTATCCAATATGGCTTTCAAGCTGGGTCCTCATCTTTTATGAAAAATTATTCACTGCAAGTGCAAGGTTATACTGTTATATTGAGGCCTTTTTGTTCTCTTTCTTTCATGCTATCTTTCAGTTAAGTTTTGTAACGAGTCTCAAAATACATTATAATGAACTTGAAACCTCTAAAAACTGAAAACTACACAAAAAATCACGAACAACAACTTTTTAAGCTTCACAGATGGCGCCCAACGTGGATCTTCAAAAGTAAATGTTTGTTATTTTTGTTTGTTGTCAAAATTTAAAAAAATTCATTTTGAGTAGGTACTTCGGGACTTCTTACAGTTTACAATTGAGTACAGTGCCGTATCAGCACTAGGAGCCTAAAGCGTTATTCCTGCAATGTAACGTTCCCTTGAAAACAGAAATATTTCGGTTTAATTACTGAGCTAGTGCAGGGTTGTCTTTTAAAACTGTTGAAATGAGTTACCCTGTGGCTGCTAAAAAGACGATTTGGCGTATTTCACCTATAACGCAGCTTTATCTTTAATTTAGCTTAAATTTAGTTCACAACCAGAAACCGATGGAGGAGCGATAGGAATTTTTCTTGCGGATTTTAAGTTTGCTAAAACCTTATATCTAATATCTATAAGTCTTCTTTTGAAAATAGAAATATCAAAGTAAGTCCATAGCTAAGTTTTTATTAGATACCTTAAAACTTTGTCATATTCAGTTTTAGTCCCTGTAAAACTTCATGTAGAAAACCAAAATATTTCATACAAAATAAGAATTAATTATCTCCATTATCCCTATAAAATTATAAACTACAAAAACTTTGCCAACGCATTCCACCCTCTCTTCCCTCTCACTGCATAGCAGTTTTTTCGAAATATTCTCCAAGACGGTTCTTTGATAGATATGCACAATGCACGGTGTGCCTCAGCTGAGCCATTTCTAACTGTATAAAATTAAGCTTTTAAAGTCCCATTTTCACAACTTTCTACATCTGTATCACTTTCAGTTTAAAGTTTCATTAGAGATAGGTATATCTCCAACCCTAATAATTCCTCAAAACTTCACTTTATATTAAAGGATTTACTTATTGCCATCACACCCAGTTTCAGTTACAAACTCCACCCTGCGCATGTATTTCAAATATAAAACCCATCAAAGTCAATGGAAAATTAATTTTCAACACTTGCACAGCACAGCATAGAGCCACGAAATGAGGTCGTGACCTCGATAATCACTTCCTTTCAAAAATACTAAAGAAAATCCCTCGCAACGCGCAACGAGGAGTCAAAACTTGTGTTTTTAACTTACTCACTCTGCCTGCTGCCAGCTTTTTCCAAGTCCCAAGTCTTTACCCAATAATCTTCCCCAAAAATGATTTACTACGACGAGACGCTGCAAGGCAGCAAAGCACCGAACGAAGAAGGGAAGAAAACGGAACATTATGTCTCAATACTCAGCGCCATAAAGACACTCCGTGAACAATTTCAATTCCCCTTTACACACGCTGCTGCTTGTGTTTTCTTGTGGAATCGTGGAATCTTCTTTAACAACAACAACTTTCCTCTTCGTCAAGGAGGATTTGAAAAGTTTAGCCTCCTCATCAGTAAGGAATATAACATTTAAAGAGAGTTCATTGTTGTGCCTGCGGTGTGCCTGTGCCCTGTGCCTGCCTGCAGCCAGAAGTTCCATGGCTTGGGATTATATTTTAAAATATCGGCATCGAGGGTGAAATTTCGTATATTTAAGGAATTTCGCGCGAACACTCACTGAGATCGTTGACGTTAAGTCTCTGTGGTGCAGTTTGTTTGTTTTTTTTTTCCTTCAGAGTGAGGATGCCAAAACTCGTGAGGTAAGTATACTTTTACGAACCGGCAATATTTTCGAGTTGGAATTCAGATAGGATTGGAGGAAGAAGATGTCAAATTCGGGAATGGGGCGAAGGATGGGATTTACTTGGGGATTTCGAACGTGATTTTGTAAATGTTGGCGCGTTATGCGCTGTGGGTAACATTTTTTTTTTTTTGAGAATGGAGTGAGAGAGAGAACGACTTTCACTTCGATGGGCAAAGCAATAATTATTACGAATTTATATATTATATTTGCGCAAAGGAAAAATGTGAATTTGTCCCTTGATGGAGATTCTCGCCACTTATTTTATTCTGCGTCGTTATAGGCGAAAATGGTTTTTCTTATGTTTTTTTTTTGGTTCGGAACCCCTCTGCAAACTGCAATACAACTGGGATTTGAAAAATATATAATTTTGTGTGATTCAGAGGGAATTTTTATACGTGCTTGAGATGGAATTTAATATTTGTTTTTATTTTTCTTAGAATGAGGGAAAAAAGATTTCTCTGTGAATGAAATGTAAAGTAGCTACATATAGCTTGTTTTAAAAAGGTTAATAAAAACTGCTTCAATTCACATTCAAATGGTTATTTTGAAGACTTTTTTTTTTAACGTGAATCTAGCTATGCTTACTTATATTTAATTTTTCAAGAGGGACTGGAAAATTTCTTGCTTTTTTCAGGTCAGAGCTAAGCATATCCTAGGGCCTTGTTTAGTAAAACGAAAACGGTTTAAGGATATCGTTTTGACAATAGCTGTTTCTATTGAAACTGTTAATTGTATAAGAAATAGTAGGTTTTTAGAAATTAAGATGTATATGCAATGCATGTGTCAAAATTGTCTGTCAAATTTTACCGATTATAAAATATAAATGCGTTATAACTGCGTCATTATTCCTTTTGCCTTGTAACGAAGCGTTCGATGTCTTAATTACTAGTAAAAATTGTACTTCACTGCATTCAATTCACGCACACTATGGACAATTGACGTCACAGCAAATCTACATTATCATTTCTCCGTTCATCACTTTTACAATTCACATTCAGTCTTTACTGAAAATGAAACATGAGGATCTGCTTGGATGAACGAAAATCACCTCTTCGGTCATACGATAAGTCAGAAGACAGTTGGTTTCATTAATCATATTACTTCCAGTCGTAGACAATTCGAAACGATCTGGTCATATAGCTGTATTCCTTTCTCGAAGCTTCCCCCCACCAGTGGTAAGGGGTTTCGTTGAAAGTTTATGTAAGATAGATTGTCCAGCTATTTCTTACTAAGGCTTCCCCCAACCAGTAATAAGGGGTCTTAGTTCGAAGTTAAACGTCCTAATTGCCAGCAGGGGCTTCGGTACCTGCTGATCGACCAGAGCGTTCTAGGCTGCTGTTTTGAGTGCCTGCTGTTTTGAGTGCCACCAGGGGCTAGTGCTTGCTGATGTACCAAAGTGTTCTAGCTGGCCGTTTTGAGTGCCACCAGGGGCTAGTACCTGCTGATGAACCAGAGCATTTTAGCCTGCTGTTTTGAGTGTCACCAGCGTCAAAGTACCTGCTGATGTACCAGAGCGTTTAAGCCTGCTATTTTGAGTTCCACCAGGGGCTAGTACCTGCAGATGTACCAGAACGTTTTAGCCTGTTGTTTTGAGTGCCACCAAAGGCGTAGTACCTGCTGATGTACCAGAGCGTTTTAGCCTGCTGTTTGGATTGCCACCAGGGGCGTAGTACATGCTGATGTACCAGAGCGTTTTAGCCTGCTGTTTTTTTTTTTAAGACGCTTAAAGCATAGTACCCAAACATATCGTCAGAATAATAGGACCAGTTTCAAAGGCCCAACCATCAGAAGCTGCATTTACCAAGACCAAACACCAGGCTAGGACTGAATCATCACAAGCCAGTGCAATCGATACAAGCCAAACATACCAGAATACCGAAACGTAAGTGAATCGTTTCAGTACCAGAACTAACCGAAGTACCAGCAACCCATAGCAACAAAACATTGCGTGTTACAAATATAAGAGTTGTTTTCAATAAAGATTTCTGTAATAAGGTTTTAAGACCATTTTCCTCTGAAGTTTCGTGTTTTCTTCAGGACGACCCTGGCGAGACCAGCGAGCATAGTCTCGGCTGGAAAGCAAAAAACACATCACAGCCTCCATTAACCATTTATTTTGAAAATTTTACATAAATAATGGGCTGTCTCCATTGATTTTTTGAGAGGTGAAACCTAAATGATTGTGGCTTTGAGCAAAAATTATGCTATCTGAAATTTTGCCCCAATGAAAAATGGCCCCAAAAATGTATAGGTATAAAAAGCAATAACAATCTTTTTTTTGGGTGATTTGTCATGGTTTTGGGGGCTTTTATCATTTTAATTTTAGAGTAGAACGTCATTATGAAAAATTACCCCATGCTTTTGATCTTCAACAATTGAAAAATTGCTCCTACTTCAAAATTTCAATTAGTAACAGCCTTAAACCAAACAAAGACTTGTGTATATTTATAAGAAAATAGCAACAAAATGTTTTACATTTTCTGAATAAGGGTGATTTTACGCTAGATTTTTTGTCTTTTTCTTATTCGACTCCCAATCCATCATCAGTCGCAGCTTGAGGCAAGGTAGCCTTCAATTCTCTACGATCCCAAGCACGTTTTTTCCAGTCATCTAGACCAAGCTTTCTGGTATCCACGATGCCTTGATATTTAAACCAGAGTTTCGGTTTTCTTCATTATCTTTAACTTGGGGCTGGGGACTGGGACTCAAAGACTGTCTTGGCTGGAGCGTTATCGGCCATTTCCTCGTTGAGGCCAAGTCGACATGTTTTGATTTTCTGAGCAACATCCACATATTGATACAGCTCATAGAGTCTGTGGTTGTATCTTTTCCTCCATTCGCCCTCCTCGCACATGGGACCATATATCCGTCAAAATTTTTACGAAATATTATTGAAAAATTTGCAAATTTTGAGAGTGAAATTTTTGCGAAATTTCAAAATTTCTTTGAAAAAAGAGTTGGGCTGCTTTAAGCTCAGAAAATCCTGCTAAGAACCAAAAATAAAAAAAAAATACGCATAGTTGCAACTGCTCTGGCCAAAACAAAACTTTGCAAACGGCTGTAGCCTGAAGTTAGCACCACCATTTTTGATTTTCATAAAAAAAGGTTGTGCTATATTGTGCTAAACTTGTGCTGCCTTGCCGTAAATGTTTTTTAAAAATTCGCAAAATTCCAAATTTTACTGATGAAAATTTTTCAAATTTTTCAATTTTGTAAAAAATTAAATATGTGCTGTTTTGTGCTTAGTTTTTGGTGCCATTTTCCACAGAGATACAAAAATTAGCATATTTGTAACTTCACGGCCAAAAAATAGTTTTGCGACGCGTTTTTTTTTTTGTATCTCTTCGGAATATGGCAGCACAAACTGAGCACAAAATAGCACAACCATTTTACGTACCTATTCTTATTTAATAGTTTCCCAAAATAATTCTTTTGAGTTATTAAAGCTCCCCATAGCCCCAGAAAACTGCCAGTTTGTCAGCCGTGTAAATGCAGCTCATAAAAGCTTCTTTCATTATCCTCTCCATAAATATGACTTTAGAATCCTTTAATAAATATACAAAAAACCTACATAATAAAAGGTAATTTATTCAAATCAAAATATAATAATATGTTACAATCGCCACTAAAATTCCCAAGTCCCGACCACAAATTACGATGTCTTTTCATCCCACAAACAATCCCAAAACCCAATCACAATCACAGAGTATTTTATTATTTATCGAAATTTACCATCACAAATATTTACCACACCTGATTTAACAAACAAAACACGTAAATAATTAATTTGCTTGTCTCATAAAAAACAAAATATGTGTCTCGCTTTCGGAGTTGAGTTAGATTTGCCACTTTCACTCGGAGAAGTTCTTTTGTGATATTCCTATAAATGTATTTATGTACTTACCACAAGTTGTTGGTAAGCCATTGCTGTTGGCAAAAATGCCAACACGCCTTTATCTCTAAGGTAAACCCATTGTCACATTTAACTAATATTACACACACACACACACACTAACAAACGTATTATACATTTAGGTTCAAATATATGCACAGTAAAACATATCAAGGACTATTCCTTTTAATTTGTCAGTAGATTTTCTTTTTACCGTATGTGTAGTGTATATAGTGTATGTATTGTGGAGTCCTGTCGGTCGCCTTGTCTCCTAAACCAAAACTCTACTCATGCGAAATTTATATTATGTCCTGCTGTGCTTAAGAGTATGAGTGTTCAAATCATTCCGGATAAACTATGAGTTTGCGGTTTAGTATACTTTGTAGGATGTAGTTTAGGAAGGGTCCTTTTGAATTCTGAATGGATGAAACTGTTGACTCATGCACGGATCCAGGGGAGGGGAGGCAGGTAGGTCAATATTTGGGAGCTAAACTCAAAAATCGTAAGGGATATTGGCTTGAAAACAGCTTGCATACTGCACGCCAGTGCTAAAAGTAAAGGACTCAGGATGATTGACATGAAAAGCCATTCATTAGCCATTTTTGTGCGTTGCACAAGTCCTATAAAATCAAAATCATTTCAAATTTGTTAATTTTGAAACAAAAAAATTATAGGAAAACTACGATTCCAAGCACGCGCTTTCTAAATGGGAGCTTCTAACTTGTAATGGACTTACAATTTTAAAGCATATCGAATCTTTTTTTGTGATTGATTTCATAAAAAATAAAGACTTGTTTGTAGTTTTTTGTTAACTAGTCAATTACAAAACTTTTTGTGAAACTCAATGATGGAAACTTTATCGAAGCTATGAGTTCCCATAGGTATAGGTATTACAAAAAATTGTATACAATAACAGTAAGTCAATAATTAATGTACTTGACTTAAGTTGAATGCCTAATAAAATTAAATAAGACTAAGAAACTTTGAGAATTTATTCTACTTCGACAAAAAAGCTCAATAGAAGTCTTATAGAAGTATCTCCACAAAATTGAAAATTTATCCATGCTGAAGTTAAAAAATTAGATACAAATCTAACTTAAAAACTTTCCTGGTATAAATTAGACAGAGTTGCTCATTTAAGATTTTCGTAAGCAAATTGAGATAACATTTTTGACAGAGCTTCGTTATGGAAGCTATTTGTAGGCAATGATTTCCAACAGCAAAAAAACTTACAAGAATCCTTACACAAAAATATATTTAGTAGGGTTTTTATAAAAGTAGATAGTTAAAAAATATTAAACTTCGATACACAATCTCAAAAACAACCCTTAGAAGTAATTACATTGAGAATTTGAGAAAAATTGCCCTACAGAAATAAAATTTTTAACCAATAATCTAGATTCAGACTTTCGAGGGTATTATGACACTAAATTTCGTGATTAAGTTTATTTGTTAAGACCCCTAGCAAACATTTTCTGATAGAGTTTCGTAATGGAAGCTTTTTATAGGCTATAAATTCCTACAGAAAAATTACATGTACCCTCCACAATGAGGAATGTATTTGAATTTAAAGCACCTCATGAAAGGCCAATTTAAAATTTTTGTAAGAAAGTTGGGATATCATTTTCGACAGAGCTTCATATTGGAAGCTATTTGTAAACAATTATTTAAAACGAAAAAAAAACTTACAAAAATCCCTAAATAGTTAGACATTTAGTAGGATTCATAAAGGAGTCGATAGTTTAAGAAATGTTAAATTTCGACACACAAGCTCAAAAACAGCCCTTAAGAAGTTATTACTTAAGGAAATTGAAAAACTTTGCAATACAAAAATTGATTTGTTAACTGAATTGCATAATTAAGTTTTTTGTTAAAAAGCCTACTACAAAATTCTTGACAGTGTTTCGTAATAGAAGCTTTTTATATACTATTCCTAAAGAAAAATAACAGGAACCTTTATACAAATGTAATACTTTTGAATGCAAGCTTAGCACAGTTTTAATGAAATAGTTTCTTAATGGAAGCTTTTTGATAAGTTCAACTTCCAATAAACAAAATAGCAAAGAGTCTTTGTACAAAATTATACCTCAAGTGGCTTCGGAAACCTTAAATTTCGATAAGTAAGTTAAAAAAAAATCTAAGCGTAATAATTTAAAAAAATTGTAAAACTTTGCCAAACAGAAGTTCCACCCACCTCTTGGGCACCTTCACCGTGGTCATGAGAATAAATATGCATGTCCTTTAAGGCTTTTTCTACAGACAGAGTTTCCTAATGAAAACTTTTTACAAACTATAAAAAAAACAACCTTAGCCCAACACTTATGACAGAATTTCTTAATGGATGTCTTTCTATAAAGTTTGATTTTCACTAAACAAATAACAAGAGTTGTTATAAGCAATCAAATAAGTTCTAAAGAAGCTGGTTTTGGAAATACTAAATTTCAATTTGCAAGCTCAAAACAGACTCTATAGAAATTATAACTTCAGAAAATTAAAAAACTTTGCCGTACAGAAGTTCTTACTTTTAGACTGCTGATACTTTTTATTCGAGGCTGAGGTAGGCTTGTCGTAGTCCAGTCGATGAAAAGCAGATAAGACTTGGGTTAAGAAGGAAAGTATTCGGGTTTAACACTAGCTTTTTAATATTTTCTTTTTATTAATACGAAGAGGCTTATAATCTTACAATTTAAGTTTGTTTTGTCTTATGATAACAAACTAACACGGTATTTCATATAAATCTAGGCTCGATGTTGTAGAGCTACAGTAGTAGACCCGCAACATGGGATTGAACGGTAGGAATCTGATTCCAGCCCAAGGCTTATCCAAGGGAGAACAACGGCTTAGTCCTGAACCAACTCCAAAGAGCAGGCAGGGAGAACAAAGGTAGAAATCTGATTCCAGCCCTAGGCTAGTCCAACGGAGAACAACGGGAGTTTAACGGAGAATGCCAAAAATGTTTTCTTTAAATGATACAAGGATGCACCAAGTCAAGGACCTAAGCTTGAGGTTGCTTTAAACTATGAACCGCCGGAAACTTAACTTCCTTAAGATTCGAAATTTAATATAATTGGGAATAAATTTGAGGTAACAAGCTTCGAATTTTTCCAAAATTTATACCTTCTCATAATGATTATTGTGCCACAAGACAGTGTGAATTGTAAGGAGGACAAATGTAAAAATATTAATGCTGATGTAGGGTGCTCGTAGTTGATGTTGATGGCTGATAACTAGTCTATGGCGGTTTAATGGTGATGTAGGGTGCTGATAGCTGATGTTGTTGGCGGTGGGTGTACTTATAAATGAACGGTGATGGATGGGTGATAAATTGTTAAACGCTTGATGTGGGGGGGGGGGGGGGAGGGGGGAAGTAAAAAGTGCAACACCTTGTTACAGACTTTCGTCATGATTAAAAATGAGACTCAATAGTTTTGACAAAGTTTTGAAATGGAAGCTCTATACATACTACTGCTTTTGACTTTAATGGGATCAACATTTTTGAAAATGTTTGACTTCGATAAATAAGCTTTACAAAAACTTTATAGAAGTAATAAGTTTAATGATTGAAAAACTTGCAGAACATAAACTTAACTAAATTAATTTCTAAGATTTTGAAGTGCTAGTTAGACATTTTTTAAGATAAAGCAACAGCGAGGCATTAAAATGTTTCCCAAAATCTTAGTTATAGATAGCAATATCTGTAGCCTAGCCTTTAGAGACCAAATTATTGCAACGCAATTGTGAACTATATTCATTACACTAGAAAAGATTTAAATCAGAAAATAATTCCAGGAAATTGATGGTTATTCATAAAACCTGATTTCCCCCACTGTCGAACATCCCAGATCCGCACCTGCTGGAGTAGGGTGCGCTGCTTAGCAAATGGAATGCAAAAGTTTATTATCATATTTATGGTCAACATGTGCTGGGCAGATTGGCTGAAATTGGAAATGTGTGCACATACAAAGTTTCCTTTTTTCTGCTTATCCGGTACCACTCTGGCATTGTAACCCCTTTTACCACTTCACCTCTACCCCACCCTCACTCTACCTGCTCCCACAACTCGACCCCATACCCCCCAATGTACGTACGAACATACACACCTACTTTTTACTCGGTTTCATATTATGTTAGACTATGTCCTGGATGTCTGGTTTTGGGGCTTTTCGTTGATCCTGCGATGACCACAATATTCCAACCGCAATCATTATGGATTCCAATTCCAATGTCGAAAACTTGTGGACAGGATTCGGTTTGTCAAAGTGGTTGGCAATTTAATTAAGGACCTAACACACGCACAAACACTAAAAGCATATTCGTAACTATATGCGGCAGCTAATATCTACCAATATAATGGTGAGAAGTGCTGATTGGAGGCTGTGTTCTGTGTTCTGTGATGTGATGTGCTTCCCTCTATATGTTTCTGACACTAATGACTACAAATGTATTTTAAGGACATCATCTTTTGCTGATGTCAAGGCTTTAAGTGATTCCTGATGTGCCAGTATATACCGCCGTCAGGATTTACCTCCTGTGGTGTTCTTAGTGGCGACAAAAATCGAGTTGGAGTGATTGATTGGTGGATTACAAGTTGATGTAATAATTTCCCACATTACCCAATGGATTTCGATTAATATTTGGTCCTTTTGATCCTTATTTTGTGCTGTGGGTGAATAGAATATTGGTTTTGATGGGATATTGGAATGGTAAGTGTGTAGGTACTGATTCCTTCATGGAGATGGAAGAGATTTTCAGCACATATTATGTCGTTTTTTTATTGACAATTTCTGCTGCTGCTGTGGTGATATGGTTAACTCACTTCACCCACAACATTGAATGCTTTGATACAAACAACACACACGCTCGCTCCGCTCATACCCCAGACCCGGAATCTCATCTTGTGATCATTTAATTTTGCTTCACTGAAGAAAAGGCTTTCCATTTGACAATTATTATAGTATTATAGCAAAAGCAAGAAATGGAGTCTGAGGATATAGTAGAATAGAGATAGGGACATGGATAGGGATTACATGGAATTGGATAAATGTTCATCTTTTTTTTTGTGTTGTTGTTGTTGTTGTTGTGTAGAAGAGAGATAATAATGAATGTACATAATAGATAGGATTAAATAGGAAATTTGTGATTGTAGGCTAGATTCAAAAAGGTCTATCCTCTCTATATCCTATTCTGAAAGGAAACATCAAAAAAGTTATTAATATTTTCTATGTAAGAAGTATTATCTGCTTTAATTTAACACAACAAAGAATTATTTGCTTTCAGTAATGTCGTGTATCCTGAATGATGCATAGAATTTGTATCATTTACATCTTCTAATGGTTTTTACATTAGGATTTGCTTCTGAAAAGAGTATTATTACATAGAATATTTTTAAATGAATACAGAACTAATTTGGATTATTTTGTATTACTTCCTTCATGGAACCAGATAATTTTTATATTTTTTAATATACATATGCCTTCTTTGGTTGAGCTAATGGTGACAAAGCAGAGTAATGCCAGTCCACTAATACTTAAACCATCACGTGATAGCATCTATGATAGTTCCTAAACTGTTCTCATATGAAGTTTTTAATTCGAGGAAGGGGATGGTCACAAAATCCATAATATATTTCGAAGACATTTATATTGACACACTGCTAGAATTTTTGCGTAGCAGTGGATGCGTTTTTTCAAATGCTACACGCGCATTAAGAACCATTGCTTCAACAATTTAGTGAGAAAACCGTGTAGGTCCTTACATTAATGGAGCTATTTTTCATATTTTAAACGTAGCTCGAGGTGATTGTAGATATTTTGTTGAGTTCCACAATGAGTAAAAAGGATTGTCTCAATGAATTGAGACTTATATCTATACCACCTCAGCTGGTTGTCCAGAAATATGAAAAGATGAAAAAGAAGAAGATGAAAAAGTTCCAAGGACTTGTAGAAGTTTGGCAGAGATCTATGGTCCTGATGTGGGTGAGTAATCCAGAATTTATTCGCTGACAATTTGGTCACAAAATTGGTTAAATAATGGTTCTCTGAAGATATTGGTATAAATATGAGTGTCAAGTTAGAAAAGCAACTTTGAAGAATCGAAAAATGAGCTGGTGGATAATTTGTCGTTAATTAGTCGTTAATTAGTTGTGATAATTTCGAATTTGTCGTCCAATGTTTTCTATGTTGTTTTTTGGGTAATTTACTAGCTTGACACAACTCGAAAAGCGTGAAAAGCTTCTTATACGTAATGTTTTACGGCTTAATAATTTGCCGTTAATTAGAAAACATAGATAATTAGAAGCTTAAAAAACATAGAACCTTTAAGAGGGATTAAAACTGCTAAATACCGAACTATTTATAGCTTAATAGTTTGCCACTAACAAGTCTTCAATTAGTTGTGACAATTTTGAGTTTGTCGTTCTATATTTTCTATGTTTCTAACTATCTATGTTTTTCTAACTAATGGCAAATTATTAAGCCATATAACATTGAGTATAAGCAGTTTCTCACGCTTTTCGAGTTGTGTCAAGTTAGCAAAGTACGCAAAAAAAACCTAGAAAACATTGAAAGACAAATTCAAAACTGTCACAACTGATTAACGGAAAATTATCCACCTACCCATTTTTGGATAAGTGAAAATTGATTCACTTATTCAAACCTGATGATGCTAGTAGAAAACAAATCACCCAAAATTACATAGAAAACATCGCATGACAAAATTGAATTTTCACAACTAACTACCAACTAATTAATGGCAAATTATCAAGGAATAACATATAAAGTTTTGGAAATTTGTATCGCTTTTCGAAAAAAAAATATAGAAAACATAGAAGAATAAAAATGCAAAGAAAACATTGCACGATTGAATACAATTTTTCACAACTAATTAATGAGTAATTAATGGCAGATTATTTAACCATAAACCATCTGGTATAAGAAGTTTCAACTGATTTTCGACAGGACTTGATGTCAAGTTAGCAAAGCACCCAAGAAATCAAAGAAAACATTGAACGACAAATTTGAAGGTATAACAACTAGTTAACGGCAAATTATCCACCAGCTCATTTTTCTATTCGTCAAAATTACTTTGCAAACTTGACACTCATGGAATAAATAGCAAAGAAGAATGAGCTACTTCATTCTGTTTTATGTTTTATTTTTATTTCCAAAATAGCTTACCAAAATATTGACACTATGCTATGCTAGTAAAATGGCAAAATAAAATGTCAGTTGCCCTTATTTTTTGCATGAAAGTTTTAGAACCATTCACATTTAGAATTTCCGAAAAAATCCAAGGGCACAGTAGTGCCCATATAAGTTCACGGCACTACACCCTTTTTACAGGAACAAACTCATGCTATTTTCGACCCTCCTCTAACTCCAGTACCAATATAGTCAGAAACTAGCAGTATTTGCTAAACTAGTCAAACACAATCGGTTCAATAAATTTCATCTCCTTAGAACAATTAATTCCTGACAAACATGACTTCAAAAATCACTCAATGACATATCATCAAAACTATGGAGCATTTTCCGACACTGGAGAAACTTGAAATTTCGCACAACGGTAGGTGTTGTTGTGCATACAAAGGAAAAAATCGAAAATCTGCTATTTTTGTTTCAGGGGGCGTGACATCCACCCACCCAAAAATTTTGAGTTTGTGATAAATTATATGAAGCACTTCTGAGTAGATTTGCAGTGCAAATAAGGATACAAATACAAAATTAGAATTTTACGCTCAGGAGGCTTGGCATCCATGATCCACCCAAATTCTTAAAATTGTTTTTAACTATACGGTGCACTTGCGGTTGTCGTAGAATGGTGAGAATTGGTATAGAGGTAGGGATAGGGGTGAATACAAAAATAAAAGTAAACAAAATTGGGATTTTCAACTCAGTAGGCGTGGCGTCCACCCACTTTCAATTTTTGTAAAGTGATTGGAATTGAAAACACGATAAACTTGAAGAGCATATAAAGAGAAAAATAAAAAAATTGGGATTTTATCAGGGGGCGTGGCATCCACCTACTTTCACAAAAATTGGTACTATTTATATAGAGCAAATTTGGATGCTATAGAATGATGAAATTTGGTATAGAGTGGAAGGGGTTGATTTTTTTAATTATTTGCCTGTTATTTTGAAATTGAAGAAAATTGGAAAACGATGTTCTTTTGTTTAAGGGGAGCGAATGAATTAAGTTCAAATAAAAGTTTTAAGTGAGCTCTACTTCATGTTGGGCTCATCTGTTGCACTTGGGTGAAACGCACTAACATGGAGTAGAGCTCACTTAAAACAATTATTTGAACATAGGCCTGAAAGGTCTCTTAAATGCAACCTGAATTATACGGCACTATAGTTAGAAAGAGTAGGAGAATAGGAAAGATTTGGCACCGTGGATGAGATCAAGGTGTTTATTATCTCATTAAATCCCACAGTGTGGTCCAGTTAAGATAGGAGGACATAGGTACAGAAGAATGCTGCCTAGAGTGGGGCTCAAACCCACACCTCTTAGTTGGCAGTCAAGCACTACATCCACTGCACCATTGCCACCTGCAACTGGAAAAATAAAATATTTGCAAAAAGAAGTGAAATCACAACAAAAACATAAATGTTAAAACAAAAGAGCCCAGTTCTTATTCTTATATGTACAAAGAACCTGAGCGTAAAAAGTTAGCCATAAAAAGTAATGAGATCAAAAATATATGCCAAGTTCTAAATTCATGAAGTTTTTAATGTTAAATATCTTAAGTAAAGTAATATCGAAATAACTGCAAATTATGACAGAAATTTGTAATTTAATGATTACAGATTGAAATTTGATGGATTAACTTGACAAGTTTTCTCTTTAATTACTTGGTTATTAAGAATTTTAAATGTATGAAAACTTGACCAGTGAACCCGCCAAATTTCAATCAGCAACTAATTATTAAATACCTAATGTCTTCCATAAAAATGTAAAAGAACAGTTCGGGAAAATATTTTTTTTATCAAAACGTGTCCAACGATTATGATTAAACTTTTTCTGTATTCTAAGAGGAGTGCGATATGTTACCAAAATATATAAAATTCATACTTACCAATCATTAGCAGTTATTAAAATAAATTATAATAATGCCTATCAAATTTTCAAAAAAGAAAATTCGATATCTCAAAAACGGATTATTGTTTTTAATTTTAGTTTTTTATGCACATTAAGTTAGAATGTATCTACTATCTACTTAAGTTTTGCATATTAAAATTTGTGCTTAAAAACATTTTCAAAATTTCATATTCTTACAAAAAATATTTGTTTGTAAGTCCGCTCCAATGATTTAATAATTTTTTCTCATACAGTCTATTTTATCAAGAAACCAGATGACATTCTTATTTTTCACCTCGAACAAATAAAGAAGTTCTTTTTAATTTAAATACCTTGTTTATTTTTCTCTCATAATTTCCATGTCTTTACTTTTTTTTAAACCCTCAGGCTCTTGAGCATTAAAACAAGTACGTGTGACCCTGTCATGCATTTTATTTAATAAAGTTTGCAACAACTCCTTTAAATATTATATTTTTGTATGTATTTAGCATATCACAATATTTTGCGTTTAATTTTAAAATATCCAGGTTCAAAGGAAAAATTGAAATTAAGTAGAGATTTTTCGAAAGGTAAGGAAGATATTCACTTGATTTGAACTGAATTTTGAAGAAAAAGACTAGTTCTTTTTCGCGTTTCTACATAACCTCAAAAATTACGGAAAAAAACTATTTTTTTTTCATTTATATCGAGATTATTTCAAAAACTCGAGCTTATAGTGGAAAGAATATGATTTTAACTGTGTTATATTTGCCCATAGAACAGGTCAAACGTAAAAAAGTTTTCTGGATGAATTTTCTTATTTCAACCGAAACTTTTTGGTGGAATATTGTTATTGTACTCTCTTCCCGAAATAAGTAGTATTTTTATATTTTTGTTTGTAAATACCGGCACTTACCATAATTTTTACTTCTGACATAGGTACTATAAGGCAAGTTTTGGGTTCGTGCAAAAAAAAAATTTTTGAGATAACAATGACATTACGATGTTAGAGACCACCAAAAAAGTGTGTGGCACAATTTTGTCTGTCTGTCTGTTCGTCTTCAACCTAAACGACTCAATCGATTTTCTTCAAACTTGGTTCATCATGGCTTTTGGTGATTATGCCCACACATTTGTTCGTTTTTTTCTTAAAACCAAAAATAACGGTACCTGTCATACAAATTTTTTTAGAAATTTTATAAAATCGTATTTTTCTTAAAAACGGCTCCACAAACTTTCTTTAAAAAAAATTCATTAAATTTATTTTAGTAAAGGCTTCCTTTGGGTGGAAACCATTTTTCAAAAAATGTATTAATGGTACCTCCCAAGAACCATATTTTTTATTTTTGATTTTCTTCAAAACGGTATGACTGTTTTCAATTATTTTTTTTACAGATTTCTTCTTAAATAAAAAAAAATATTTTTTGGATTTTTAAAAAAATGTTTCAATTTTTTTTTTGAAAATCAAATATTTCAATCGATTTTCTCGAAACTCGATAAGAGTGTTCTTTAAATATTTGTGGAAACAAATTTACATTTATGAAAATATAACGGAACCTTCCATACAAAAGTTAAAAAACCACAACGGAAAATATTTTTGTTCTCAAAACGACTCCTACAATTTTGATTAAACTGTTTTCATATACTTAAATCAGTACGATCTACTACCAAAAATTAAAATAAAATTACACTTAGCAACTATTAATAGTACCTGTCGTAGAACGTTTATTTTTATTTTGAATTTTCTCACTATACGGATTTTGATAATTTTTTTATATACAAATTTCAGATAAGATTAAATAATATTGCATGTCAAAATTTTCAAAAAAAAAAAATTTAATTTTTTTTCTTAAATTCGATATCTCAAAAACGGGTTGACAGTTTTTTTTATAAGTATATACTTTAGATTTGCGTTTTATATATAAAAAATTAAAAATTTTACAAAACCGCTCCAACGATTTTAAACTTTTTTTTTCATATAATCAAGAATTTAGAAGGCATACTTTTTTTCATCTCAAATTGTGAACAAAGTTATTTTAAATGTCGTGTTTCATACTCCTCTACATTTTTCTCTCATAACTTCCATGTTCTTATAAGTAATAATTAAAGTAATGGATACTTTCAGGTCAAGATTTTTATCTGGAAAATTTGATTCCCAAAGAATTATTTATGTAAAATTGATTTTGATCATTTTATTAAGCTGCAGCCTTAAACAAAATGGGAAGGGTTCAAAATCCTTAATGACAAAAACAAAAAATGGCAATCAAGAATGCCTAAATCCCGAATGCCCAAAACCCTAATAGCTAGAATCCCGAATGGACAAAATCACGCATGCAATTTTGTATCTGCACATTTAAAAATACTGTAAATTTGCATAAGAAAATGTTTCGTCAAAAATGTTTTAAAAATTTAATTTATATACAAAATTTTTGTTCAAAAAATAGCTTAAACTTTATTTATTATTATTTATTATTTCATTTTCAAATCCAATTTTGATTTGCGTTTTGCGTAACAAAGTTATAGCTGAATCTAATCCTATCCAAGTAACTTCTGTAGTTCCACAGGCAGCCATAGCGGCCCTTTGATTTTTAGTTTGACAAATCAATGGTGTCGATGAATTATTAGGACTGATTGATATAAATTTATTGCCGATGAAAAAAATCTTGTAGGAGTATATATCCTCCAGATGACCCTGCCTTAACTACTTCAAAATTATCTAACTACGTTTTTTACGCAAACATATCAAAAAGAAATTAGTAGTTTTCTATAGCAGCGGAAATGAAATTATTCGTCTTTCCAAACAGAGATTTATACGCTAATAAATCTTCGCAGTTTGCATGTTAGTGTGAAGAATAAGCTTGATTACAATGCAAAATGGGCAAATAACAGCAGCTAGTTATTGACTTAAAACTAAACATAAGTTAGAGAAGCATTTACATAACCTACTACTTGACTGCATCAATAATTAAAACTTATATTCTCAACACCTTACTTTCCTTGAATAGCTCAGTTTGTAAAAAATTTAAATAAAATACATATACAAATGTCCTGTTTTTCCAGTAAATTTTTCCATTCATTAAGCTGACACTTAAAAAATACAAACAGTTAAAATAAAAACAAAAACAAAAAAAAAAAAAAATAACATCCTGGAATTATTTTCCTTTTATTATCCTGACTGAATTTTTAAGTCCGAATCATATTGTTTGCCATTTGTAGCAAAATATTCCTAAATTACGCTATAAAACAAATTCCCGCGCTCAGTGCGATGCAAATTTGCTTCGTTTATATTTCTTTTTTTCCTTGCTTTTTTTTCATTGTTGTCTTCATATTAAAAAAAAATAATAATAATAAAAGAAGCAAAGTCCTCTTTTCCCCATCAATGCCTCCATCAAGGACACTTGAATATACAAAAAAAAAATGTTAAAAAACTTCGAAACATGAGTTTCCGCTGGATAAGTTTATTTTTTTTTTATTTTATTTTGTCGTTTTTTAAATGAAGTGGTTTTTGTTGAGTGCCAACTTTTTAGTTGTACAAAATCAGTTGCAACTTTGCAACACAGCTTGTGGTTTTGCAGTGTTTTTTTTTTTATTTCTATCCTGACAGAGAGGATATCAGAAGAACTCCTCTAGACAAATTGACCAGATGAGTAGGTTTAGGTAGGTAGAATGAGTAGAAGAGTAGTAGGTAGTTGCATAATAATAGTAAAAACTCAAAATTATTTTATCCCTTATAAGAGAATATTTTGAGTTTGTGAGTGTGTTGGTGTTTTGTGTCCGTTTTTTGCAAGTTATGCTGTTTTATAATGTTTTGCGTCTGGTTTAAATTATAATTATTATTTGTGTTGGTCTAGTACTCGTACAGAAAAACAGGGCTATTAAGTTTTTGGAAGCTATCATGTTGTCTGCTGGACTTGGTAGCATATTGAAATTCGGATAGAAAAAGGACTTTTTTAACTATGAGTGTGAAAGTGGTGTAACAAATATTTTTTCTTTTAAGTTAGGTAGAAACAAGTATGGTTTGTGTGATTTATGGAGTTATACAATATGATTGTTGAGTTGATACCTCATTTTTGAAAGAATAGCCACATTTCTAAGCAACGACCTCAAAATGTTGGAATCAATTTTGAGTCGAAAAATGTTTAAAAAGCCATATTCAAGCTTATGGCTAAGGTTGAAAAACATTTTACATACCAAAATGATCGCTGAATAATCAAGATTATGATGGTTTACGCATTTCAAAAATTCGTTGGAAAATAGTAAAATAATTGTAATTTTTTTCAAAAACTTATTGTTATTTTTTTCTCATTGAAAAAATCGCTTGAAAAGTGGTAAAACTGAAATGGAAAAAGTCTTAATACTAATACTTATCAAAAGCTCAAAACTGTGTTTTTTTAGACCACCCTAAATTAGTTCTTCTTCTATCATTTTCTTCAGAAAATATATCGTTTGTACTTCCGTTGATAGTAATAGAAACATTAAGAGATTCAAATGCGTATACCAAGCTATTCAAATAAATAGCTTAATTCTAAAAAAATACCAGATGTTTCAAGTACGAGAAAGAGTATCAAAAACTGTGCTATTTATCTTTGGCTCAATATTATACACATTAGCACGTTACCTTGGCTTTCTTTCGCATTTGCACATCATCAATTTCGATCCGCATGCCACACCATCTTAGAGCTGTATAATGGCATAATCGTCTTCATTGTCGTAAACACTTTCTCCTGCGAAAGCACGTGGAACAAAGTGAATTTTTTATTTTGTATGTTATCTCATTAGTGAGCGTCTTCAAGCTTGAAGTTCACTTTTTCGAGTAGGTATACAAAAAAAAAAAAAAGAAAAAAAAAATATCCCAAATGCTCTTGACCGACTTTGCCAGAGCGCCATCAACTCCAGCTAAAAGGAAAAAGTATACAAAATGAAAAGTTATTCAGGACGAAATGGAGGATTAAGATGATGGTTGGAGCAAAATGCAAGGACGACGGATTTTGAATAAATATATATTCCAACTAATTTACACAAAGTTTAAATTTTTTCTGCCATAAATTGGCTGCAAGGAATTTATTCGTGCGTGTGTAGGTATATACCTAACCTACCTACGATGTGAATGTTTTAGTCATTTGTTTTTGTCACATCAATCTCGACATTAATCGAGCATTTGACTTTGATGAATCTCAATTTTTGGGCTATAGAGTAGAGAGTAGTGGTGGTGGTGGTGGTGGTCGTTTGATGGTTGTTTTTGGTTGATTGCCGGAAATGGTACTAAATGAATTCAATGTTTTTAAGTTGATTCTGCTCTGGCATGGGCCTGAAATGGAAATGGAAGTCACTCTTTTACGCACTCACTGACTCACTTTGATGTTTATGCTAATCGACTCAAGCATGAATATAAAGAATTTGAATTTATGGAAATGATTCCATCAAAAACCCCGAACCTGAATCAAAAAATATAACTAAACGTAGCGTTCGGGTCGTTGGTCTATCTCAAATAAGAGAGGAATGAGTCGATTGGAATTTAGATGAGTTTTTTAGATGCCCAGAGGAGGCAGGAGGTAATTTATTTCTGGGATCGGAATTTATATGCTTGGCTGGTATATGAAATGAGGGTCAGCACTCAACAGAGCCAAGAGTTTAGTTTGTAGCTTTTTTTTTAGTTGTGTCAGGAAGAAACGAAGAGTTATAATGGGTGGAGTTTTTATACATGTATATCAGAATGACACTAATTTTGCATTGTCATGGTGAGGTCCATCGAGAAGAGTTACGTGATTTAATTATATTCAAATAAAATCAATTCTTTTTCAATGTACGTAGCTTGGTATAATTTCCTTATTATTCTCAATAAATTTTCGTATAGACACAACATATGTTCTACAGGCTCCTTTTTTGTTATTTTTTTTTTTAAGTATGTTTATGGGTGGAGTGGTACCCTTCCCGAACAACCATTTTAAACATACAAATACTTTACTTTATATTTAAAATAATTATCAACTACAACTGAGATTGTACCTAACGTCCTACTTTGCAATAAGAATTTTATAATACTGGTTTTATTGAAATGGTACACTATGGCGTATGCGTACTATTAAACAAAACTATAAAACTGATAAATCACTGCAAATAGGATAAGAAGTAGCCCTAACCAATAAATGAAAGCAACAAAATTAATTTAGTATTTTTATAAATATATTTTATACTGGTCTCGTCTCCACCTCGTGTCAGAATTCGACACCACTTAAAAATGAAAGCATAGCTACTTGTAGCTATAAAATATTTTACAATTGAAGCAACATATTTTTTTTTTTAATTTTAAATTTAATTTGTTGAATGTGCACAGTGATTCGCAGTATATAATGGTATTCAGCTTAAATGGACCCACAGTGTTTTATTTTGTGACTCGCACACCAACCGCAACTGGAATGGCTTTCGAACCACATACAATTTATCTAAATCGGTCAAAAACTTTTTGAAAAAATGGTATCACAAAATTTATTTAAGCCTATTTATCAAAGGGCACCATAGTGCACAGCCAAGTTTGCGGCACTACACCCTTTTTACAGGAAAAAAAACAGGCGATTTTCATCCCCCCTCTAACTTCAGTACCAATAAAGTCCGAAATTTGTAGTATTTTCTGAGCTGATCAAACACAGGGGGCTCACCAAATTTAAACTCTTTATTGTTAGTAACTCCCGAGATATAGGACCTAAAAAATCGCAAAAACCGTAACTGACAGACTGACTGAGTCACTCACTGACTCACTGACAGATCATCAAAATTATGGAGCACTTCTCAACACCGTAGCAACTTGAAGTTTCGTGCAACGGTAGGCCTTGTAGTGCATAAAAAGGGAAAAATTGATAATCTTCAATTTTCTATTCAGGGGGCGTGGCATCCACCCACTTTCTTAAAAATTCTTATAAATTATATGGAGCACTTCCGATTGCTGTAGAACGATGAAAATTGGTAAATCAGTAAGGCTTGAAGTCGTTAGAAAGAAAAAAATCGAAAATTTGGAATTTTCCGTCCAGGGGGCGTGGCATCCACCCACTTTATCAAAAATTCGTATAAACTATATGGAGCACTGAAAATTGATAGAACGGTATGACTTGAAGAGCATACGAAGAAAAAAATAAGAATATGCATCCACCCACTTTCCGGAATTGCTGTTATAACTATATGTGAAGCACTTTTGGTGGTCGTAGAATTATGAATTTTTGTAGAGTGGTAGGGCTTGATTTTACTTGGCAAAATTAAAACTGTGCAAAAAGGAATGAAATCACAACAAAAACATAAATGTTAAAAAAGAACCAAGTTCTTATACATATGTACAAAAAGTTTGTGCCTTAAAAATCAGCTAAAAAAAGTAATGAGATCTAAAATATATGGCAAGTTTTAAGTTCATGAAGTTTAAAAAAAGTGGGTCTCACAATTCTATCTGTCTGTCTGTTGAGTTACAGTTTCAATGGCTAGATCGATTTTTCTCAGTCTTGATAGATAGGGTATTTTGCCATTCACCCACACATTTCTTCACTTTTCTTAGAACTTAAAATAACTGTACATTCCATACAATTTTTTTTAGCAATTTTAATTAATCGTATTTTTCTCAAAAACGGCTCCACAACTTTTCTTAAAAAAAAACCTATAAAATATTTTTAGTAGGCTACCTTTGGGAAGCAGATTTTCTTCAAAACTGTTTGACTGATTTCAATAATATTTTTTACACAGAAGCTCCCAAAAAATATAAATTTATACCAAACAAAAAACAATTTTTTTGGATGTTTAAAAAGTGTTTAAATTTTTTTTTGAAAATCAAATATTTCGAAAACGACATGATCAATTTTTTTGAAACTCGATATGTATTTAAAAGCTTTTTAGTACAGTCTAAAATATTTTTAGAAAAAGTTTTATTTTTATGAAAACCAACGATACCTTCCATACAAAAGTTAAGAAACCGTTAAAGAAAATAGTTTTTTTTCTCAAAAACGACTCCTACGATTTTGATTAAACTTCTTCCGTATGCTTTCACACTTAGCAACTACTAGTAGCACCTCTCATAGAATTTTTTTTTTACTTTTAAGTTTCTTATTATCAGCTGAACGGATTTAGATTAATTTTGTATATAAAAATTTCAAATAAGTTAAAATAACATTGCATATCAAAATGTTCAAAAAAGAAAATTCGATGTGTCAAAAACGGGTTGACAATTTTTATATGGAATAAATAAATACTTAAGAATTGCGTATCAATTTTTTTTCCTTAAAATGTTTTCAGAATATACAAAATTAATTAAAAAAAAATACTCTAATGATTTTAAATTTTTAAGTTTTTCATGCAATAAAATTTAGTTAGGAATTAAGATGGCGTTCTTTTTTTCACCTTAAACTTTCGAAAAAGTTATTTTCGCTAGTTTAAATATCGTATTTAGTGCTCTTAAACATTTTTCTGTCATAATTTTCACGTCATATTTTCTTAAACCCTCGCAGCTTCTTGAACATAAAAGCAAGTGCGTGCGACGTTGTCATGCATTTTATTTTACTTGCGAAAGGTACTTTCTGGCAAGTTATGTTATCTGTCTGTCTTTCAATGGGGCTACAGCCTAAACCGTAGGATATCTTTTCACAGTTGGTACATAGCGTTTTTTGGTCATTCCTTCCAGAATTTTTTTCTTTTTTTTAGAAAGAAAAATGACTGTATATGTAGTAGTTTTCTCAAAAACGGCTTCACATTTTTTTTTTTAAATTCAATAACTTACTTTAAGTTCAGGCTACCTATGAATGGGAAACTATTTTTCAAAAAATGGTTATTAATGGTACCTCGAAAAGAACCATTTGTTTATTTTCCATTTTCTTCAAAACTGTTTGATAGATTTTAATTTTTTTTTATACACAAGCTTCTTAAAATATAAATAATATAATTATTGTGTACCACTTTCACAAAAATATTTTTTGGATTTTTAAAAATTTTTCATAATTTTTTGGAAATCAAATATTTTGATTACGATATGATCGATTTTTTCTTGGAACTCCGTACATAAGGGTTTTTGACATTTTCTAGAATATTTTAAGAAACATTTTTTCTTTAACGAAAAAATACGGGTATCTTCCAGGCAAATATTAAAAACCTGTTAATAGGCTATTGATTACGTCCTAAAAAATAGGGCAATAAAGAACTAAGACGTTCATGGGATTTTATTGTAACAATCTTCAAAGGGGCCATTGAAGATGAGAAAACCACGGACTGATATTAAATTAGAGGGTGCATTTTGGAGAGAGGGATGCAAAAGCACCTTTTTTGGTTTTTTGCATATAACTCGAAAACGAAGAAAATTTCGACATAACTCTGAAACCTTTTTTGAATGTGAAAAATCGCTTTTTTTGTTATTTTTTTTTTAATTATTTGCTTATAGTTTCTTTACCAGTAGAGAGAGGTATGGGCATTGTCCCATATAAAAGAAAGATAATTAAATTTCCTGTTAAATTGGTTATTCAAAAAATGGTTTGGATAAAAATCGACCGAGAAATAGTGGATCAAACTAGACAAATTATAAGTTTTTGAAGCTTTATTATAAATGGAATTTTTGGCTATTTTGATGGACTTGTTAGATTATACGCTCAAACTGGGAGTATAAGTGAGTCATGACCAGTTAACTCAAAATAAAAGTCAAGTTTCAAATTTTTGGCAGTTTTAGGGTTGCCATCTATTTTTTTTTTAATTTAAAATAATTGCAAAAATCAACACTATTGATCTTACAATGCCGGATTTTGAGCAAATGTTAGCATAGGTATACCTTCTCGAACATAAAAAAAAATAGTGTTAGAGCAGTTTTACGGTTGAAAGTCCTTGCCAGACGAGCTCAACATTTTCTAAGTAGATTTTAAGGAAATGACTTTTTTGTTTTGGAATACCAAACTCGTTTGGCACTTTTTTGTCCATACAACGAAAGACATAAGCAACCAAATACCTCGGTTTGTGAAAGTAGATTTGTTAGTTTTGGCAATTATTTAAAAAAAAAAATAGATAACAAAAGGGAAAAAAAAATCACCAACTTTAAAACATTTAGGCCGTCTGGCATGCATTTTCGATAGCTAAACTCGTCTCGCACTATTTTTTCTCTATTTGAGGAGAAATAACCTCACATATATTGAAAACCCGGCTTTGTAAAACAAGGTTTGAGAGTTAATTTAAAATTAAACAAAAAAGTAATTTTTTATAATACCTTTGAAAATGTTGAGCTCGTCTGCCAAGTGCTTTCAACCGTAAAACTTATCTGGAACTATTTTTTTTTCATGTTCGAGAAGGTATAACCTAACATGTGTTCAAAACCCGGCTTTGTAAGAGCAAGTGTGTTGATTTTGGCAATTATTCTAAATTTTGAAAAAAAACTAGATGGCATATCAAACTGTGAAAAATTTGAAATTTGGCTTTTATTTTTTACTTAACTGATCATGACTTACTAATACACCCAGTTTGAGCGTATAATCTAACAAGTCCATCAAAATAGCCATTTATAAAGCTTCAAAAACTTAAAATCAGCCTAGTTTGAACGACTATTTCTCGGTCGATTTTTATCCAAACTATTTTTGAATAATTCATTTTTACAGGAATTACACCTATATCTGCTGGTAAAAAAGTTATAAGCAAATAAGAAAAAAAAAACAAAAAATGTGATTTTTCACATTTTTTTTGCAATTATTTTTTTTTTTTAAATTAAAATTAAAATTTTTATTTTTTTTTTTCAAAAATCCATTTCGATGGAAAATTTTATTCTCTACAAAAGACGTTTCCCAAATCATATCGAAATTTTGCTTCGTTTTCGAGTTATATGTAAAATACCAAAAACGGTGCTTTTGTACCCCTTCTTAAAAAATGCACCCACGAATTTAATAGTACCCCATGGTTTTCTCATCTTCAATGACCCCTTTGATGATTGTTACAATTATTAAATACTGTGAACGTCTTAGATCCTTTTTATATGACATAATCATTAGGCTATGCAGATAAATCAATACTTAAGATTTGCATACCAAAATTTTTCCTTAAAAATGTTTTAAAAATTTTATATTTAAAAAATATTTTTTTTTGTAAAATCGCTTCAACGATTTAAATTCTATTCTCAATGCAGTCAATCAGATGGTATTCTCTTTATTCGCCTTAAATAATTACAGGAGTTGTTTTATAGCATTATTGACTTTCATGTTTTTTTAACGTGCGACCCAGGTGTGCATTTAATTGTATACATAATTGGTAAGATTTGCAAAATCAAACATTTTGACACATCCCTACGTTATGAGTTCCCTAAAATCCGCAGCCATTACTTTTAAAGATACATATGTATGTCGGTTTTAGTACGTACGTACGTTCGACGTTCGTACTTCGTACGTTCATGCGTTTGTACCTTCATTTACCTTTTTCGTTTTTCATATTATCTCTAGAACGAATAAAGATTTCGTCTCAGATAAATCTAATTTTATGGATAATAAGTGCATTTATTAATCATTAAGCGAAGAGAGCAGTTTTTACAACAGAAATTAAAAAAAAGTTGTAAAATATCATTTTCAATATTCCGAGAACAAAAAATGCTTTCGACTTCGTATGTTTATTCTGCGCATGATTGTGAAGTGTGAAGAAGAATGAAGTTTGAGAATATAAGAACACAACAACTGACAGTTTTCCAAATCAAAAAATTATCGCAATTTTTTTTTCGATTTGAGTATATTGAGAACAAACAATGATATGAGCCGTTTATTTTGAAAGTGGTCTAAGTCCACTTATTTCTAATTCGAGATAATTAAAGGTTTGCGTTTGACTTAATTTAAAAATATGGGAAAGAGCTAAAATAAAAGTGAAGTATTATTTTTCATCTAAACATATTTAATTTACTTACCCAATAATAAACAGAAATATTGTTGAACAAAAACCATTTTTCTACAGTTGTAAATGGACTTAAACCACTTTCAAAATAAATGAAATCGTCTTTTGATTTATTCAAATTGTATCAAGTCCTCCAAAATTAAAAAAAAAAAATTGAAAAAAACTTAAAAAAACGAAAGAGTTGAGTGTTATAGATAAAATACGAAGAAATTGAATTGGTACATTAAACAAAATATATACACTGCCGGACAAAATTAGAGGAACGCAGGCAAAATTGAAAAAGTTGGTTTATTTTCATTTTATCTTTATTTCTTTAATGAAGATTTATGTCTTGATAAATTAAGAATCGTTTGAAATGGTTACAACTATTCTGCTTCTTGTTTTCCTTGAAAAAAAAAAAAATCTAGCAAAGGGGTATTTTTCTGAGAAAATTCATTTAACAAATTTCAAGTATTCCCTTAAGGCTCAGTAGAAATGAGGATGAGTACTTTGTATTCCTTGTCTTCTAGTTCTAAGGACAAAAATTAGTTTCTTTGGTATACTTCTAATAACATTTTCGATGTTTCCTGGGTTATTTGGCCCCATGATTCAAGCTATATACTTTTCAGCTACCCCAAAGTTCATAGACTTGGGAGTTTTCTTAATCAACTGTCTACCAAGCATCTCTTAGACATGTTCCATGGAATTCAGATCAGGAGAAAATGCTGGGCCAATCTTGGGTGTTCAGGTGGGCCTTTTGGGCAAATTGTACATTTGGTTCCAAAATAACCCTAACATGCCTACCGTTCTTCTAACAGGGCCCTATTTTCAACCAATTGCAACTCCACGCGGGCTGCCGAGCAAATGCCACCCAGACCATTTTGCACTTTATCGCTTCACGTTTCAAAAAATAATGGATCGATGGTACATTTAGCGTTAATGCCAATTTACAGTACGAGTTTTTATTTTTGATCAAAAACATGGTATAGGCTATGTCAGCTTCTATTGAGTCTGGAATTCTTACTTGAACTAAACGCTTTTACCATAAGCACTATTCCAGCAACACTTTTATTAAAAAAATCGGAAGAAAACCAGGAATAGAATAGAAGGTGATTATGGAACATACCCAATTTAGCAAGTCCATTTTATCTTTCTATTTTACGGTAGGAATGGGTTGAACTTGTTCGCCTTTTAACAATTAGTCAATTTTAAAATTTTAAATTGTTACTTAAACCATTTTCAAATTAAATTTTTTGACATTTTATTAAGTGAGCATTTTTTGACTCACAAATTCTAAGTGATCTCAAATAAAAACAAGTGGTTTTTTCTTATTAAAATAAAAGATTACGTTGTTTTCAGATGACTCAATCAATTATCTCCATTTTTTTGGAAAATGGACTTAGACCACTTTCAAAATAAACGGCTCATATATATGTATACTTTGGGCTGTTTTAGTCCACACACAATGCCATGGATAATGATGATAATTGATAAGGATTGGTAAAAAAATGCAATCAATAGTTTTTTTTAAGCAAAAACGAACCAGAACCGTTTTTCTATCTTCATGTCTCCACTTTTTCATTTTCGTTTCATTTAATTTTGTCTTTAAATTGTACACTGTGGCGTATGTGCACTATTTCTCAAAAAGTATATAAAGTATAAAGCAGACAGGAAATTATTATTTATTTTCATATTTTTTTTTTCAAAAATAAGTACATACATTATATTTATCGATACAGAGATGGTGCGTATTGATTTGAAACTCCTGTGTGTTATCCAAAATCTGTCGGAGTGTGAACATTTGATCGATGGCTGATTTGCCGGGCATTAAGCCTCACTGATAGGGGCCGATCAGATAGTTGACAAATGGTTTTAAGCGATCACACAGTACAGATGGCAGGATTTTGTATGTGACGTTGAGGAGACTTATACCTATGTAGTTGGCACAAGTCAGAGCATCTCCTTTCTTGTATGGATGGGGCATACTACACCGAGATTCCATTCATCGGGTATACTTTCATCCGACCAAATTTTGGAGATAAACTTGTACTCTCTACCAAATCATCTTCCCCTGATTTGAATAGCTCGACTGGCAGCCCATCTGCATTAGCAGCCTGGTACGCTTTAAGCCTGGCTATCGCTAACCACGATAGATCCTAAAAATCCTAAACTGAAAACCAGTTGTTTGAAAATAAGGGTTGCAAAACTTTTGAACTCACTGAACAAGCAGTAGGCAAATATTGCGTTAACTTTTCTTAAACCTTGCACACAATAATAGAAAGAAAATAGCAAAAATAATACGATGCAATTTTTCTCATAGAATGATCCCAGAAATCATCCCCCTATATGTATATTGATTAAAAAACATACATTTCTTCATCAGTTTGCATAAAATACTAACCACCGTGCTGTTGCTTTTCTTAATTTTGAATACTTCCCTCCTGTTCAGTAGTAATTTCCCTCTATCCAATTACTCAGCAAAACTTAAGTCTGACACCGATTCTACCACTTACCTACACAAAAAACCAACAGTTCTAACCGAACCTTAGATCCCTTGCCTCAACCATCACTCTTTTCAGTGCAGTTCCAGAATGGAGGTGGTAAACGTAGTAGCTGTTACACTTCTTGGAAAAACGAATAAGGCACATCTTTCATTCTCATCAAGCATCAGTACATCAAAACGAAAACGAAAAAAAAGAAAAACACACCGAATCCATTTTGTTTGTAAGCTTTTCAAACTGCAATCAGCACGATCTCTTCCAATTCAACGAATTGTGCAGCGAAAACGGACAATCTTTTCTCTTGCCTCACCTCAGGCCAACAAAAATCTAGGGTAGGTGGGAGTAAACTCAATGTGTACGTTAGCTAGGTAGGTGTGTCGCTAGGAAAAAAGAAAAAAAAAAAAGAAAACTTTCCTGACTTGCAAAAACCTATTCAACATTTTGTAGTTCATCTTGAAAGGATTCTTTCTACTTGCTGGTTCCTACTGGAAGGGAGAGCAAAAAAAAAAACCATTCCAACTACCAGAAACCACATTCACAGATCTACCCCCGCCCGGCAGCAGTGGTTGCCTCAGTTTTGGTTACCATATTTCATATTTCAGGGAGCAACACCCGGATCCAGTGAAATGATACTTATTTTATCCGGCACAACGACAACGACCAACCAGGAGGCTAACCAACCAACCAACCAACCGACGTCCGCGACCTTATTTGGCAATAATTTGGTCAGGTGGAAGCACATTGTCCAGGATAACCAACTTCAGCAAACACATTCCAATCCTCGGTTATGAGAGAGAGAATCCAAATCCAGATATTGTTCATGAATTTGGGCAAAATTAACAATGAATTGCAATGTTTTCCTAAGGGGTCCTGCGTCTTGCGTCCTGGCTGACGGGAAAATGCTCAGCATCATCGGCATCGAATGAAGCTGGAGTGAGTTAAACAAGAACAAGAGATATCCTCTTTTATCTGTGTGCAGTGGATTACATGCGGACTCCTTGCTGCAATTGATCATGGAGTCTTGAATAATTGATGGAATCTGGAGCAGAGAAGCATAGTAACGGGAAAAATAAGCAAAACACAAAACCACACTGCCTTACGCTCTCTCCCGAGAACATAAATCATAAAAACAAAGAAAAAAAAAGAGAAAACAAGACAGAACTAAGAACAGGGGGCGACTTGCGAACGGCAGGTATCCTTGCAAAAAGGCTTACTTTAACCATCTTCTCTGGTCTCTGGGTACTGGCACTGGGTATCCTTGCGTCGGAATTGTTAATGTTGTCTGGCCGCAAACATATGTAAGTGTACCTACCATCAGGACTGACTTTGACGGTGTGGTTGTGGTGGCGGGTGGCCGAAGCCGAAGTGGTAATGTAGTAAAGAGAGGCGTCATCTTTGCACACGTTGAGATGCGGGCTATGGTGATGCAAGCGGGAAGGCTTGTCTACTTATAGCCAAAGGACTTACAACACTTATGGCTTTTCGACCGCAAATGTGAGTTAAGATGCACACACATTTCGAGGTATTCATTTCTTCACATCACACACTTGGAGTGAATATGTAGTCAGTCACTGTGTGTACACACATATATTATCCGACGCTGGGTGAGTCAGTCAGAGCAAAGTCTCTAAAAGGATGTGTTATCCTTGAATGCATCTGAAATAGGATGTTTCTCAAGGACGAGTGGGGCCGCCGGAAGCTCAGAATGGAAACCCTCTTTAAAATGTCCTTTTGCTGGTGAACGCTCTATACTCTATACAGATACACAGATAGATGATGAGTTGCTTAAGGAATTTTCAGTCGTAAAGCCTGATGGAACGGAAGAAAATCAAAAAAGATAGATATATGTATGTTGATAGAGACAGAGAGAGAAAGAGTGAAGTGAGAGAAGATGAAGAAATGACGCGTCTGCTGATATGCTTGCAGCTTGCAGCCTTCAGCACACAAATCACACATTTCTGTGGCATGACGGCCGACGGGAGATATCCTTTGTGGCTATTTAGATAGATGGGAGATGGAATATACTACATACAACAAAAACCCACACACCCAAACATTATTGATTGTAGAATGTAACAGAAGGCATTTGTGGGGGAGGAATGTGTTTATATCTCAGCACAGTTCACAGTAATTTATGCTTTATTGGTTTTGTAAAATGTTGAAATTGTGCAACTGACTTGAAAGCGAATTGAATTTGTTGTGACTTTTGAAATTGGTAATATGTGAATGTGATCTGATACGAATAGTTTTCGGAAAGTTATTTTCCACACTGAGAAAAATATTGAATATATTCATGTTTGAATCAAACTCAAACACATATGATTTGGCATGGAACCGATTTCTGTTTGAATTAAACATAAACGTATTTATTCATCGTAGACTGGATTTAAACGAGTTTTTGTTTAAATTAAATATGCTTTCTATTTGATTTGAACATATTTCTCTTTGTTTTAATTAACTTCATTCAATGTTATTTCAAATAGAATCATATTACTTTTTTTGAACATTCTCGTGTTTAAATTAACTATGTTTTTTGTTTTAAATATGTATAAAGATGCAAATACTTACCCGAACTTATTTTTTTATTTTTACTCCATTTATCTGACCAAAACACACAAGAAAACAGTAAAAAGTCTATGAAAATTTTAAAATCTTTAAGGGAACATGCCAAGCAAAAACATATCAAATTTATAGTTAAAAATAAAACCACTTAAACTAGTGAAATAAAGCTTCTAAATTGTATTTTTGTATTCCAGTTGATTGATGTGGAAGGGGCATCTTTGGAGCACCTATATGTGAAATTACATGGTTAGCCTTTTTTGCTAAAAGTTAAAGAAGGATAAGCTCTTTATGTAATATGTATGTACTTACTTTTGACAAATGTTTGGCTTAAAACTTCAAACACCCAAGTGAGCCTTAAAGGACAGCATTTCACAAGATTATCCCAAATAGCTGTACCACTACACTTATTGAAAAGGCTTTTCTTCTTTTTCTGGAGAAAAAATATGAATTAATTTTCATATCAATATCTAAAATAAAAGAAATATTACTTACCAAAAACCTACTTTAAAGATTGCAAGTGTTCCAAAAATTTTATTTTGGGTTTTGGTCTCTCATCTTCTCAAAACGAATAACAATGACATCATCACAAGGTTAAGTTATCCTAAATTTTACTTCGTTTAAGTTCAATTCAAACTGATCTGAGTTTGAATTTAAGATTTTGTTCGATCTCGTTTTCTTGTTAACATTTTCAGTGGGTTCATATTTAAAACAACCTCGTTCATATTCATTTTATGTTAAATACTCTCAACTGAGAAAAATAATTAAACATATATTTCAAAAATCAAAGTCAAACTAGTTTGAATCACATATAAAAAATATTTGCAGGTTCTAATGAAATATTCAAACATGAATCAGTTTGACTTAAACCCACTTTACTCTAAAATAATAGTATTTTCACATTCAAACAGATTAGAATTAGGTTCAAACCGAATTCTATTTGTATAAGTTAAACATATAATCAAACATGCATCTATTTAAATAACTCATAGTTCAGTTTTCTCAGTGCATTATAAGGATAAATAAGCATTTAAAGAGAGATTTCAAATTTAAGAAATTTAAGAGAAGTAGTTATGAAAAGTTAAATATTTGGTAAAATTATAGAAGAAAATGTGGTACCAATATATTGTAATTGTGAAAATGTTTGAAATTGTGAAATTGATAAGAATATTGAGGCAATCGATAGCAACATTTTACATATTTTTGAAAATAACTTTTGACATGATAAAGTTTTGGGCAGAAAATTTTAGTCGAAAATTATCTAGGCGTTATCAGCTTTCCAAAAATACCCATATTGACACAATTGTTGTCAAAGAAATTTCGTAGGCATATGGTTTCAACGAGACCAACTTTCAAAGGCATAACAGCTTACAGCGATATCGCATCAGCTTCAAAACTTTATTAAAATATCTTGACGTAGGATTTGCTTAAAACATCGAATTGTTTTTTTACTTGAAACCTTTACCAGCCCTAAATATTGTAAGCAAAAATGTAAAACCAATGTGCATCACAGCATGGTTTGTCTCCTTTCAAACCGTATTCTAATTCTCTAACACTCAAACTGTCATCAACACTTTTTACTGTGTCACATAAAACAAAGAAAATAGCTATTTAACTGCTTTTTTGCTGACGTCAGATTTCCATACTTTTTAAGACCTGGATAATAAAAACTTCTATTATTTTTATTGATATCTGTTCAAATGCATGAATTTTATTGTTATAAGAGAAAAATGTGCATAAAAAACACTTTTTGAAACAAATTGAAAAACAAAAATGCGACAGATTTGACAGTGATTTCATAATGTGTGTGTGTTCAATAAATTGTATTTTTATAGTAAGGGTATTCATTCAACAGCGTAAACTCGTCGTAATCGTTGTAAACTTTTAAACTTCGTAAATCTGTCAAATTTTCCATACAAATTGTGACAGAATTACGAAGTTTTAAACTTTACAACGATTACGACGAGTTTACGCTGTTGTATGAATACCCATAGTTTCTCAAAGAAAATTTTATGAGGATAGTTAATAATATGAATTATGTAAAGTTATTTTTAAATAGTCAAATTTTTTAGTAGAAACAGTTTTCAACCCATGTGGTTGGAGGCTAATGTTTCATTTGAAATTATTTTAAAAATCAGTAAAATAACGAAAATTTGCATAATTTATTGTTGTATGATTTTTGTATGATTGTGTTAGTCACAAGTTGAGCTCATAACAAACTCAGCAGCAATATTGGATTAAAAAGCTGTACAACTCCTTTATTAGCTTGAGCTGAAAAATGAATTTTAATCCTTGAACTTGAAAAATAATAATGTTTTCACATAGAACTAGCTGACAGGACGAACTTTGTATGGCTTAAAATTGATGATCACATTCAAAAGCCGATCCTTTCTATTGAAAAAATTAAACTCTTATGTAATTAAATTGAATGCATTTCCCACACAATTTCGTCTGAAAAGCAATACAAACCACGACTAAGGCCACACCCTTGCAACAATTGACCTTGATTTGGTCGGTTGGTATCATGAAAATTCTTAAAATAAGATCTTCCTCGCTTTAAACTTACCATTGATAATGGTGGCTTTGAGGACGTTGTTCGTGTGTTTCTTCACCGTCAACAGTTGCGGTTGGTTCAGATCGCACAGCATTATGACTACAGATACAGACTAATCGATTTTGAGTTGAAAATGTGCTGTGGTAAGCTGGGGATATCCAACAAAAGTGGCATTTCACGTGAAACGGACAGCGAAAAAAAGGTCGGGTCTTGAAATTCGTTCAATTTTGGGTCACTTGTACTTCTTTTGATACTTAACATAAATGCAGAAGGATTTTGAATTTTGAGGCCTGGTGCTGGAGTTATGGACTTAAAAGGCATTTTTTTGTTTTAATAAATTAAAAATCCTTCTGCATTTATGTTAAGTATCAAAAGAAGTACAAGTGACCCAAAATTTAACGAATTTCAAGACCCGACCTTTTTTTCGTTGTCCACTTCACGTGAAATGCCCCAAAATTGAAGTCAATTGAATAGCTTGTTGCTTCATCGTCATTTGTAACGCAATCAAACGATCTTAACAAATGCTGTACTGGCTGCGATCTGATTTTGATTAATGAAATTTAAATCATCAACATCCTTAAAATATGTAGTACCTCGTGGCATAATGGATAGTGCGTTGGACTGGCATACCAAGGGTCTAGGTTCGATTCCAAGCAGCTGGCCAACTAAAAACAGAAATATTTTTTCCGAGGTACTGCCTCTTGCGAGGAACTGACATATCCTCGAAGAGTATACTTGTCATGAATAAGTGCTTCCCGTCTCGTCCATTCCTGCCAACAACACGCACACCGTCAATCACGTTTATTAATGTGTCTTACGATTTGTTTACTGGAAACTCAGCAGTGGGACGTTTCTGCCAACTTTTTCTGTCAAAGCGTCTCAATCGAAATCTTAATCCACTGCAATTATCCATTATAGTCCTTCCACACTATCCCATTGAGTACACTGTTAAAAATTCTGAGGTATTGTATTACAGCCGTATTCAATACAGAAAATATTATTTTTTAATATTCCGTAAATATTCTAATAACAATTTTCTAATAACAATGTATTACATTCTAATAGATTAATATTAAAATTGTTATTTGAAATACCAAAAAGATTAAAAAGTAATCAAATGAAATAAAATATAATCTTTTGGTATTAAAATTAAATAACTTAAGTATGCGCGTACATTTTTAATACAAAAAGTATTAAAATCTAATACAAATAGTATTAAATGAATCAGGACGCTTGTATTTTTAATACAAAAAGTATTAAAATTTAATACAAATTGTATTAAAAAGATCGGGACTCATGACTTTTTAATACAAAGGTATTAAAATTTAATACAGACTGTATTAAAATAGTAACAAAACAAAATTGGCAACTCTTTTTCTGCTTGATAATATAAAATAAACAATTTAAATATGCACTATTTTGAAGGCGTGTTGAAATATTTGGAGGTAAAATATACAAATTATATAGTAGGTAGATAAAATTTCAATCGCATATTAAGATTTTAGTTCTCATATATGTGAAAAATAATAAATATAATGATCCCGCCATTAATTCACTTAGAAGATAAATACTCTAACAAAAAAGTCTTTCATTATCAGGAAAAGGATCTACAAATTAAATTTTAAGAAATAAAGCATTATATTATAATACCTTTGCATTATTTAAATTTAATACAGATTTCGTATTCCTTTGATATTATTAAGTTTTAATATATTTCGAATTAACTTCCAAATTTTAATATTGGCCAAGAATTAAAATTCAATAATTTTTTGGTGTTGTCGTATGTAACTCTGAAAAAGTACCCCAACATTTTTAACCGTGTATTAACCAGTGATTATCAAAAATAAAGAAGTCAATCCTTCGTACGTTTTACCCTCCAAAAACCATATGCTGACATTATTGTTTTTGTAATTTAATTTGGGTGTCGAAGAAAAGATGTGATTTGCCACAACAATAAGACCTGTGCTGAATAATAATAATGTGCTGAGTAAAATCTATATATGTATGTGTGCGTTTTTCACTGTTCTTCACTAATACCTTGCAAACCTAATCCATCAAGCTGTTCGTTTTAGTTTGTTGGCAAATAAAATTGACATTATGAGAGTTAATGCCATGCATTTCCCACGAGTCAATGCTGACAGTGCATTTCATGCTGACAGTGCATTTCATGAATTCATGAACAAAGGTAAATGCACTTGCACCACCGAAGGCCACGACGAATGAATATGATCCTCATCCGCTGTTCCCACAGTTGGGAAATTGTAGGAAACGCGGCAAGTCGATACACGATTACACTTCCTATCGAATGCTATCTCACTCATTTACTCCATAAATAATATATTCCCAACCTAAACCGAAGTATAAAATACAACGAACTTGTTGTCAAAAAAAAAACGTACATGTAAACGTCGAAGTCTAACACACACCTTCAAGTGTAAACATTCATTGAACGTTCTCCACTTTCACTCCCACATCAACAGTAAAGAGTCACATTTAAAGAGTAGTAATACTGCATAAATCATGCTAGTAGGAAATAAAAAGGTCAAATAAGATATAAAGAATCTCATGAGAATAATGAAATTCAATTCTTTAACGCCAACAAGAATGCAAGAGATAAATAAACTTTATCAAAGCTATAAATGTATATGAGACAAGATAATGAACGCAACCAATCTGAGTGTGTTCGAATATAGAAAAGTATCCAACAAACATTCACTATTGTGAACATGTCATGCCACGTCGACACGATTGGGGTTGTTTAAATCTCAAACAATTCCAAGTAGCCGGCGCAAATCAAGTAAGTTTCTTTTGTCACGACCGACCATCTTTCTTTTGTGTCTGACCGTCGAACATTCAACATCTTTTTCCAATTAGGCGTGAAATAACCCAAGGAACTGGATTCCTGCCAAATAATAAAGGGCATTCATTTTTATTCTGGCAACGAAAATTTTTGTCTGTCACACGAGAGTGGTCGTAGACATGCAGAATACCCACTCGAAGCAAATAAATTCAGCAGCAGAAAAATAGTGTTTGAGGATCAAGAAAACCCTAAAATAACAAGGTGCGACGACGACGATGAAATATGATAAGGCTGACAAGAAAACTTTCACGAAAATTTCGCGACGGCCAGACGAGGATTATACATTATGCAATATTATAATTTCAATTTTAGATCCTCACATTTTGTCCAGAGTTCATTTGGATTCGCAAGATTCTACGTGCAGAAATTTGTTTCTCGATTTACATACATACCAAACAGTAAAGGCGACAAACATGTGCGCGTGAATCTAAACCAATTTGGTCATCTTAAAAAGCAATAAAAATTCTGCAGTATACATCCAACACAAGCCTAAAGTAATTTTCAGAGAGATCCATTTTGTGGGTCACAATGTGTATAAGTGCATAAACACCTGCCTAAAATTTTAAGAAGCGTAACCAAGTAAAGCATCAAGAAAAGCATCAAGAAATCCTGTTTCTGTTTTGCGGACAGAACACTAGATACATATCTAGCAAACCGTAACGCATTTTTTGTTGTTCCAGTATATCGAAATACATATCTATATGCCACGTTGTTCTCGAACACCACTGGTGCTCAAGAGAACGAATGCAAAAAAAAAGAATAATTTAACATCGATTTGTGGATATGTGTAAAAGTTTCGAATCGTATGAAAGTACAGTCAGTCAAGTCTATTTCTCGTACAAATCGTCCAATACTACAATCAGTCAAGTCAGTCATCTGTAGAAATTATCACATTCAACAAGTCAAGATCATTACATCTGTAGCTGGGGTCATGAAGAAATCTTCAAGTCGATTTCACCTCACATACGCACCTGTACCTGTACTAAATAACCAACCCTAAGGAATAATAAAACAAAAACAAAAATACAAAGTGAAAAGAAAGTTATAACAAGAAAAAAAAAAAAGGAGTAACTGGTATTTATATTGTTATAGTAAGAAAATTGCGTAGTTGGAGATAATCTGAAAAGGATAGTGCAAAGTGTAGAGTAGTACAGATTAGATTTTTGAATTTGCTGATAAGAAGAATACCTATTTTTGTTTTGATAAACGAATAATTTTCTAATAAGATAAAAGTAAATTTAGTGTGGATAGTTTTATGTGAAAGTATCTGAAAATATGATACAATATGTTTTATGTTTGTGTGAAAGTATCTGAAAATATGATACAGAAATTTTAACATCTGGAAGTATCTGAAAATATGATACAATTATATAAAAAGAAAGTTCATAAAAAAATATTAAAGATCAAATATACCGTAAAGAAGAAAAGAATTGATACAGTAGAGTTCCAGTATCACGAAACCGATACTGAATTTTAGTTTGAAGGGCTTAGTTAGAGTAGGGAATTATTCTACTTAAGTAAAATAACCTTGTGAATTCTTCCACTCTTTTGAAGTAAAAATTTTCAGCCAATTTAAGATAACTAAAATCATAATCGCGTGTACAAGATAAAGCTTTGGAACACATATATATTTCAACTAACAACCATCGGATATTAACAATTTTCTTTAATAATGAAAGCAGAAACCACAATCATCCGAGTTCGAGTGCACTTCAACGAGGAAAAGATCTGGTGAGTGAATTTTTCTTTAGTAAATTATATGATATTTATATATTTTGATAACACATTTTATTTGATCCATATTATTTGAAATATATTTTGAAATTTTGATATCGCGAAAGATCATACAAAATAATATCGTGACACATTTTTGAAAATCATTAGCGAATTACATAACGACAAACGAACGCAGGTTCGAAAGAATTTTAATCGGGGTATAATTTTATTTATTGATTACAAAAGTTGTAAAAGAGTAATAACAAAAGAAATATCGAAAGAAGCGAAAAACTCAATACATATATACATTTTATAAACGGTTAATAACGAGACTGATTAAGAGGAGACGAAACCTCTAATACGTCCTTAAACAATTCAATAACGTATGAAGAATTTTTAAAGCAATCTTGTCGAGTTTTGATAGAATTTAAGATTAATAATGGTAAAGATTGAGATTCAGATAAGCAAAGTCGAACATTCGGGTGGAAGAATATCTAGTTAAGAAAACATTTGTTAGATAGAGTTCAAAAGATACATTGGTTTGAATATGAATAAAATAAATATTGTATGAAAGATTTAAATTCAGTTTTATGGAATTCTGAAAGTATAAAAAGAATGATTTGTCGTTTTGTTTAATCAGAGACGTAACTGATTAAATATGGAAGAGTAAGTTTTAAGGTCGATGGGTCGAGAGAAGTAGGATTCAAGAATTTAAGGGAAGTTAATTTCTTTTAACTTCTCTTGTCCGTAAAGGGGATTCTCATTAATATTATTCCGCCTTAAGAGAATCAAATACAGGAATATAGGGAAGATCGTTTCTTTATGTCAATAGGGTGGGTAAAGAAAGGCAGAGAGCGCAATAACAGCCGCGATTCTCGATCATGGGGTTTCTGAAATTTAAGAATCAAATGGAAACCAAAGGTTTCATATCAGGTCGTACATCTGATGTGATAGGGAGGGGTTAGCTCGATTCAAGGGACACGACCATCTATGTTTCCCTACATTTAAAAATTCGCAAAACGCAAGCTTCAATACTAAAACAAAAATTATGAAGGATAGGTACAATCTTTCGATCGTGTCGATAAACACAAGATTTCGGGCCCTAGGATTTTTAACATTTATTACTAACCTACAACATCCAGGTTGGCTGGTCGAAAACAATGTAACACCGTCTCGCTCCAACTGCAAGAACCTACCTCTATCGGTGAGTTAAGCATTCGTGCAACAAATGACCAGGTGGTTGTAGCAGCGCAGACAACCCTTGTTTGAAAACTGCGTGGACATTCTATTAGACGTTGATAGAAAAGAGCGTAGCGTGTAGGATGAGGTATGAATTCCTTCAGAGAAGCAGGTATTCAGAGAGTAGTTTCATGGTCTCTTTTCTGAAACCAAAGTTGTTTAATCTCAACTTATGTTTTTTTATACACTCTGTGATGTCCTCAGCTCTCTCAGGAATATGTTCGGTGAATTCAGCGAGTTATAGTAGTCAGTTTGATTTGAAGTGGTCAGAGGGAACCTCACGAAATCATATGAGTTATTATGACTCGAATATGAGAGGAATTCGGCAATTTTCGAAACCACAGATAACTCGGCTGTTGAGTCGGCATAAGGTGTTTTTGAGAATAGTGTGTAGTAACATCGAAACATATTCAATAAAGGTGGTGTGAGGAACTGAGGTTTCCACATCACTTCTGTGAGGAATTTGTGGGCACTGTATTTTCATTTGATCTATGATTCGGGAGTCGACAAGATAATTCGCTATCAAAAGGAGGATTGGCTATGGGAATTAATAGAAGATGAAAGATGCAGGGTCTCATTTAACTTTTATTCGTTACAGATGGCGCCCAACGTGGGGCTCGATAACGGTATATATATAGGCCTTGGTCAATAGTAAAATACAGTGCACATTTAACATTAGTTCGTTACAAAATGCTGAATCGTCAATTAACCCTTGCACGGGCATGAATAGCTTCAACCTTAGTTTAGTCAGTAAGTTAGTTGTAGTTTTACTCTCAAAGCTAACGGTCGTTTCAAATAAAGATATTTTAACTTTAAATTGTTGTACATTTATTTATCAGTAAGTCGAACGGTTGGGCCAGCCCCTCGGGGGTTGGCGTTCGCGGTTTTTTTTTGGATATCTCTCCCGAGATTCCATAACTGGCGCCCGAGCAGGGACCGGTTCACAATCGTATCCTTTTCGCCAAAGGATCTGTGCCAAGGCCAATACGCTCTCTCTGAGTGAACGTCACTGTACCCATGAGAACACAGTTGACCATTTTGGTATCTTGAGCTCTAAACTTTTGCATACCCATGGGAACATGCAAATATCCTACACGGCTAAAGGATGCGACGGTGGAGTTGTGCGTGCCATTAGTAGGTTTATTAAGTTAAACTAAACGGGATTAACACGGCAACCCCCGAGAATACCGGTTCCCTAGCTTCTTCGGTTCGGTTAATTATTTTTTTTCTTAATTACAGATAATAACGAAGAACGCGAAGAAGATAAAAAAAAGAATAGAAAAGGAAAAAAACAAAAAATGAAAATAGTGTGAGTGACGCTAAAATTAAGTAGAGAAAAAATACATGAAGAAATATTGAATTGCAAAAAAGTGCTGGTGCCTTTTTTTTAATGTTAAAAAAAATTATCAAAAAAAGAAAAAATTAAAAATATCTTAAAAAATAAATTGTATTTCAAAAAAGTGCAAGTGCCTTTTTTTTAATGTAAAAAAATTATCAAAAAAATATTTAAAAATATCTAAAAAATAAAATAAAGAAGATTGCGTATGAAAAGTGAGAAAAAGTGAAAAGAACTATTATTTCCAAAAGTGCTGGTGCCTTTCCTATTATATAGAAAAAAATTTAAAAAAAGGAAAAACCAAAAATTTATCAAAAAAAATAAAATAAAAAGAGATTGTGTATAAAAAATAATAATAAGAAATAATTTAGAAGTAAATTAGTACCAATTTCCAAAAGTGCAAGTGCTTTTTAATATATATAAAAAAATATATAAAAAAAAAAATATAAAAAAAAAAATATATAAAAATATATATCAAAAATATTAAACAAAAAACTTGCGAGAATTTTTTGGTAAGAGATTAATAAGATTACATTGCCTTTTTGAATTATATTAGCTCTTGTAGAAGATTTTATAAAAGAATACAAAGTACTGAAATACTTCGTAAAATAAGAAAGATATAATGGAGCAGTTAAACGAATCTGTCACCCAACTCAACGGGGCAGTTAATAATATCCTAGTCCAATTGAGAGAATTTGGAGCAAGAGTAGATTCAATCGAGAGGAGGGTAGCAAAACCACCTTCAACTGTCAATGAAACCCTTATAAGACAGTTGGAGTCTCGCCTGCTTTCGATCGAGGCGAGACCACAAAACCCTTTACAACCTGATGGGATTCAAACCCCCGCGGTTCAACTTCATCCTCCGCAAAGTGAGGCTGAACTAAAAGAGATCAGTCGCCTACCCGATTGTGTGAAGGAGCTCCAAGTGTTTAATGGAGATCCTACCCAGTATGTATCGTGGATACATGCTGTGGAGGGAATATTAAAGGACTTCGAAATAGTTAAAAACAAGCCTATCTACCGAGCAATACTTCAACACATTCGTGGGAAGGTTAGGGGCTCGGCTGATGGTGCTTTGGTGTCATATAACATTTTTGATGGAAGCTGGAATGAGTTGAAGCAATGTCTCTCTCTGCACTATGCAGATAAAAGGGACATGCGAACTCTAGAACACCAGCTGAATCAACTCACTCAAAAGGGAAGTAGAGTTGATGAATTTTATGCGGCTGTTAACCATCAGATGTCCCTAATGGTAAACAAGCTAAAAACAGAGTCCTACAGTGAAGAGACTGTTCGGGCCCTTGTAGAAACATATAGGAATAGGGCCCTGGACGTTTTCATACGTGGCCTAAACGGTGACATATCACGCATGTTAATGATACAAAGACCCAGAACACTTCCGGAGGCTTACTCCGCCTGTTTAGAAATTCAAAATTTGAATTTCAGAAGCAACAACATTCACTCTGTAATTGGTAGAAACACAATTACAGCTCCTGTAAATCAGACTTATAAGAGTCATGAAGTGAAGCCATATTTTCCTCCAAAGAGGCCTTTCCAATCACCCCCTGAGAGGTTCCGGAAATTTTCCTGGAATAATCCACGTGAAAATGGCTCTCCACCCAGACCTGGACCTAAGCCGCAGGAAAAAATGGACGTCGATAGGAGCGTTCAAACCCGCCAAGTAAATTACATGAACCGCCCTAGTACGTCTAATAACTCTAATCCATTTAACCGATTCAAGCGTGGGGCAAGATCGGAAAACTACCCGAGTAAACAACAACGAGTCTACCAGGTAGAGGTGGGTAACGATAATAATGAATATGAGACCGCTGCAGAGGAAGAAATTTTGGAAGAGGTAAATTTTATGACAGGCGGCCATCCAGCGTACCATATATAGAATATGTTGCGGGGGATGGAACCACCTTGAAGTTTCTTGTCGATACGGGTGCCAACAAGAACTTTATAAGTCCAAAAGTGAACCAAACCACGGTACCCATTAAAAAACCTTTTACTGTCCGTTCAGCGGGCGGTGAATTAAATATCACGGAATCTGTCGAAGGGAAGTTTTTTGAAAAAGCTGGAAACAACTCGGTATTGAAGTTTTATGTCTTACCAGGTCTCAATTCCTTTGACGGGATCATCGGGGATGATACGTTAAAGGCCTTAGAGGCTGTAATTGATAGGAAAGGGAACATTTTAAAATTAAAATAATATTGAAATTCCCTTAAAAGAAAAAATCTCTAGGGAAGTGAACCTCACTCTTGATCCTTTACTCCCTGATATTATTAAGGACAAGTTAAATTGCCTTATAAAGAGACATAAATATATTTTCGGGCCAATTGATGCCAGGAAAATAGTTGAAACCTCAGTCCTAGCAGAAATAAAGACTAACACAAATGATCCAATATATTCGAAAAGTTATCCTTATCCAGCTTGCCTCAGAGGGGAGGTTGAAAAGGAAATAGCCAACCTTTTAGAAGAAGGGACAATTAGATCATCCCGAAGCCCTTATAACTCACCTATATGGGTTGTACCGAAAAAACCCAAACCCAATGGTGAGAAACAATACCGAATGGTTGTTGATTATAAGAGGCTCAACAGTGTCACTATCGGGGACACCTATCCTATACCTGATATTAATTCAACGTTAGCCAGTCTTGGAGAAGCCAAGTACTTCACGACACTTGACTTGACTTCTGGATTCCACCAAATACGCATGAAGCCATCAGACATCCCAAAAACCGCATTTTCCACCATGAACGGGAAATTCGAATTCTTGAGATTACCCTTTGGACTCAAGAATGCACCCGCGATTTTTCAGAGGATGATCGACGATGTTCTGAAGCCTTTCATTGGAAAGACATGTTATGTGTATATTGATGACATAATAGTCTTTGGTAAGGGACAAGACGATCATCTTAATAACTTGGATGCGGTGCTAACCCGACTTGGTGAGGCAGGCTTAAGGGTCAATCTCGAAAAAACTCATTTTATGCAGGAGCAGGTGGAATTTCTAGGGTATATCGTTTCACCTGAGGGTATCCGGCCTGATTCAAAAAAAGTTGTTGCAATCCAGAACTTAGAACCACCACAAAACCTGAAGGAACTTAAATCACTCCTTGGTTTAACTTCATACTATAGAAAATTTATCCGCGACTATGCCAAGGTTGCTAAACCCTTAACAAATCTTACGAGGGGGGAAAACGCGCAAATAAGAGCCAATCAATCCAAGCTTGTTCCTATCAGATTGGGCGATGTTGAGCTGAGAGCCTTCAATGACTTAAAGATTTTGTTGACATCTTCTGAAGTTTTAGCTTTCCCCAATTTTGAAAAGCCTTTCATCTTAACAACGGATGCATCTAATTATGCGATCAGTGCTGTTCTATCCCAAGATATAGACGGGAAAGACAGGCTAATTGCGTTTATTTCTAGGTCATTGAGCAAAAGTGAAGAGGGTTTTGCTACAAATGAGAAGGAAATGCTGGCCATCGTCTGGGCTCTTGACAACCTTCGGTCATACCTTTACGGAGCCAAAAAGATTAAAATTCTAACAGACCATCAGCCCCTTACCTTTGCTTGGGAAATAGAAATTATAACGCAAAGCTGAAGAGATGGAAAGCCAGGATAGAAGAGTATAACTACGAATTGGTTTACAAACCTGGTAAATCGAATTACGTGGCTGATGCTCTTTCAAGACTCAGAACTCAGGTAAACCACTTGCAGGACTCAGTAAATGAACCTGTTTCAAGTGGAAATATGAGAAACACACAATCTGAGTCTCGTTTGGCTTGTAATGATTCTACGACAGAAACCGCACCCTCTCTATGTGGTTCCACAACAGAAACGGCAAACGAAGCACGAACTGAAACAGGACTTACACAAACAGCATCTGCTGACGAAAACTACACAGACAACATACAAACAGCTACTGCTGATGAAGGACTTTGTGAACAATCCCCAGATGATAGTGAGTCTGGAACTATGCACAGTGCTGATCAAGATAACAGCGACCTAATACCACACGTGGAAGCTCCTCTTAATGTCTTCAGGAACCAATTGGTTTTTAGAGTTAATAAGGACATGTGTGATGCTAAAAGTGTTTGTGATGCCAACTACGAACCTCATCCTGGCTTCCTTCGACACGTCATCTCCGCGAGGAGCTTGGACCAGGCCAAACTCAAAGAGGTTCTCCGTCAAAAATTAAACCCTAATGTAATCAATGGAATTAAAATTCCAGAGGCATATCTTGGGTTGCTTCAGAGTGTATACCTTGAAAATTTTGTTAAATACAAAATAAGGATTACACAAAGACTTGTGGAAGACGTCACTATTGAGGATCGGAAGTTCTCCATCATAGAGGAGGAACATAGAAGAGCTCACCGAGCCCCAAGAGAAAATAAAGAACAGATCCTCGAAAAATTCTATTTCCCACGAATGATGGCAAAAATTAGGAAATATGCCACCACCTGTGAAATTTGTCATTCCAATAAATACGATAGGCATCCCATTTGCCCCGAATTCCAATCTACCCCAGTTCCTAGTTATCCCTGCGAAATACTTCACCTCGATATAATAGAGGTGCAGAACGAAAAATTCATTAGCTGCCTGGATAAATTTTCCAAATTTGCAAAACTTTTCCACATTAAAAACAGGTCCGTTCTGCATCTCAGAGATAAGATAATCAAAATTCTCCACTATTTTACCGTTCCAAAGGTACTTGTCACAGACAATGAATGTAGCTTCATGAGCCCAATCATAACAAACTTTATCAGTCTGTTGGATATACAATTGTATCGCACCCCAGTACATCGATCCGAAGTAAATGGGCAGGTGGAACGATCTCATTCCACAATTCTGGAAATCTACCGTTGCCTTAAGGTAGAATATAAGGATTTGCGCTTAAAGGAGCTACTGAACATTGCAGTTGACAGGTACAATAACACCATTCATTCCGTAACAAAGCGAAAGCCAGCAGACATTTTCTTCGACAGATCCGAAAGAATCAATTATCAAAAATTAACCGATTTCCGAAGAAAGATAAATCACGATCTTAGATCGGAAATCAAGCGAAAACAAAGAGAAAACAATAAGCACAGAAACAAACATAGAACATCCCCAAGACAGTATAAGAAAGGTGATGTGATTTATACGGCTTCAAAAGGCATCAAAGCCAAAAATAAGCCTTTGTTTAAAAAGGACATTGTCAAAAAAATAACCGTGTAACAGTAACAACGAATACGGGCAGAAAAATTCATAAGACCCATATCAAAAACTTAAGTTAAGCGCTCCTCGATAGTATAGTGGTTAGTACACCTGCTATTATGCGGGAGACTGGGGTTCAATTCCTCATCGGAGAACATAAAAATAAGAAAAAAAAAGAATAAAAAAAAAAAAAAAAAGGAAGAATGGCAATTGCACCTAGTTGCACCTAGTAAAGCACTTGTTAATTAAACTTTTCACTAAGCACACAAAGCACCAAACATAATACTTTTCACTAAGTACGCAAGGCACTACACATAGCACTTATTAAATAAATTTAAATATTCTCACTTGGAAAAAAGTAGTAAGATTAAATATAACATATGTAAGCAGAAATAATATTAAAATAATAAAAAGATTTAATATAGTTTGATTTGTATTAAAAAAAAAAAAGAGAAAAATCCTATGTTGTAATTTCTGCACCATTAGTTATTAACTGGAATATAAATCTGTCAATTTATAGGCTAATTTATAAAAATATGTACTTAATTTTGCATATACTGAGACATAAGAAAATTTTAATTAGAATGTAATTTCATTTTTTTAAACTTCACAACTAATACATATATATATATTTCTTTTCATTAATTTTATATATTAAACAGTTTATTATTAATAACGGCCGTGCAAGGGTTCAGTATTTTTGAATACATGTCCCCTATGGTTACAATTAAGGAAGGACAAGGATGGATCATCGATGGACATTTCAACCTGATACACATCATTCGCTTGGACAAACTTGATGAACTAATGGACAAAATGACAGAAATCGTGGAAGTGCAGATTGCGCAGTCTGAGAGGAAAATTGTCGCACGTCATCATCTTACACAACTTCATGAACGTCTCGATTCACTGAAAGGAAAGGCCCATAGAAGACAAAGATCAATCAACTGGATCGGGTCCGCATGGAAATGGCTGGCAGGCAACCCTGACGCTGCAGACTGGGACAAGGTGCTGAAAAACGAAGAAGATATCGTTTCCAACAACAACCAGCAGTACAAAATAAATGAGCGTGTCCTGAGAATAACTGAGGACATCACACAAAAGATAAATTGGGCTATCAACAGTACTGCCAATCAAGTAGCTTCGTCCAGCAGGGCCATGCAAGAGCAGAGTATCATAGATGAACTTTTGGTCATCAAAGAAGAAGTAAATGAGATCATTCGTGCGTGCCAATTGGCGAAAAGTGGAATAGTGAACACTAATCTCCTAGACCAAGAAGAAATCAACAGGGTATTCAACGAAATTGAAACCTTACCGTATGCAAACATAATAGAAGCATTACAATTTGGCAAGCCATCAGTTTTCACCAATGATTCCATACTGCTGTATGTCCTTTCAATGCCTAAAGTTAGCGGGACCGAATATAACCACCTATTGACCAGAGCATCAATTATCGAAGGAAAACAGGTAGACCTTCCTTTCTCCAAAATTTTGGTGAACCATGAAGAAACCTATGGAGTAATATCTAATTGCCTAAACATAGGAAATATGACAGTTTGCAATGAGAGCTCTCTAGAAAAGCTCGACGAAGATGGGTGCATTGTGCGGTTATTAAAAGGAGGACATGCTAGTTGTACGATACGTTCCAACACAGCTATGGTAGTAGAACTCATCAAAGAGGATACAATATTCGTTACAAACTTCAATGGGAAGTTAACCAGCAAAGGGATCCCCAAGGAACTTTCTGGCACATATCTAATTCAGCTGCACAACGAAACGATTCAGCTTAATAACAGGACATACGCCAGTATTACAACTACTTCACTTCAAGCATTACCACCAGTTCTCACAAACACCACAACAATTGAGCATAAAATTGACATCGAATACCTCCACAATATGAGTGTGAACAACATTAAAATCCTTAGCAGTCTAACGAATAAACTGAACACATATACGGCTACTGATGTGACCATCCTTCTAATATTTGCGATCGTAATCCTGAAGATATGGCGTACTATATATAAAAAATTGACTTACCCAAGATACAACTACCACCACCAGCAATAGCATCCCCTAACATTTCATCTTAAAGCAAGGATCTACGGGACGTAGATTTTTGAGGAGAGGGTAGTTAACGCCATGCATTTCCCACGAGTCAATGCTGACAGTGCATTTCATGCTGACAGTGCATTTCATGAATTCATGAACAAAGGTAAATGCACTTGCACCACCGAAGGCCACGACGAATGAATATGATCCTCATCCGCTGTTCCCACAGTTGGGAAATGCTGAATCGTCAATTAACCCTTGCACGGGCATGAATAGCTTCAACCTTAGTTTAGTCAGTAAGTTAGTTGTAGTTTTACTCTCAAAGCTAACGGTCGTTTCAAATAAAGATATTGTAACTTTAAATTGTTGTACATTTATTTATCAGTAAGTCGAACGGTTGGGCCAGCCCCTCGGGGGTTGGCGTTCGCGGTTTTTTTTTGGATATCTCTCCCGAGATTCCATAACTTGAGGATAGCCATCTTTATTTGATTATAATCTCTGGTATAAACAAATGTCAAAAAAGTGTGAAAAAAATCTTGATGTGTCGAAACGAAATATTTTTTTTTCCGTGGGTAGGTGCAAAACCTGCATCAGGCTCTATGAGGACCGAAAAACGCGTGCTCATAGAAGTGTGAGATTTGTACTACACAAAAACCACCTCCACTTCCCGATTGCAACTAAGTTGAAACTTATTTAGCAATTTATTTTTAACGAAGTTAAGTTACGTGTTGCAGGTAACTTTCCGGTGAAAGTTTCTGCTTATTCCGCGATTTTAAAGCGGTTTTGTGTTCACCGCACCAAGTCGGAAGGTTTTGTTCTTTGCAGACGGCGTACTAAATTCGACTCGTCAAGAATGTCAATAATCGTTGGATTAGCGTGATCTAATAGCCGATTTCTATGTTTTCGCGTGAAACTCTTTATTTCGTCTCGAACCGTTGGAATCCCGAGATCCCTGTGAAGATCTTCGTTTCTTATATACCATGGTGCATTTACAAATGACCTAAGCAATTTATTTTCAAACGTTTGTAAGTTATTTAAATTTGTATCGCAGGTACAACCCCAGAGTTGTATACCGTAACTCCAGATAGGTTTAAGTACCTGCCTGTATAAAATCAACTTATTATCAATACTAAGCTTGGAATATTTACCGAGTAGCCAGTTCATATCTCTTAATTTACTTTTTAATTCTTCGCATTTCTTTTTTTCGTGCGGCTTCCATTTTAATTTTGCGTCTAGAGTCATTCCCAGATATTTTGCCTCATTCGCAAATGGTACACGACCGGTATTAAGAAAGACGGGCAATCTATTTATTTATGTATACGTAAAGTCCACGTGGACTGATTTTTGTTCATTGACCGCTATTCTCCATGTTTTTGTCCACTCATTAACATTATTAAGAGCATTTTGTAATTTAATCGTAGCTTCGTTAATCCTTTTGCCTACTGCTAGTATTGCAGTATCATCAGCAAACATTGCTACGATAGTGTCTTCTGTTTGAGGTATATCACGTGTAAAAAGAAGGTACAGAACTGGACCTAAAACACTACCATGTGGTACCCCAGCCACTATTTCTTTGAAATTAGAATATTCATTTCCGTGTCTTACACTAAAAAGTCTGTTTTCTAGATATTCGTTTAGAATTTTATAAAGTCAGGCAGAACTTGTCAGGCAGAACTTGTCTTAATTTGAATTTGAGGCCTTCGTGCCACACCTTGTCAAACACTTGCGACACATCCAAAAAGACCGTCGAACAGATTTTTTTTTCTTTAAGAGCTCTCTCAATTACGTCAGTTATCCTATGCACTTGATCAATGGTCGAATGCTTTCTTCTAAATCCGAACTGATGTTCAGGTATTAATTATTTTTCTTCTATTATCGGCTGCAGGCGAAGGAGTAGTATTCTTTCAAAAACTTTTGATATTACAGGAAGAAGCGAAATCTCTTTTTCATGAGATGGTTTGCCTGGTTTCAAAACCATTATTACTTCCGCAACTTTCCATTGGCTCGGAACATATTCTAACCTAAGGGCGGCATTTATTATATATAGAAGGTTGATCAAACCTTTACGAGGAAGCATTTTTAGAATTTCTACCGTGATTAAGTCATAACCTGGAGCTTCATTGGACTTAAGCTGCTTTATTTCTCTTTTTAACTCGGTTAGTGTAGCATTTCTTATTATGTAGCTGTCGTTTGATGTAAAATTCATATTAAAATTTTCGTTGAGTGCTTGTCCATCGAAAGGCTTAAATGTTTCCTCCAGGTAATCGGCGAATACCATAGCTTTTTCCTTGTCACTTTTAGCCCATTCATTTTGGCCTTTCTTAATAGGAGGCGCTGGAAGCTTAGGTCTTTTTGTTACTTTTATAGCTCTCCAAAGTGAGTAGTTAGAATCTTTTCCTGCTGTCAGATTTTCGAGGTAATTTTCAACTTCACCGTTTTTGAAATCTGATATTCCCGTTTTAAGCAAATAACACAATATTTTTAAATTAGCTTTGTGTTGAGGAGCACGGGTTCGCTGCCATTTCTTGCGTGCTTTTCTTTTCTCTTTCACTAAATCTTTTATTTCTTGCGGGTATTTTATATCTTTGCAGCGCGGCATTTCCTTTTGATAAGGTGTGTTATTCCATGCGGCCTTTTGTATCATATCAACAAAGGTATCTACTGCGTCTTCAAGTTTGAGAGACGTTTGTACTGATAGCCTTAATTCAACGCTGTCCTCGATATCTTTCTTAACTCCATCCCAGTTGAGTTGAGAGAAAAAAATATTATGAAAAAGCTTATCCATTTGTGCATCCAGTTTAATATTGAGCTAGAGCTTAAACAGAGAAACGGATTTGGTTCAGTTTTTGCACGTCGAAAAATAGTTCTTATTCAACGGTTTCTTTTTGTAACTCTCCCCAAAATCGCTCAAAAGTTTATAATTAAACTTCAATCATGTAATATCAAAAACAATTGCAATAAATCTGCGTTTCAGGTTTTTGCAAAAAATAGTGGTAAATAAGGTTCTCTCAAAAAATATTCCATTTCAAAGTTCAACCGTTTTTTTTTTGTTCAGTATATACCTAAACAAAATAAGTGCGTACCTTATCTATGCATTTTTATAGGACCTGCTTTTGACTTGTTCCTCAGTTTTTTCTTTATTAATGTGTTGGTAAGCGGTATCCCAAAGTTAACACAAGACTTAAATTTGCTAGCATTTATGTAAGTAGTTTAGTGTTGCAACAACCCTTAAACAAAAAACAATTTGACTGCTGACAGTTTAGGGTTATTTAAAATGAAGTATTTTCATTGTTGAACAATATTTCAAAAAATGTATAAAATGTTTCCATCTCTCTGTTATACATATATAAATTAAGTAAGAAGAGGAAAAAAAGACCTCAGTGAATTCCTGTAAATAAAGCTGTCGAGGAAAATTCAATAACAACCCCTTTATATTGTATCCTTTGAAAATTTTCTCAGAATAGTTTTTCACAGAAACTTCATTATCCATCTTTATACATAGTTTTTCTACGAATTATATCGCAAATTATTAATCATTTTTCTTCTAAAAATTCATGTCTGACTGTAAACAAGGTTTAAATTAAATAATTAGAAAACTGTTACTATGGTTTTTGTGTACGTAAATATTATAAAATAAACAAATTTTATCCTTTTGGAATCAAACTTATCTCTATTTGATTGTTATCTAAACAAAAATGTTGACATAATGTATTAGGTATAGTTGTTGAGAGAAGCCCTCTAACCTTTTTTTCCATCATTAAACAGAAAAACAAAACTCCTTGTTAAAAGAAAAAAAAAAAATGTACCCTCAACTAAATGAAGACTTATAGGTACACATACATAAATAACCTATGGCACTAACGTCATTACATGATTTCCGATAACTTTCTTCATATTCTTTCTCGTTTAGCTGTTGACACACTTTTCTAAGGATGTTTATCGAATGAAGACTTCTTTGAGAAGAAGACTCTAAAGGATGTTGCTCCTTAATATGTCATAGGTACGATGAGTAGGTATATGAAATTGCTTTCAACAAAAAGAAATAATCGAGATACAAACTCTAAGACTTCTCTTTTGTTGATATTATTCGTACATTTTTCATTCAATCTTTTTCAGTATCCATGCAACCATCCAAAGTATATCCGTATATGAATCTCTATGTGTATGGGATGGTATGTGTGTTGTTGTATCAATTTTTTTTTATTTCTGAAAATCTTATCAGTTCTGCAAATATTTATGTTTCAACTTATTGTTTTCAAAAATTTCATTAAAAATTAATAAGAGCTTGTTCTTTTAAACAGGGTGAGTCAATAATTTAGATTGATAAAGTTCGATGTATTGTAAAACAAACGATGACGAGATATTGATTTTAAGATATCTGTAAGTAAGATGTGGGTCAATTTTCCCAGCCCTTCAACTTAAAGAGCTTTTTTTGTTGGAAGTTTTCAACTTTTGCAATAAATCTTCTATTCATGTTTAAGAGTTTCAAATTTCAATGTATGTACCTTTCAACCTATAGTCTTACCCAAAATTCCAAATTTAGTATTTTCTAATACAATCGGATAAAATAAACTAAGAATTGATTAAATTGTTAATTTTAAAGCAAAAACTAGTAATGTTAAGTCTGAAGTTTGAGATGGACTTGAAAGATAAATAAATAAAAATATATAGTTTTCAAGATATTTTTGGATGCACAGTTATTACAGTGCATTTGCACGCGCCTGAAAATAATTAGCTGACCAAACAAATCATGCAAGAACTTGCTATTCATTCCCACGATCGCCGAATATCGTATATCAGTGCATTAAGGTAAATGCACGGGAACTTTGAATGTCGCTGACGCAGCATATCACCGTGGGATAGCTTGTGATTAGGAAATTAGTTTTAAGAGTTTAGTTTAATTTGAGCTAGCGAGCCATACGAACGGAATAAATAAAATAATTACTCAAATATAAGCCCCGGTGCACACTTGCGTCTTTTTGACGCGCGGTCCCGCAGCGGTACCGCCTTTGCGTCTTATAGTACTCACAATTAAATTGAGAAGTGCACACACACCTGCGATGACGCTGCGGCATCGGGCGTCATTCTTGCGGGCAAAAAGTCTCGCAGGTATCCGCGAGCCCGCTGCGTCACCGCACACGCGATTGCGTCTTTTGGTACATTGTTTATTATTGAGCAGTGCACACTAGCGTTATCTTGCCGCTAATTATATTTGAAATAAAGATGCCAAACATGGGAGAGTTTGCTGTAGAATTATGTTATCAATGAGAAAAAAAAGTTTTCAGAAATATCGAGTGTTGCTATACCGAAGCATACCATGACTAATAAAAGAAAAGAGTGGCGTAGAGGAGTGTTTTCAGAGTATTTTGTGAAGGTTTTGAGGAGAAAAATGATTAAGTCAAAAACGAAATATGTAGGTACATATTTTTATCTTATTTTTAATAAACAAAAGGATAAACAAAATAACGTCGTTTATTTTTAAGAACATAGTTTTATGCACACGGTACGCGAAAATTACTCGTTTCTTTTTATTAACCTCTATTGCTGCCAGCCAAACGCAAACTGCAGATTGATTCCTGCGAGAAAACCCGCTTGTGTGCATTGAACTATTGCGGCACCGCAGCGTCACCGCGCGTTAAAAATAACGCATGTGTGCACCGGGCCTAACAATTAGATATTTCATTCTGTAAGTCGAACAGTTGGGTCGGCCCTAAGGCTGGCGTTCGCGTATTTTTTTAGAGTCCTCTTCCAGGACGAAGTTAACTTGCACCCTGTATATGGTTATTTTTTATTTTTATTGGAAGTCGTCGAGTAAATAATATGCCTGGAATTTATATGCATGCATACACAAAAAAAGTAATTATTTAATTTTTATATTTAATCGTTCCAGGAAATTTGTGTACGAATTGACAAATAAATAATATGTAGGTAATTATTCTCATCAAAATTGTATCCAAGGTCACGAATAAATATTTTATTGTATTTATTTGTATTGAAAGATGCCATACTGTTTGAAAAAGGTTAAAAAAGAAAACATATGTACAAAATATATTTTAATTAAAAAAGTACGTATACGCCACAGTTCACCTTTAATTTCAATAAAAAGGCAAATAAGAAAAGAAAACATAAATTTCAAGACTGATTCACTCAAACTTGTCCTAGTTTTTCAAAAGTAAGAAGAATATAGAAATGTATATGTATAATTATCTAAACGCGATAAATAATTGTTGGTGTATTCATACAATCACAATAAATGTGAAATACCGGAAGGAATAAAAATATCGGTTTTTTTGGAAATAGTCTTAATACAACATAATTTCACTTTTCTTAATGTGAGTGTCTGGCCGATATGAAGTTATAAAACCTGAACATTAAAGCCATTTAGAGCCAATTTGAAAAAATGTGTTAAAAACATCATAATTCTAATCAGCGTCTTATTTCTGCAAATAAAATTCAGAAAATGTGAGATTTGTCATTAATTATTTTTATTTAAATAGACTAGAAATATTTTAATAAAAATGCACGACTGGATCGCACGTACCTGCTCTTGTGCTCAAGACACTGCGGGTTTAACAAAACTGTATATAAAAACATCTCTACAAATGTAGAGAAGCATGAAAAACGACATTTAAATTAGCTAAACCAACTTATTTGACAGTTTAAGGGGGAAAAAAAGAATGCCATCTTAGCTCTTCTTGAATATGATTGTATGAGAAAAAAGTTTAAAATCATTAGAACGGGTTTTAAGAAAAAATATTTTTTGTATACCAAATTTTCAAAAAAAAAAAATTAAACTTTTTTTTAAAATTCAAAAACTATTTTTTGAAAATTTTGGTATGCAATATTATTTTAAATTTTATCTAAAATTTGTATATACAAAAAATCATCTAAATCCGTTTAGACGATAATGAGAAAATTTGAAGTAATAAACCTTCTATGACAGGTACTATATTAATAGTTGCGAAATGTAAAAATTTTATAATTCTTAGTAGTAAATCGTACTAATTTTAGTATATGAAAAAAGTTTAATCAAAATCGTAGGAGTCGTTTTTGAGAAAAAAATAAATATTTTCCTTTGCGGTTTTTTAACTTTTGTATGGAAGGTTCACTTATTTTTTCATGTATATTTTTTCTGAAAATATTTTAGAGAATACTAAAAAAACTCTTAAGTATCCAGTTTCAAAAAAAATCGATCATTTTTCAAAAATTTTGTACGCAGTACAACCTACTTATACTTTTAGAAAGCTTTTTGTATAAAAAAAAAATATTGAAATCAGTCTTAGCGTTTTGAAGAAAATCGAAAGTTCGAGAAAGGTACCATTAACAACCATTTTTTAAGAAATGATTTCCCACCCAAAGGTAGCCTTTACTAAAGGAAATATATTGAATTTTTTTTAAAGTTGTGGTGCCGTTTTTGAGAAAGAATCACCAAAAACAACTATGTACCAAGCTTGAAGAAAATCGATCGAGCCGTTTAGGCAGTAGACGAACAGACAGAAAGAATTGATTTTTTTCTTAAAATTGTTGGAGTTGTTTTTCAGAAAAAAAAATTCTTGCCGATTTTTAACAGTTCAATATAAGGCAGAAGAGTTGCAAGGATTAATTCTTTTCAGTAATGCTAGAGGGCTGGCCACGTTACTTGAAAAGACTTGGTCTGATTTGATATCGGTATCAGTTTCGGAAAAACGAAACGATACCGAGACGAAACCGTATTTCTTGGACTAAGACTCTTAGGCTAGTCGCGCACATGCAACTTTCAGTTTCGCAACTGTTTGGTTGCAAAAATGAATCCTATTGACTCATATGGAACAGCGCGCACATGCAGAAACTATTCAGTTCGTTGATTCGAGCAACTTTTCAGTTTGTGTTTTGCCACAAACTGGACGATTGCCTAAAATCGGTTTTTCAATTTGTGTCATATAGAATAATATTTGTAACTGCGCGCACATGCAACCAAATAGTTGCAAATATTTAACCACATCGTTGAAATTTTGTTCTTTCCAAAGTGACTTATGTTCTCTGTGCGAAAGAGAACAAATTTATCTTTTCTTTTATTTTTTGAGCAATAGAATATAGGACAAAAGGATAATATTTTTCTTTGTATGTATGGGTAGAAAATTGGAATAAACAGTGTCGGTGTGTTGGTTAGGTTCGTTGCGATTGCTTGTGGAGTTGCTCATGTGCGCGCTCATCGGTCAACTTGTGACTAAACTGTTTTGTTGCAGTAGCAGTTGCATGTGCGCGACTAGCCTAGTTAGTGGTATGATTTGATATTGGCAAACAAAATATTTTTAATTTATTTTTAATTATTATTTATTAATATAAATAATTCTTATAATTGAATTCTCCGGAATGGCTAAGCAATTTGGATACATTTTTCACAGTTTGTATTCTTCGTTTAGAAGGTAGTTTTATTAAATATCACCCACATGCCACCCCTATTTGTGCAATGCTTAGTTTATCGGAAAAGACTTTAACGATCTGGATGACATTTTTGGAGTATGCTTTTTTTTTACCTCGAGGATGGCCAAGGAAGTGATTTTAGTAAAATCCTGCTTGTCAATTTTTTTATAAACCTTGGTTTCTTGGAAGCAGCCTTAGCATTCTTTTTAATCATTTTTACCAAATCCATTATTTTAATCACCAATCTGACATATAAATTGTAAGGCAGGATCATAATAAGTTCACAATTCAAAGGGCCAGTTTTTCAGTGCAATGTTAATCTGAGTGAACTCTGAAAATAAATTAAACCTGTGTTATAGCTCAGATACAATTTGTAAGTTGAGGTTTCACTTCATCTTTCAGTAGTCAAAAATCTATTGAAATCGATGAGCGATCTATGAATATAATCTTTAACAATTTTGGTAATTAAGATTTTTTAAGCTTCTAACTAAAAATAATTTGAGTTTGAGTGCCGAAATAGTGGGGCACTAATCAAAAAAGAAAAAGAACGATTCTGTGTTTGGTACCATTATACTATAGCACCCGATATTTTGAAAAACTATCTTGTCTATGTCTATGAATCGAGAACTTTTTGAAGAACGAAAATATAAAGCTAGTATTGAGAAGTAACATGCCAAGATCTTTAAAAGATAAGCCAGTAATTACTGATAAATGGAGTAAGATGTTTTCCTTGGATTTTGTTTTGAATATCAATTACAAAAGATGATGATTTTCAAATTGAAAAATGATGTAAACATCGTTCTGGAATCGGTAGTAGTTCCGGGAGGCATTTGACACAAAAATGTAGTGGTTTACATGTTAAAAAAGTTAGTTTCAAAATTTTCAAATGATATGAATTAAAAAAGATAACACAAAAAATATTAACATATCATGCTATGTATAGAAATTAGATAAAAAAAAAAAATATCATACATATGTCAAAAAAACATTATAGAAACATTCTGAAATATTCCAGAAACATCTTGAAAGCAACGAAACATTTCCGAAAAGTTTCTGAAATGTTGCTAAAATGTTTCTGAAATGTTTACTTTGGTCTGGACGCTCTCGAAGCGTTTCTGAAATGTTTATGAAATATTTCTCTGTTTCAAATCAAATAAGTCTGAAATGTTTGAAAATATAAATTGTGAAAAAGATTAGGCAGAACAAAAAATTCATGCGCTTAAAACACATTTTATTTTTTTCATGATAAAACACGAACACACGCTATCAGTGCTACTTCCTTACAATCCCTCTTCAAGCATAAAATTCGTTACATAAATTTGAAACAGAGAAATATTTCAGAAATGTTTCTCAAAGCGTTTACATCAAAAAAAAACATTTCATAAACATTTCTCAAATATTTCTGGAATGTTTCTGAAATGTTTTTTAAGCAAATGGGAACATTTCAGAAACGTTTTTTAAGCAATGTTTTCTGTTTAGGGGTTTTTCTTTTTTAATTCAGAGCAGAGCCTGAACTGTCAAACAAAAATTTGTGTTTTCTTTTTTAGCTCTGAGCGTTCAGAGCTAAAAATTTGTATTTCTTTTTTCGTTCTGAGTGTGTTCAGGAGTTTGTTCAGAGCGCGCTCTATGAGCTCAGAATAAAATGACTGCGCAGACTGAGTTCAATGCGGAACGCATAGCATTTGACAGCTAGTGTTCAGGTGTATTTCAAAATAGTTCAGGGTGGTCAGAACAAACTTGCTCAGATGATGTTCAGAACATGCTCGACATGCTCGGACTCTGTTCAGAGCTCTTTTCTGAATTAAAAAAGAAAAACGCCTATTGTTTCCTTTATTTTTCCAGAGTTGCATCTATTTTAATATACGACCTATCTCACCACTGTAGGACTATAAAAAGTCGTAGGTGAAAATCTGAAAACTAAATGCAATTATTTTGGCGACAAGCAGGAACAAATTTGTCTCGAAACAAATGCAACTCAATGGGCTTTTTGTACCAATTTATGACGAAAACTACTTTTTTTGAAACCCATTTGGTTCATTAATCATTGATGTTTCGTTTCGAATTTGATTTCACTTCGCTTTGAAGTATAAACTAAGCTTAAGACAGTAAAACATTTAATTTGGCATCTTAAAATTAGATTTCTATTCTAATTGCCCCTTCCATCCAAGCGGGTGGAGATATTACTCCCCTCTCAGAGGATTTTTTTCTTTTTCTTTAACGACCTTTAACGACCACCATAATGTAGGTACGTCTTTTCTTCTTAGCACAGAAGTATTAGAATACAAATCTACTTTTTGAAATCTTGAATGAGTCTGCCCCCCCCCCCTGGTCGAAATCCTGTGTACACCCTTGATTTAAAGGTTTGGAAAGCCTTTTTCACACAAATACAATAAAGTATTCTAATGTTGAATTCCTTACAACCATTTCAAATCGATTTTTTTTTTGGTTGTAAGGAATACACAAAAAATCAAATTTTTCCCGTGGGATTGTGTGTGTGTGTCATTTGACAGTAGCTTTGAGGCAAAAAGTAAACAAACAAATGCGCATACAAATTAATTACAAGTATTCAAAAGTGCATCAGTTTACTGCGTCCATTTGTTAAATTAAAAACATATATTTGCGAGAAAAGTTGCACAAATAGACAAAAGCAGATGTGCGGTCATTAAATTAAAAAAAAAACAACCCAAATTTATTAAAGAAACACATCAATCAAGGAACACATTGGCGAGGGCGCGCCTTATATCTTTAATAAATCGGCTTTTAGCCCAGGAAAAATGTACAAATAAATTGCCAATCTGCGAAAAAATTCCAAGTGAAGATTTTTTAATGCAATTATCTTTCTTTGTGCATAAGGAATACGCATGCGAAAGTCTACAAACGAAACTGACTTGCGTTAAAAGTTATTCAAGGTTAAATGTCGAAAATACCGGTTTTCCACGTGTAACTTTGAAACGGTACATGGTATTAAAAAGTAATGCTGACAAAACTTGTAGATAATGTGATTATCTGCAAGAAATGTAAAAACACTTTTTTTTTCTTTGACTGATGGTTAAGAAGATATCGGCGTTTCAAAAAACGTAAATTGACGAAAATATCCCTTTTTTGCGTATAACTCAGAAATGGCGAGTGTTATTGAAAACACTTATAGGTAAAGTTTGTACACCATGTAACCCTCTATAAAAAAAAAATTTTAATTTTTTCTAAGAGCTATAATTTTAAAGATATAATTATTTGAAAAATTTCGTCAAAAACCTGAAATTCCAGACTTTTGCTTTTAAATCTTAATTAACGAAATTGTCATAAAATAATTTATGTTCAGCTCATAGATTGTAATGTAATCTACAAAAAAATATTAACACACTTTTTTCGACACGAGTGACCAGTAACAAGATATTGCTACTTCAAAAAGGTTAAGTATTGAAAATAAAGATTTTTCGCTTACCACTCTTTAACGGTACATGTTAGAAATTTTATTTTTACACAGTTTGTAGGTTATTTATCCTTCTACAAGAAAATAAAAAAAAACTTTCTTTTTTTTGCGCTTATTTAAAAGGTATAATATTTTATATAAAATGCATAAAAGTCAAAAATAACGGTATTTTGCGGTTTTCTCTTAAATGGTGAAGTTTTTGAAAAATAATTTATACTTTTCGTATATACAATAATATTCTCTATAAGAACTCTTATGAAGGCTTTTTCGATATAAGGCCCCAATAAAAAGATATTGAGACTTCAAAAAGTATCAATTTTCGAAAATATGTACTAGTTTTTCCGGCCCAAAATGATTCGCCCAGCGACATAAAATAATAATAGGGTTTTTTAGAGAGACATAGTACAAACATTTTTAATGCTGAGGGGGGGGGGTCTATCTCCCCCCAATCGACGAGGGGGAACAATTTTCCGAAAAAAGTACTAAAATTAAAAAAAAATACATTTAAAACAAATGGCGACACTTAAAATAAAGTACTATATTTTTTTGGAGATTTTCAAGTTTGTTCTTTAATTATTTTTTCAAAATAAGTTATTCCTGCCAATAGTTTTCGAAAAAAATGCCTTCAAACCCAACATTAAAAAAAAAAAACAGAAAAAAATAATATAAGTACCGTTCTTTTTTCAAAATTTGAAATCAGGAATTATATTAGTTAATATTATACACTTTTCCTGTAATTTTTAAATGAACACTGAAAACCAGATGGTTTTATGCCATCTAGTTTTCAAGTAAATTGTAAACTAAGAAAAATATTTTTTTATTATATGTTTTTTTTGGTAGTACCTATATCTAGGAAAAATGCATTACCACTTCGGGAAAATTCCAAGTTAAAATTTTTAATTATCTTAATTTTCTCATGAGGAATACTAGTGCAAAAGTCTACACACAAATCTGGCTTGCGCTAAGAGTTATTCAAGGTTAAACGCCAGCAAAATCTTCTTTTAGAGCATAACCTTTTTTTTTGCTATAAGAACTGCTTAGCTTTGATTTCATAGCAAAATTAATAAAATTAAATTTCATATGATATAAAATAAAAAATGGCAATGTATTTCTGGCATTTCAAATAGGCTACTTTATTTTCTATAAATTATTGCGTCAAACTATGTCTACCTATTCATTTACTTCCGAAAACTTCAAATTTTAACCGATTTAAGATCAATTTTATTTTATACGTCCCAAAACTACGAACTTCAAAGTTCATATAGTATGAACTTTGAAGTTCGTAGTTTTGGGACGTATGCAAACAACCATACCATCTGAATGTAATTCTTTTATTTTGAAATGTCTTCAGAAGAAGCTTAAATAATACAGATATAGGTACATCATAACTTTAAAGGTATCAACAAAAACAAGACTTTTATTCCAAAAATGAGTTCTTTCTAAACAAAAATATTTGGATAATTTTACTGATGCTGTGCCTGACATCATGACATTCTCGTAAATTTTCTGATCGAAGTTTATGATAATAATCAAAAATGAATAATAATTTCATATTCATCCATATAGACCATCAACTTAATGTTGTTTAAATCTTCCTTCACAATAACCACATTTTTAAAAGAACACAATAAAATACATAACTCCTTTTGATTCTTCATACATTATACCTACCAATAAAATTCTATCATTTGCTGGTGTCCAATTTGAAAATACATATATTATTTTTATTTCCCCAGTTAGTCAGTTCGCCATCAGTCCTTTTCTTATCCAAAAGGATTATCCATTCTCTAACTTTTATAGCCGTCGTCGTCGTCGTCTAAATGATTGCAGAATAAGTTGCTATTTGAAATAAGGATTCAAGAAAAAGATGACATCAGAATGAAATAAAATCTGATTCTAGAAGAGCTAACGTCATCATCATCATCATCATCATCAACATCGTTGTCATAAAATAAAACTCCGTCCTTTTTGTATAAATACGACGAGAGTATTCTCATCAAATCCAATAAACGTAAGGAGATAGAAAAAAGGAATATCTCAATCTCCCGTTCCCTCTTCCTTATAGCCTAATGCAGCTTTTTAATTGCATACTTAAAACAAATCCTTTCTTTGAAACCATCCTGTCGTCACAGATATCAAAATAGGGATTAGGTACTCGGACTCAAAAAAAAAAAGAAATCCTTGGACGTAAAAGGAACAATAAATAGAAGCAAAGAAAAAATAGAAAAAAAAAACTCATCCATCCCTCTTAAGCCGATTTATATTTATATCCTTCCATCGTTTCATACCTGACAAATTGCATAAAAGAAAAATTTCACAGGTCTTATCGCACTAGTGATATCAACAATTTTCATTGCAAGCGGCAACTAATTATTCCCTGGAGCAGAACTCTCCCGAAAACAGACCTCATTATTCTGTATTCGTTCTTAACTTTTTTTTTTCTTTTTGTCCTTAAGTGTGTCTTGCTCCATGGCAATTTTCTCATCTCTCTCTCTACAATCCATAAGACAACCAAGAGTGATAAATTTCCTCGTGATATCTTCCTTATGCTAAGAACTTCTTTTCATTCAGTCACCCTCTTCATATCCTGTCAAACCACATAATCCTCGCCAAAACACCACCCACACTCAACCAACTTTTTCTTATTGAAATACAAAAAAACACAGCGTAGTTTCCGGCTTCCTGATTCTATAGAGAAAGTTACAAAAAGAAAAAAACTCATTCGACAGGTGTAGATGACTCTCTAGACTCTTCATCAATAATAAATCCCAAGAGTTGTAATCCGCACTTCCTCCTCCATCAAGGACGACTTCGTGCTAACAACTAAATGAAATGCGTATCGTCCTGAATTAAATGAACAAAAAAAATCAAAAAATAACAAACAAAATTGGAGCCAAAAAAGCATCCAAATTTCGAACTGAAATAAGCTTTTTCGAAATCCTTTGGAGCTCTGGTCCAATGCGCAGATCCTTGCAGAGGATGCACATTTTATAAGAATGCTCGTTGTGAAGCTTTCGCTTTCAGTTCGTGCCGGTAGTTCGAACCAGAAGGAAGTTCTGAACTGAAAAACCATTCGTGAACCGACAACAAACACAAAAAAATAGAAATAACTGAAAATAGCTACAAAGAGTGAGTTACCCAATAACCTTTTCTATTGTGCAAAAAGTACACCCAGGATAATAAACAAATAAACGTCCTTTTTGTTTGAGATTTTTTTTTTCAAGTGATTCCTGAGCAAAACGAAAAGATAAAGTTTGATCTTCTCGAAAAAAACACAAACAACGAAAAAAAAGTTGAAATTTAATTTCCGGGCATTGTTTACTGTGAAGGATATTGAGGTCCTTGAAGAAGTTTTTCGATTTGTTTTTTTTTTTTTTTGGTATTTATTTACTGTGTGTGTGTGTGAGCCAAATACAGAAATCAATAAAATCCTTTAAAGAGGATAATTCAACTTCTAGAGTAGCGTGCTCCTCGGTATTTTACTTACAAAGAGAAAAATTTATTTTTCTTTTGTTTTGTTCTATTATTGATTGTGTCCTTTTGACCTGTCCTTACAATGAGTTTATCTGAGTTTTCAGCAGTTAAGTGAAAAAAAAATTGTTACATATTACTCAAAAAAAAAAAAAAAATTGCAATAAAAATAGTTCACAAAACCATGAAAATTTTTCGAAGAAGTTACTCTTCGGCAGGACGAGGAAGCAACATGGCAGCAGGCTACCACCAACACCAATCGCTTCTACTTGCCGCCCTGAGTGCGACCTTCTTGTTTGGATATTTGGATATGTACGTTAATGCCACTGGAACGGCGCCGGTGGCTGATACTCCTTCGACTCCGGAGCCAGGTACGTGTCGTGTTTTATGTTAAACGGATACAATAACCGTATTTTTTTTTTACGTCTTCGAAAGCAAATTGAAATTTTCCGGCCTTTTGTGTTCAAATATAGGGATGGGATGGGAACGGGCGGATGGAGTGGGTAAGGGAGGAGGGTAAGGGTAAGTCTCTGCGTGTGGAATTGAGGAATGTTTGGGGGTGTCGCTTGCTGTCAGAGAAGCTATAGTGAGAAAAAAGTCATTAAAAAGTTTATTTTTTCACCCGGCTCGCACCGTTGCCATCACAAAGGAGAAAAGTTGCTTAATTTCAAAAAGTTCCGAACCGTTTTTTTTTTATTTTGTTGATTTTTTGTTTTATTTTTGTTGGTGGTTCCGTTCTTTAAAGTTTTTTCTCTCTTGGTTTCGTCGTCGTCGTCGTCTTTTTCAGACAAGAATGGAAAAATAAATTTTGAGTTTAACAGCAGTTTCCTGTACCCTACACCTCCCCCCTCTCTTCCTCCTCCCCTCTGCTCTTAAACTTCATTTTAGCTTGATGGATAATTTCAGAATAATTTAGATAATTTTTTGTCGTGGGAAAAAGATGAGTTCCTGCCTCATAGAAAGATCCTTGGGAAGCTGACGACGACGTACGGTCCAGGATGATGGGTAAATGTTTTAACACTTTCCGGATGGACGACTTCAGGCTCAGGCTTTATAGAGATAAAACTGGCAAACTGCGAGATGAAAGAGTGGAATCACTTTTTTGTTGGTTTGTTTGTTTTAATAGGGTGTGATGGGGGAAAAAGTGATGGATGTCGTTCAATCGTATTTTTTTTTTTTATTTTGTCGAGAATGACCCATTTCACTTTTGAAATAGTGCCTGATGCCTTCTGGCTATAATGTGTGTGATGTTACGTTGATACTTGAGTTTCTTTATATTTTATTTTTTTGGGGGGAAAATTCTCTTCTCTTTTCCTAAAACTGACACAAGCGGTTTTGATGCTGTGAGCGGATATAAAAGGGATGTGATTTGTTTTTTCTATTTTTTTGTTGGGGGTATATAACAACATGTCATGATATATGTAATGTTTGTTAGTATTTTTGATGTTTACTCACAGCTCAAGCCCTCTTTTGCGATGGCATTAAATTGGGAATCAATGGGTTACATCGTTTGGTCCTTATGGGCTTTAATGTGTGATTGGATAAATTATGATGGTGTAACATTTGGTTTATTTTATGGATGGGTATATATACAAACGACGATGGGGTGTATAAAAGGGTATTTATTTGGGTAAAGACAGTTAAGCTGATGATAATGGGGTGTAATATTCAACAAATGGTGAGAGAGGGTTTTTACTCATTTCTCATCTTCTCGCATCTTTTGTGTAAAAGAGGAGGGCTCTTAACTTTTGTGCAAAAAGGATACTGTAAAGTTATTTATCATAGGTCTTTCATTTGTATATCCTTCTTTCTGTCTTGCCTGCTTGGATGAAGAATAAGAGTGGAAGAATCCATTAACAAAAGCCATAAATATTGGATATTAATTTTATGGGCATTATTTTTTGGCATGAGGCAAAGAAGTCTTGTTTGGTTTTTCCAATGAAATGATTAATTTTAAGCGCCCAGGGAGTATACTATGGCTTGTAGGTTGTTATAGTGAATTAAGATGTCTAGTCAATGTAAGATAATAGCACTAATTGGCTTGCAATGTTTTTTTTTGTGATTGTGATTGAGATCGGTTGATTTAAGAAGAAGTTAATTTGAATAAGCTTTGTAGTGTACGTTTTTTGTATGTGAAAATAAAAATGTTGACGATTGAATTATAATTTTTTGATTGAGTAAAATTTGACGGTGTATTAAGTCTCAAAAAGTTAAAAAAAAAAAGAACGAAAACGTGGTATTGTATCAATCAAAAAATAGATTCTTTTAGAAAAAGGTTATGATTAAGCTTTGTTCCTACATTTTTGTGGTTCTATAATTTCAAACATGAGCTATATCAACCATCAAACACTTGGTCGTCAAAAAGGTAGTGAGAGGGGATAAGAGGAGCGAGCAAAATAAGAATAGATTTTTGGCAACAAACGGTCACTACCCCTTATCTTAATCATTATCAGGATTTACAAATTAGTTGAATGTCTTATTAATTACAAAATATGGGTCTTAGTACCTCTTAATTCGAATACCTTTAATTTTAAACATCTGACGTGAAAACTAGAAAAAATTTGAAAGTGGAACCGTTAAGGACTTTTGAAACAAATTCACACATTTTGGACTTTGAATGCCAATAATTGTATTCTGCATTGCTTAAACCCACAAAACATACTCATAGTTCTTGAAGTAGTAGGTATTTCATTTTTAAACTCCAAAGCTTAATATTTATTTATATTTTTAATCTGTGAAGTAGATACAGCTACAGAAGGAAGAAGTTTTATTAAAACGATGGTAGTTGCAACAACAGATGCACAGCTTACTGGGTACATCGAAGTACAGATTAAATGGTTGGATTGATTTGCTTCAGTTGCAGGCAGTAGCGGATCCAGGATTTGGCTGTGGGGGGGGGGGGGGGGGGCTTGGAGTTCCCTTAGACAAATCTTTTGAAAAATTCTGACCTACCAGCCCAAATTTTCTTTTCTAGTCGGCAGCTGAATCAAAAAAGGTTTTGTGTAATGCAAAAATGAATGTAGGTACTTAATAGGAAAATTCTGGTAAATTTTATGATTGGAAATGGAGCATCTGGTAATAAGTAAGCTGCAGCTGCTATTTTGAAAAGATGCTTTAACCAGTTTCTCCACAAAGACACATCGTATTAAAAAGGTGTTACATAGAATATGTTTATAGGAACTTTAAATAAGTAGAGGTAGGTACCTTTCTTTAATTTGAATATTTTTTGTAGGATTTATAAAACCTCATCCTAAAGTACTTGGTTTAACTTTAGACAGCCATCTACCTCCAAAAAATTATTGATAAACTTTATAGGTTTCTGTTGTCGTACAATTCCTTAACTTGGATTGGTTGTCCAAGATTTGATTAGCTAGACATTTTATTTACATATTTAAATAAAGCATATTTCCAACTAATGAGAAGTTTTGAGAAACTTTCTAACAAGTAACCGTCTAAAAAATCTAATAACTAAGACTAAAAGAGTCACAGTGCAAACTTTTTTTTTCTGTTTTTGACACTAACGTAAGATCCATAGGTACGAAAGTTAATGGAAAAAATTGAAACAAAAACATTTTAAGGCAAGATTTCTGTAGTAAAACTATTTTTGATTGAGTTTGTTTGCCACCTTATCTCACCTATCTGGTTCTTAAACATTAATTCCTATATAGAAGAAAATGATATAAATGGCAAAATAGAAAGTTAATTACGCTCCGTATAAGAAAGACAGTTGCAAATTTCTTGTACAAGTAGCTGTTCCAAGATATTAGCTAAATCATTTTTTTCAATTCACTTTTTCTAAATTTGAGGACAAAAAATGATTTTGGATGTTCTGTAGCTATTCCACCTAAAATGACTTTAGTCCATGTGGATTCGTATTTCGAACATGAAAATTCGTGTTCAACATTCCGAACATTAACTATTTTAATGTGAATTCCATTCATATTTTTTGTCTGTTCAAATTTTACAGTTTGACGAGGATTTGAAAAAAAACTGAGTTAAAATTTTAAAATTTTGTCTGCCCTTCAATTTCTAATTATTTATAGCTATACGAGTATTGGGTCCATATTAAAACAAAAATTTATATTACACTTAAAAAAAAAAAAAATTTACCGTAACAGGTGATTTTTACATTTCGAAATTGAGTTCGAAGTGAATTGAAGTTCCTTTTCATTTTATTTAATTAATATTGCTCGTGGAAAGAGCTCTCTAATCTTTCGTTAGAGCACAAAGGAAATCAAAACAGAAACTTAGATCAAAAATCGCTTCGTCTTAAAGCAGTCTTTGAAATCGTCAAAATATCCTTCGACAATCTGAAATAAGAACATAAGTTTCAATTTCTAAAACAATATCATGCAAACTATTCATATCAAAGTTATTCAGCCCGATTACCTATAGCATCCGTCGAATGAACTGCGGAGCGAATCAGACTGAATTTTGACATTTTTCTATGATCCAAGAAATGTCAAAATTGGAACCTGACTCATTCGTCGAATTCTGTAATCAGGGTTATTTTTTACACCGGAAACTGAGTTTTTAAACTTAAGCCCCAAAAGTTATCTGGGCTTAGCTAAGTCCGAAAAATATCAAGAGGAGTTTAAGAAAAAGCTCATTCATTCGTTTTGTCAAACTTAATTTGATTTTTAAGAAATATTGATATCCAAGGAAATCTGGGTAAAAGTAATAGCACGAAAGTCAACCTCTCTAGTTTCAATATAAGGGCTTGGGAAAAACACAACATTTAGGAATGCATACTTACTAGCCCCAAACTTGTTATTTATGTTTAGTCCGATTCCTTAGGAGCTTAGTAAAAACAAAGCTTACACACAAATTGTTAAGCCCCAAACCCCCAAACAAAACAACAGCTTCCATGCAAATTTTCTAGCTCTTGCCTCTTACTTTCGTCGGATTTCTTTAATGCCTGGAAAACTCACAGCTATTTTGCAAATTTGTTAGCCCTAACAGTGTTATAGTTTTTCATCTGATTCCCTTGCACGCTTAGAAAAACGCTTCGTAAAGGCTTAGTCCCAAGCCTCAACATTTTGTCTTATTCCTTTAAGGTTTGAAATACATATACGCCTATGTAGGTATATTTTATTTTCTGTATAATCGTCATTTTTCATCCAATTCTCTTGGGGCTTCGAAAAAAAAAAACAAATCTTGCATATAATATGGTTCAGCCCAACAACTCATTCAATTTTCCAAGGGCTTGGAAAACACAGCTCACATGTACATACATTTTGTAGCCACAATCTTAGTTTTGTTTGCCTAACTCTCTTCTGAATCAGCCGTGGGGGGGCTTCAGCCCCTATAGAGCCCCCCCTCTGGATCCGCCACTGGTTGCAGGGATGAGAGATTCTTCATACTTGAGATGTGTTATAAGTAAAGCGGTTTTCAACTGCACATTCACATATCAAACTATGGGAGTTTAACGTTTTTCAGGAAAGTTTTCTTATTTTTGGTGTATTCTCAATCCTCATGCTAAAACATATTTCATAAAATAGTCCGATAAATTTTGTTCTAATTTTGCAAATACAAATTTTTATAAATACAAATAGTGTTGCATTCTTAAATTTTGCAACAAAAAAAAATTAAAAGAAATTAATAGAATATATTTCTTAATTTTATCGTGATAAGTTCCTAAAATCTTTAAAAAAAAGGACAAAAAAGTGGTTGTTTATAAAAAAAAAATTATTTTTTTTGGATTCTTTTTTCAAACTTTAACGTAAACAATGTAATTGCATTAGTTAACTTATAATATTTGTCTTCAATGCTTAGCCGGATTACAGCCTCAAAAGAATAAATTTAATTTTTCAAAGAGTGCGTGTGAAATTGTTTCAATTAAGTAGAAATGCCATCCTTTAACCACTTTTTTTGCTCTTCATTAATAGACTTTGATAAGTTTTGATAAATCCTATAGTAGATACCTTTTAACGTTCTTGTTATGGGTTTTGAAAAGTAAGTATGCATGTAGAGTAGAGTCTAGACTTTGTAAACACTTCTTAGAAAACAAAAAGGAATTCATTTCATGAGTGGCTTCAAACAAGTAACTCACGGGCGCCGTCGTGGTATATTTTCTTCGAAATTTGTATTTTAGTCTGTGTATAGATTCTCCTAACAAAGACTTTGCTTGCTGTTTTGATTGCTTGGAAGGCTATAATTTCAGAAGTTCTATTGGGCATTAAATTTTGGTATAGCATCTATGTATCTTCAAATCAGCCAAGTCAAGTGGACGGAATTATTGGTCAATGAGAGTATCGTCTAGAGGCTGAAGAAGATAACACCTACCTGACAAAGGAATTCGATTTTTCGAGCTCCCTAACACAGTTTGCAGTAGTTGCATTCGCATTTTATTGACCTTTTTCCATTTCGTCATCAAAAATTTTGCATTAGGTATTAGAGGTCTGCAATTTCTTTCTTAAAACCAGTATAAAGACATCATTTTATTTCAAGCACACATAAAAACTGTGCAAACTGCTTGAAAACTAAAACAATTCATTGACTTAGGTATATGTGATTATTGTATGTATGAGTCCTTCACCTATACAAGGAAATTATTCTATATTCTGTTATAATAAGAAGTCAATACGTAGAGATGATCTGATTATAGACTGCTTTATTTCGTAGCATTTAGCATAACAGAATTATATTATATATACTAATACTTATGCATGTTACATTTATATACAGTACATAATGTCTTACTACAACAGTTCAGATCAGGAAAAATAATAGCCCAGGAAAATTAGACTTTCACTTCGAAAAAATTGCGACAAAGCTGATTTTTGGTGGAGTGGCTTATTATGATGCATTAAGCATTTCCTGAAAAGTACCCTAAATTTGGCCCGGGGCTAAATTTTTTAGGGGGGTGAAAGGGGTTGAAGTTCAGTTTTTTGGGAATTACTCCTAAACTATCGGTTTTATTGAAAAAATGTTAAAGTAAAAATTAAAGCTGATGTTATTCTACACAAAAAATATTAACATACTTTTTTCGTAGAACCAATAGTTCCACAGAAAAACGTTCGAGAACTTCATGGTGCAGTGAGTTTAGTCCAAAAAATTTATAAAATTTTTGCTTATCGCCGGGCAAATTTTGTTTTGTGATTTATGTTTAAATACAACTCCTTAAATCAAGTTTTTGGGGTGGTAGATGAAAGCGAATGGCCGCCATCTTGAAGACAAGGTTGATTTTGTTTTTGTTTAATAACTCGTTGAAATTGCGTTTTTCCAAATGACCAAAGGACAGATTTTAGACGGTTAAATTATCTAAAAAATGAGCCATTAAAAAGCTCTGTATGTTTATTAATCTCAAAGTTACAGCGGATCAAAGGTCACCTATGCCTCATATATGGTTGGGATGAAATGACGTTTTTTTAAGGTTTTTTCGCATATTTGTGAATTTTGTTGACGATGTCTAGAATATATTTTGCACTGCTCTTGATTGTCTATAAAATGAGTCTTCTATTCTGACCAAAAAAAAATCACAAATAAGCGAAAAACCTTAAAAAACGTCATTTCATCCCAACCATATATGAGGCATAGGTGACCTTTGATCCGCTGTAACTTTGAGATTAATAAACACACAGAGCTTTTTAATGGCTCATTTTTTAGATAATTTAACCGTCTAAAATCTGTCCTTTGGTAATTTTTTTGAAAAACGCAATTTCAAATAGTTATTAAACAAAAACAAAATCAACCTTGTTTTCAAGATGGCGGCCATTCCCTTTCATCTACCACCCCAAAAACTTGATTTTACAATAAGGAGTTGTACTTAAACATAAATCACAAAACAAAATTTGCCCAGCGATAAGAAAAAATTTTATAAATTTTTTGGACTAAACTCACTGCACCATGAAGTTCTTGAACGTTTTTCTCTGAAACTAATGGTTCTAAGAAAAAAGTATGTTAATATTTTTTGTGTAGAATAACATCAGCTTTAATTTTTACTTTAACATTTTTTCAATAAAACCGATAGTTAAGGAGCAATTCCCAAAAAACTGAACTTCAACCCCTTTCACCCCACCCCCCTAAAAAATTTTGCCCCGGGCCAAATTTAGGGTACTTTTCAGGAAATGCTTAAGGCGTCATAATAAGTCACTCCACCAAAAATCAGCTTTGTCGCAATTTTTTCGAAGTTTGGCCATTTTTTTGTCTAATTTTCCTGGGCTAAAATAGTCCAGTAAATAGAGAGGTTTTACCCTACAAAAGGTCGGGTAGTTCTAAATTTTTGATATGTTATATAGTATGGTTGGTAGATGACAATTCCAAAATTCCACAACCACGCCCCTTCCGCCCCCTTCAAAATCCTGGAAAAACTACAAAAAATCGGCACTTTTTTCAGTTTTTTGCTTATAACTTCTTCCGGTATATATTTTGGGAAAAAAATATGAAAGACATTTTTAGACAATAAAATTTCCTACAAATATGATCCTGAAAGTCTTTTTCTACAACCTCTACAAACGGCGCTATGGAGCTCCCAAAAGGGTAGCCTAAAATTTCGAATTTTGCAAGATTTTCAGTTTCTTCCCTCTTTACAGCACAATAACTCCTTAACCGTCAAGTTTAGGGCAAAATTTTTCATGATCAATCTTGTAGATAATTTAATTGGCTACCAATTTCATGTAACTACAGTCGACGCACTCTAAGACGAACTCCCCCTAAGTCAAATTTCCCTCTAACAAGAATTTTGTCACCATGTTTATTGTATACTCCTCTCAAATTTCCAAACTTATTTATTTCTCTATAAATCGAATTTTAGCAAAAATCTCTCTAACTCGAAATAATTTTGATATCCCTTGAGAGTTCGACTTAGAGGGAGTCGACTGTATTTTCATTTTGTGACCAATACAATAAGGAATCGAGTGAATTTTGAGAAAGTGTTTTTTTATTCAAACGTTTTTACGAACTCACTTTCTTTTCTGTCTGGTTTATACAGTGTACTGGAGTCCCGTAGAAATGTTATTACTGATTTTTCTAACCACCAGAATCGATTGAAGTATACATAGGATAGTCAGAAAACTTGGACAGACATAACGATATTCTGAACCCAGTGTTTTAGTCGCTTTTTTTTTTAGTAATATTTTTGGAAAAAATTATAAAAATTCGGTTGTTGTTCAGATGACCCAAGAAGGGCCGAAAACACAAGTGCTCTGGTGATGGCTTATCCTCTAAACCAGAGGTTTGATCTTCTTTATTGCCCTCAACTTGGATTTCAGAGACTCAAAAGGCTGGAGCATTATTTCCCATTCGCACAATCTAGGTTAGCCAAGTCGACGTATTTTGTCTTTTTGGACTTCATTGTCTTTGAACAGCTCATTGAACTCACATTTGTGCCTTCTCCTCCACAAATCCGTCGAATAAAACGAGTATTACTTGCGAAAGAGTCCAGTATAAGTTTTCATTTCTGATTTTCATCTTACCGAGAGTAGGAGTGTCATGAGCGTAAGAAGAGTGTTGAACGTTATTGTTTGACAAACTGATTAATAGCAGTGGTTTCCAAAAATATTTTATCGTTGAATATACACATAGGTGTCATCCTTGGAGTAAATACGAGTATTGACTCCAAGGTAAATGAAATTCTAAGCAACTTCGAAGCTGGTGCTAATAAAGTGATGATTGTTTTGGCCTAGATTGTAAACATAATGCTTTTTCTCTTGACAGCAGTTAGTTGGACTTTTACCAGTTTACTTCAAAACCAATCTATTTCACCTGTTCTTCAATCACCGTGAAGAACTCTATAAAGACACAATGGAACACAAGATACGGCATTCTGTGTTAACAGCTGCTCTAAGCAGTATTTGTTCCAGAAGGACATTAATGAAAACAAAAATGTTATCGCATTTCCTCGCCGAGTGCACTCTACATGTTTTGAACAGTTCGGAAAAGCTAGGCTCTAGTTGCACAATGCATTTGGCATATTGCACCTTGTGTTTATAATGTCACGAGATACAGCTGGATCTTTTTTCTGGGGATCCCGAGTTCGCATAAAGAGCTATCTACGATGAATATGCTTCCGTAAGCCTTGTAGCCAATGCAGAAACCTTGTGTCTCAACTTGAAGTTCATTTGTCATTTCTAGAATTTTTCTCAGGGTTTAGATTTTTGATCTTTTACTGGCATTCATTCCTTTACCATAACTACCTTAAATTCGTATTCCAATGAGTAAGATGGATGACAAGACTTGCTCCGTATACAAACAACGTGGACAAAATTTGCATAAATTTACCGATTGTATTGGTCACAAAATGAAAATACAGTCGACTCCCTCTAAGTCAAACTCTCAAGGGATATCAAAATTATTTCGAGTTAGAGAGAGTTTTGCAAAAATTTGATTTATAGAGAAATAAATAAGTTTGGAAATTTGAGAGGAGTATACAATAAACATGGTGACAAAATTCTTGTTAGAGGGAAATTCGACTTAGGGGGAGTTCGTCTTAGAGTGCGTCGACTGTAGTTACATGAAATTGGTAGCCAATTAAATTATCTACAAGATTGATCATGAAAAATGTTGCCCTAAACTTGACGGTTAAGGAGTTATTGTGCTGTAAAGAGGGAAGAAACTGAAAATCTTACAAAATATGAAATTTTAAGCTTTTTTGGGAGCTCCATAGCGCCGTTTGTAGTGGTTGTAGAAAAAGATTTTCAGGATCAAATTTGTAGGAAATTTTATTGTCTACAAACGTCTCTCATATTTTTTTCCAAAAACATATACCGGAAAGAAATTATAAGCAAAAAACTGAAAAAAGTGCCAATTTTTTGTAGTGTTTCCAGGATTTTCGTGGCGGAGGGGGCGTGGTTGTGGAATTTTGGAGTTTTCATCTACCAACCATACCATATAACATATCAAAAATTAAGAACTACCCGACCTTTTGTAGGGTAACCCCCCTATTTTTACCTCTATTTACTGGACTATAAGCAGCAAATCACAAAAAATTAATCTCTTGGCTCGGGATTTAGTAATTTGCGACTATTTGTATGCAAATTGCCAAACTTGGTGAAATGAAGATATTGATACTCAAAAATCATGAATCAACACTCTTAAGTATCAATTATTCGATCGAGAGAAAACCAAAATTTCATCATTGTTGTATGTTATACACAATTTATAAAGTTGCAAAAAAAGGTTTATGATCACCACTTTTATTTTGATATATGCCACTTCTAAGATCCCAGGGCCACCAGACATACGCTGCTGGCCATTTGAATAGGTTCAATCATTTTGCCACACTACTCTTCTTCTCCCTTTGATAATATGTATTGGACATACCCCCTTATGCCTTACATATATTGGAGGGCCATTTGTTTACGCTTAGTTTGAGATATAAAACCAACTTGGAAAATGCACTGTTATTTGATATGCTACTTTGATCATACTGACTAAATAAATTTTCCGATTTTGTTGCACTACTTGAATTAAGGTTCATTGCCAATGATTTAAGTTCATGTCAAACTGAGTTAGCTAATCATCCTTCTTACTTGCGATATAGAGACTATAGGGCAAGTTTTGGATTCGTGCAAACAAAATTTCGAGATAACAATCAAAGATGACATTACGATGATAGAGAACACGAAAAAAGTGGGTGGCACAATTCTGTCTGCCTGTCTGTCTGTCTGTCTGTCTGTCTGTTCGTCTACAGCCTAAACGGCTCGATCGATTTTGTTCAAACTTGGTACATAGTGGTTTTTGGTGATTATGCTCACACGTTTTTTTCATTTTTCTTTTAACCAATAATAACGGTAGGTACCTGCCATACAATTTTTTTTATCAATTTTACAAAATCGTATTTTTCTCAAAAACGGCTGGACAACTTTTCTTTAAAAAAATTCAATAAATTTATTTTAGTAAAGGCTTCCTTTGGGTGGAAAAAATGGTTATTAATGGTACCGCCCAAAGAACCATTTATTTAATTTTTGATTTTCTTCAATACAGTTCGACCGATCTCAATTATTTTTCTTATACAGAAGCTTCCAAAAAATATAAATAATTTTGTGTACAAACATTTTTGAAAAAAAATATTTTTTTGGATTTTTAAAAAATGTTTCAAATTTTTTTTTTGGAAAATCAAATATTTCGAAAATACTTGAACGATTTTTTTGAAACTCGATATTAAGAGTTTTTTAGTGCTCTCTAAAATATTTTTGGAAAAAATTTCACATGTATGAAAAAACAACGGTACCTTCCATACAAAAGTTAAAAAACCGCAAAAGAAAATATACGACTTCTAAGATTAAACTTTTTTCATATACTAAAATTAGTACGATCTACTACCAAAAATTATAAAATTTTACACTTAGCAACTATTAATAGTACCTGTCATAGAACGTATTTTTTTATTAAGATGAATTTTTTATAAAAAAAATTCAGATAATATTAAATGGAGGGCTCACAGCTCTACCGAACCAAGTCATAAAAAGAAAATTCATAGATATTAAGAGATTTATTAAATAAACTGCCATAAATTAATGAATATTTTACTCGTAAAAAGAAAAGTCTAAAGTTTATTCTCTAAATTAAATTATTATTATAATTCTCTTATTTAAAAATGAAAAACTTGAGTTTAAAAGTATCCACAAAAATCTGCAAAATAAAAAACAAAACATGACTTAGTTCGGTGCAGCTCTGAGCCCTTTAATTATATTGCATATCAAAATTTTCAAAAAAATAGGTTTTGGATTTTTAACAAAAGTTTCCAAATTTTTTTTTTTGAAAATTCGATATCTCAAAAACAGGTTGACAATTTTTTTTCAAATTTTGTTATTATATACACATAAATTTTGCATACCAAAATTTGTTCTTTAAAATGTTTTAAGAATTTTATATTTACAAAATTAATTTTTTTTAAAAACCGCTCCAACGATTTTAATTTTTTTTACCATACATTCATATTCAATCAAGAATTAAGATGGCATTCTTTTTTTCCACCTCAAACTGTCAAAAGAGTTGTTTTGTCCAATTTAAATATTGTATTTCATGCTTCTGAACATTTATCTAACAAAAATTTTGCGACTGAATAATAATGCGACAGAAAATCGGAAGTGTGCTTTTTAATCTCTGCTCATGAAGAAATTTGTTTTTTCGAATATGAGTGTTACAGGAATTCTAAGTTCCAACTTGTTTAAATTTATTTCAATTTTTCTCAATGGGTAGTGTGTAATTTCATAAACTAACTTCTTTAAAACAGAATAGCCCATTACAGACTCAAATCAAACAATGAGTTTTCTTTCGGTTTGAAAGATATTATCCTATTCGGAATAAAATGTTTAATTTCATAAGGAATATTTGTTATCAATTCATCATATATCTGCAGTGGAGAAGTGTCACATTAATATTCCACTATAAAAATTGATTGGGAGGCCAATGTAGTTGGCTTCCTCGTATTTTCAAATGGTTCTCTTAAGCTAGCCAAACGCGACCGAATCGTTCCATCCGATCTTTGCGAGGTTGGATTTTAGATTGGCTAAAAGTCCAAATGGCTCTGTCGTGTTCGGCCAGCTTAAGTGGTTTTCCCTTTAGTTAATGAATCTTTAAGCCTAGGTAGGTATATATTAATTTCACAGTCTTAATCGTAACGCTAGCATCAAAATGAGAGAATATCTGATAATGAGCAATGAGAGAGATTTGTAACACAATGCTCCCCAAAAGTATTAAGATGCATCCTCCATCATCAATCACAAAAAAAAAAAAAAAACAGTTTCCATCGAAATACAATCGAAAAAAAAACAGCAAAAAAAAAAAACAAGTAATAGCATTCCATTTGAAAATAAATATCAAACCATTAGAAAACTCATTATCCACGAAAATTACTCGAAAGAGAAACAATTCCATCGACATATGGAGAAGCTAATTTCCTTTCCCACACAATTAAGACAGCAAATCATCATCTTCCTTTCCTATTTAAGGAATCCTATATCCTTTTACTGGGTTTGGTATAGTAATATTCTCTATAGGACAAAAAAGCAAAAAAAAAAAAAATAATTACACAACACACAAACTGACAACCATAGACATAGAGCATTTAGCAATCAGTGGTTATTTTCACAGTTAGTTTGCTTGGCTGGAATGAAAATAACAGAAAAAAAAACTTTGCACATTAATTAATATGAAAACACGAAATATACATATGTACATTGTACATGTAGGTATATCTGATGAGAATGTGTAGAAAGGATATGAAATACCTAATGCCACACAGAGCTCACAAACAAAATCCCCTTTTATCCTTGGAAGATAATAAAAAACACGTTAGATGCGCTGTCGTTCCTTGACTAATATATGAGTTGTATGGTATTTGTGAATGTTAAGCAAGCTTTTTCCTCTTCTACCTCTTCTATCCCCCTCCATCACCATAACCACCCACACTCTATTATGCCAAACAAACCGTAAAATAATTAATTCTTCTCCCAAATAGACAGATATAGCTGCCTGTAAGGTTTAAAGTTTGTTATGATTCATTTTATTGTTCAAAGCCTAAAATTATAGATGAATTTCACAATGTATATTATTTTGCTGTTCATTTTTATAGATTTGTATTAAATTTTATAAATTTTTTATGTTAAATAACGACTCAGTCTCAAGTATACTTCGAATTTTTGAAATTCGTACAGTTATTTATCGATATAATGGTGGTTATTAGAGATAAATGTTCAAAACCGTAAAATCTATTTTAAAATTAAGAAAACAGAACCCAAACTTAATAGTTTGAGCTGAAAAATGAATGCTATCTGATTTAATAAGGATATATTTATTATAAATTTTGTAAAAAAATAAAATTTTGCAACAATTTATTTAAAAAATAATGCGTATTTATGTGTCAAAGCTCGGATTACAAATTTCTTTATTCCAAAATTCTATAATTCAAAAATAATGCAAAATCAAAATTCTGTAAGTGCCAAAATTCTGTTTCCAAATTTTGTTTCTAAAGAAATCAAAATTCTGTGTTTCAAAATTCTATTCATACATAATTCTGTAATCTAAAATTCTGGATTTCAAAATTCTGTAAAACCAAAATTCAGTTTCCGAAAATTCTGTATTTAAAAATTCTGTAAGTCTAAAATTCTGTTTTCCACTATTCTGTATTTCTATATTTAGTAAATACGTAATTCTTAATTTTGGATTTAAAAATTTTGATTTCCAAAATTCTGATAAAAAAAAATTAAACAAATAAAAGAAAAATTAAACACAGAATTTTAAAGTACAGAATATTGGATAAGAACATTTTGGAATACAGAATTTTAGATTTACAGAATTTTGAAATACAGAATTCTGGATTTATAGAAGTTTTAGAATACCTACGCAAAAATGACAAAACAGAATATTGGAATGAAGAGTTATGTTCATACAGAATTTTTGATCCATAGACAGAATTTTGAAATACAGAATACCGACCCGTTCCCAAAAATAATGTGTAGGTACTTTTTAAATCTAGATTTACATGAAATCCTGGTTGATGGTTTAGAAATATCAAATTAAAAAAAATTAATTTTGAACATGTTTAAAAAAAAAAAAAAAAAAAAAAAATTAAAAGTTATTTGCGACCTTTACTCCAAATGCGTTTCGCCCAGGGACAACAGTTGGGCTCATCAGTTAGATGCTGTTGTACCCTTCTAAGACGCATTATTTTTTATCGATGGATACCGACAACTAATAAAATATACAGCGCATAAGCACTGTAAATTATATTTTTCTAGGGGAATTTGTTATAATAATATATAATATAATTATAATTATAATTTAGAGTGCTTACGTGCTGTATATATTATTAGTTGTCGGTATCCATCAATTAAAAATAATGCATCTTAGAAGGGTACAACAGCATCTAACTGATGAGCCCAACTGTTATACCTGGGCGAAACGCATTTGGACTAAAGGTCGCAAACAACTTTTAATATGAATTATATTCAATAGTCCACAAAACAAAAACAAAAATAATTTTCTATTATTTGCGTTTTTCTTCATATTATACTCAAAAAAAAAACATACAAAATATTTTGGAAAGTTTTTGTATGAAATGTTGTTTATGCTTTTTTAAGAAGTAAGAGAAAAAGACAGTTTTTCTCGTAGGTATGGTTGGTCGGCTACAAGGCACTGCAAAATGTTTTAACTCTTTAGTGGTTAACGTTTTCGAAAAGTGTTCTAAACAAAATTTGTCGATTATGTGGCACTCTGCAAGGTTATATTATTTATTTATTTCAATTCAAAAGATATAACTATGTTTTTTTTTAGTTAATTTGTTACAAGAAATTAAGTTATAAACGGTTAAATTTATCACAACAAAAACATAAATGTTAAAAAAAAAAGAGCTAATTTCTAATATGTACAAGAAACCTGTGCGTAAAAAGTCAACTAAAAAATGTAATGAGATCTAAAATATATGCCAAGTTTAAAGTTCAGGAAGTTTAATATCAAATATCTGAATTAGAGTAATATCGAAACAACTTCTAATTATGACAGAAATTTGGTATTTAATGATGACTGATTAAAATTTGGTGGATTTACTTGGCAAGTTTTCTCTTAATTATTTATTTAATCACGAGTTTAAAATGTATGAAACTTGACCAGTGAACCCACCAAATTTTAATCAGTCATCATTAAATACCAAATTTCTGTCATAATTAGGAGTTGTTTCGATATTACTCTAATTCATATATTTGATATTAAACTTCCTGAACTTAGAAATTGTTATATATTTTAGATCTCATTACTTGTTTGGTTGACTTTATACGCACATGTTTCTTGTTCATATAAGAACTTGGCTCTTTTTTTAACATTTATGTTTTTGTTGTGATTTCACTCCTTTTTGCAAAGATTTTATTTTGCCAGGTGAAAATCAAGCCCTAACGCTCTACAAAGTTTAATAATTCTACGACAACTGAAAGTGCTCTATGCATATAAATAATTGAATAATAGCAATTCTGAGTTGGCGGATGCCACGCCCCCTGAATGGAAAATCTCATTTTTTTATTTTTAACTTTGTATGTTCTTTAAGTCATACCATTCTACCAATTTTCATCGTTCTACAACAATCGGATGTGCTCTGCATAATTTATAAGAATTCTATATAATTTATAAAAATTCTTAAGAATGTGGGTGGAGCCCACGCCCCCTGAATTGCAGATTTTCGATTTTTTCCCTTGTATACACCTCCTACCGTTGTGCGAAATTTCAAGTTTCTATGATACCCATACCAAGAAGTGCTACATAATTTTGATGATCTGTCAGTGAGTCAGTCAGTCAGTTACGGTTTTTGCGATTTTTGAAGTCCTTTATCTCGGGAATTACTAATGCCACCTGTGTTTGATCAGCTCAGCAAATACTGCGAATTTGAAGTTTCTGACTTCATTGGTACCGAAGTTAGAGGGGGGTTGAAAATCCCTTGAGTGTGTTCCTGTAAAAAGGGTGTAGTGCCGCGAACTTGGCTGGGCACTACCGTGCCCTTTGGTAGAAAAGTAATTTATAAAAAGTATGTAGATTATGTGATGTTTTAAATTTAGTTTTCTAAAATTTATAATTCAAAACATACATACCAAATGGAGGGGGAAAAGTTTAAACAAAAATTATTTTGGGATGATTCCAAGAAAAAACTAAATTGTTAGCTCATTACTTAAAACACTTTTACTTCAAAGGAAAATTAATAAACAAGGGGCAAACACAAGAAGGGGCAGGTAAAGGTGCTTGTCCCCCCTAATCAGATTATATTTCATATATAAGGAAATGTCTATTCCTTGTAGCATTTTAAAGCAAGATTTCTGTATTAAAACTATTTCTTGAATTAATTGGCCCGTCTTCCCCCCTAATCGAAATCCTTCGTACGCCTTTGCTAGTGATATTAACAAATTATTTTTTCTAGCACAAAGAACTTAACAACGCAAACATATACATGCATATATTGATTTTAGCATCTTGAGTTTGCTGTCTTATACGCAGATATGGTTGAAAAAAATATACGCAAATTTCGAAAGTTTTTTTTGAAAATTTGTTTTGACAGAACTGTAAAATGATATGGAAATAATTGGAAACAGTTTAAGGTAGAATTTTTTTGATTTTAGATTTGAAGCATCCAGGTCAAAAAAAAAGATAACTCCACTTATAACTATTGAAGAGATATGATTTTTAGATTCATGTTATTTTATAAAAAGTTCACCTTTTTAAAACATTTTTGAACTAAATTAATGTGTTTTTTGACAGTTTTTGTCTTCTACTCAACTTTAAAAAAAATTGAATTAAAAGGTTTTTGCACCAGGATGCTTTATTTTTTTTAGAAACTGACTGATTTTTTTTATGCAAGCTTCTAAAAAATATAAAAATTATTGTGTACCTCAAAGAAACTTAATGTTTTGAAAGCAGCAATGTCGATTTTTTGAAACTCAGTAGCCAAGTAGTTTTCAATACTTTTAAAAATATTTAAAGAGAGTATCTCTTATATAAAAAAATAACGTTATATATATATCGTTATATGGAAAATACAAGTGCTAAATAAGCGTAAAGGAAAATCTTATTTTTCTCAAAACCGCTCTTACGATTTTAATAAAAATGTTAACGGTAGGTTAAGATTTGTACGATCTTTGTCCTTCAAAGTGTTCTAAACATTAGCAACTATTCCATTGAAGGTTTCTTACTTGCGATATATGTAGGTACTATAAGGCAAGTTTTGGATTCGTGAAAAAAAACTTCGAGAAAACAATCAAACATGACATTACGATGATAGAGAACACCAAAAAAGTGGGTGGCACAATTCTGTCTGTCTGTTTGTGTGTTTGTGTGTCTTTAGCCTAAACGGCTCGATGGAAACTTGGAACTAAGTGGTTTTTGGTGATTCTGTCCACACGTTTTTTTCATTTATTTTTTTCTAAACCAAAAGTAATGGTACCTGCCAAACAATATTTTTTTCAATTTTACATAATCGCTTTTTTCTCAAAAACGGCTCCAAAGCTTAAAAAAAATCAATAAATTTAGCAAAGGCTACCTTTGGATGGGAAACTATTTTTCAAAAAATGGTTATTAAGGTACCTTTAAAGAAAACGTTTTTTAATTTTCGATTTTCTTCAAAACGGTAAGACTGATTTCAATATTTTTTTATACAGAAGCTTTTAAAAACTATAAGTTGTAGGTACTGTGTACTAAAACTTTTGAAAAAATATTTTTGGGATTTTTAAGAAATGTTGCAATTTTTTTTTGAAAATCAAATATTTTGAAAACGACACGATCGATTTTTTGAAACTGGATACTTAAGAGTTTTTTAATACTCTCTAAAATATTTTTAGAAAAAAATTTCCATTTATGAAAAAATAACGGTACCTTCCATATAAAAGTTAAAAAACAGCAAAGGAAAATATTTTTTCTCAAAAATGACTCCTACGATTTTGATTAAACTTTTTCATATACTAAAATTAGTACGATCTACTACCAAAAATTATAAAATTTTGCACTTAGGAACTATTAATTGTACCTATTATAGAACTCTTTTTTATTTTAAATTTTCTCATTATCTGCTAAACGGATTAAGATAAACTATTTTTTATATACAAGTTTAAGATAAGAATAAATAATATTGCATATCAAAACTGTCATAAAATTTTTTTTTTCAAAATTTGTCCTTAAAAATGTTTCTACAATTTTATATGCAGGGCGTCCTGGACCTGAGTGGAAGTATTTTAGTGTGTGGTTCTTGGGGTTATTCTAAGAAAAAAATTGTATAGGGTGATAGTTGTATCTCCCCTCCCTGAGGCAGGGGGGGGGGGGCATTTTCTGAAACATTAACTTTAAATACAAAAAAAAAACATTAATAATCAAAGAAAACACATCTTATAATGTGCTATAATTTTTTTGAAAGCTTATACTTCATTTTTGCATTTGGTTTTTAAATCAAGTTGTTTAAGCGAATAGTTTTTGAGAAATTTAATTTCAAAGTCAAAATTAAAAAAAAATTGTGATTTTATTGTCTTAAGAGATATTTTTCAAATTTTACATTATTAAGTGCTTCTTTTGTGTTCAATATTTGATGCCCTCATTATTTTTTAGTCCATTACCGGAAACCAAATGTAAAAATCTTTCTTAGTTTTGAGAAATTAAGAAAAAACAAAAAGTACTTGTACCAAATAAGCCTGAAAAAAGGGTTAAATTATGGATAATTCATAAATAAATTCATTTATTATATACAATTTTCTTAAACCTGCTGTGTCTGGAACATAAGAGTAAGTACGTGCGACCTAGTCTTGCATTTTATTTAATTTTAAATATGTTTTTGAAAACGCACGTGTTATTTCTAGGAAGACTACTTGGCACTACTTCTTTAATTAAAATGGCTGCAAAGTCTCAATGTGTCCCTTGTATTTGCTGAATGCAAGTTTTGATGGTAAAAATCCGTTCTCGAATTGTCTTGAGCACTATCAAAAATGTACAACCATAGAAAAGTTATTGAAAAGTAAAATAATATTAATAATCTTTTGTTTGCATTAAATTCAAACTCATACTATTTTTAAGCATACGTCTTACTACATTCGATTAGAGCCATTATTCGAAAAAATACTTAAAAAAACTCCATTTTCATTAGACTTTCTCATGAAGAAACTCGATTACTCGATAATTTTAAATTTATTATGCTATATGCACCTCTAAAATTTTACCAATAATATTTTCATAATCATTTCTAGATCTTAAATGTTGAAGAAATTCTCCTATTCATGAAGGTGAATGATTTTATTATTTCACTTTCTCCCCCCTTCTTGTTGAATAGAAAATGATTTGTTTTTTGGATAAATATTTGCAAAATAAGGACCCAGACTAGATTCCCTGTTACGTGTCCCGGTTATGACAAAAATCACTTAAATGGGGTTGAATGGGTAAATTTAGATATACAATCTTGAATATAGCAAGAAATGAGTATAAGGAAAGCTGAAGCTGTAGATTGTGTGCTACTTTAGTTTGCACAAGGGAGTCAAATTAATTAACACAGGATACAACAATACAAACAAACAATAAAACAAAGAAGGAACAGGATGTAGTACGAGCGTCGTATAAAGTATATATATCTGTCTATAGATATATTATGTGTATTAAAGATGATAGAAACATTTTGTGTGGGAGTGGGGAGGAGGGTGGGTGTTTAGAGATGTAGGATGAATAAAATCTGACAACAGCTGAGATTTGCAAATTCATCCATTTAGTATGAATATTTACTCTCGTCTCAAGGTTCGCTCGCTCTTGAGGAATGATTTATTACGAGAACCCCCTTTTGTGACAAAAAAAAAAATATAAAATAAAATAAAGTATAACTCACACCCTTTCTGCCCAAGGGATTGAGATGGGGTTTGTCGGATTCAAACGTAGAGATTGCTATTTGAATCGTTAAAAGTCACAAAAATTACCATTTGACTTTAGAGAAAGGGACAAATAATGAATGAGGTACATTGGGGTCAACGAAGGATTAAATGCGACAGGAATTTAAGCAAATAAGAATGTAGAATATGGAGTGGGGGTGGGAGAGAACGTGTGTAAGTTTAAATGAAATTGTTTGTTAAGCCAAGGGATTTCTTGTTGATCTTGTTGAATTATAATTGGCTTTGCGATGTATGTGATTGTGTTAGACAAAGGGACTATGAAGAAGGCCCATCACTTTAGGGGGGATACGTTGTTGCTTCAAAACTATGTACACATAAACGTTTTGTATATTTTTAGAAAATTATAGTTTTGCTTAACATAGTTTGAATAAAATTCCTAAGTGATATGGGATTTTTGTTCACATACCAGAGATTTTATACTTTTAATCCTATTGGTATTATTGTGTGTGTTATGTGTTCATATGAATAGCTAGGGTTTTATCAAAAATCTTAATGAAATAAAATATTGGGTGTGACTTCAGATGATAGGCTATATAAAAGAAAAGGGTTTCGAAATTATTTTTTTTTGAATGAACCTATTCCAAAAATTTCCCATTTGAATTTTAAATCAGTTAAAATAAAAGCAAATACCTACACACTGGATCACCCGAAATTATTTAAAATTTTAAAGCTTTGAAGATGTAAGGAAATGGGTTGCTTTAATAATTGTTTGTAAGTCAAAAGTGTGAAAAAAGTCAAAACCAAACCAAACCATGTTTTTCAGTTTGAAAACTAAGTGTTTCAAAAAACTATCCTATTAACAGTATTTATTGAGACAAATTAAAGATAAGAATTAAAATTTTTTTCTATGTCGAGTTATCTTTTTAGAAAATAGCCTCTCTCACCGAAGCAAGATGAAATACACCTTTTTTCATTCATTCACGATTTAAACTTTTCTTGCATATTATGGAAAACACCCTACATACATTTATTAACGTCTTAGTAAAGTAAGAATGCGAACATTAAAAATTGATGATTTTTTTATAAAACCAAAAATAAATTTTAAAAATTTGGTTTCCAGTCAGGAAACCGAAATCCCTGCGGTTTTAATGGGGGGGGGGGGGGGGGGAGGCTAACTTTTATATTCGTAATTTATTTTTGACATACTAAAAATGCAATTTAGCTTGATAGTCATTGTTGTAATCCTGTCACTTGGGCGCCATTTTCAAAAATGCCACCCAATCTGTGGAAAATGTTAAAATAAAAAAAAACTCGTAAATTATTTACTTGAAAGACTTCCATCATCAAAACAATGATTGATGTCTTAAAAGATATGTGTTAAGCAGACACTTCTTCGAGTAAAATCAGTGTTACCACATTTCCAGGAGTATGCATTTTTTTAAGTTAAGTTTGTTTATTTTTAACAAATTTGCGAAATCTCCTCCAGACGCCAAACGAGCGTGGGTGGAAATATAACGTTTCATATTCTTAAAGATTTACCTTCGGGTAAAATTTCAGTGTTACCACTTTTCGGGAATATACTTTTTTTGATGTCAAAGGGTGGGATTTCTAATTTTCGGGTAATTTTTAATATACATAACATAATGTATGTACCTATAAAATAAACTTGCAACTTATTTTCTCGACACGCGCTTGGCATCTTGAGGCATTTTAGCGTCTTTTGTTTGTATTGTAAATATACAAAAATACCAAAAACGTGGAAATCCCACTCTTTGACATCAAAAAAATGATGTTCTAGAAAAGTGGCTATACTGACATTTAAGCCGTAACTGCTTCTATTTTTTTATATGTTTTTCATTATCAAAATAATTGTTCGGTTCACGCGCTGCAATGAAAAATGAAGCCGGTCATAATGTTACAGTCAATGGGGAACGCTACAGACATATAGCCATGATTAATGACTTTTTCGTGCCTGAATTGGAGGATGTTGATGTTGACTGACGACCTTTGGTTCCAACAAGACGGCGCTACATGCCATACAGATAGCCAACGAAACAATCAACAACGCGTTATTGCTGACATACGGCCCCAATTGCTGTAAAAAGTGGACCTCTTGGCTGGAATTTATTCGAGTCAACCGCGGCGGCCATTTGCCCGAAATCATTTTTAAAACATAATGGCAAACCCTTATCTTTATAATAAAGCTAAATTCTTGGCCATAACATTAAACTATATGCATTTTATTTCTTCTTGAAAACCACACGTCTAAAAATAAATACCCTTTATTAAAAATTATCAAAAAAGTGTTGGTTCAAAACATTGACATAAAAAGTATATTTCCGAAAAGTGGCAACATTGAAATGTTACCCGTCAACTCAAAACATTTATCTTTCATGACATCAATCGTTATTTCGATCATGGAAATTTTCCAATCTCCCCATTTTTTAAAAATTATGCCTAAGTGAAAGGATTACAAAAATTACTCCCAAGCAAAATTTCATCGTTAGTGTCTAAAGAATTAATTCTTATTAGAAAGAAGTTCCCTGCCTAAAAGCGCACCGGATTATTGCGTGAAAAAATGTTTTCATGTTTTTTTTTAACCTTCTGACATGTTTTTGAGTTTTTTTTTTTCTAAAAATCAATTGAGATGAGACAGTCTTAAATAAGAAAACGTTCTATGAGAAATAGGTACCTACTTACTGTTAAACTTAACTTCAATGTTAATGATGATTATATATTAATTTATAATTTATGTAAGGTACACAAATTATAACAGTCATTTCAAGGAAAATAAAATTTTTCTAAACGGGTTTTAACATTTATCGCCAATTTCATAAACAAACACTAAAATTACTTTTATCTAAACTCCTTCTAAATTTTAT